>VXAZ01001991.1:136781-178214 GCA_013399875.1 Gymnorhina tibicen | reverse complement strand
AAGAAAAGGAAAAAGAAAAAGAAAAAGAAAAGGAAAAGGAAAAGGAAAAGAAAAAGGAAAAGGAAAAGGAAAAGGAAAGGGAAAAGGAAAAGGAAAAGGAAAAGGAAAAGGAAAAGGAAAAGGAAAAGGAAAAGGAAAAGGAAAAGGAAAAGGAAAAGAATCCTAGAACACTCTGAGCAGGAAGGGACCCACAGGGATCATCCAGTCCAACTCCTGCACAGACCCCTCAACAACCCCACCCTGGGCATCCCTGGCAGCGCTGCCCAAACGCTCCTGGAGCTCTGGCAGCCTCGGGGCCGGGCCCATTCCCTGGGGAGCCTGGGCAGTGCCCAGCACCCTCTGGGGGAAGAACCTTTCCCTGAGATCCAACCTAAACCCCCCCGGACGCAGTTCCAGCCGTTCCCTCGGGTCCTGGAGTCTTCCTCAGAGAAATCCCAGCTCTGGGCCCAGCAGGTTCCCTGAGACAATTCCCCAGCCTTGCCCAGATGAGCTCAGCCTGTGCTGGACCATCCGTGCTCCCCCTCCCTGAACCCATCACTGACCACCTGCTGCAAGACTTGGTTGCCACTGAATGAGCAACAATGAGAGCAGGGTCTGAGTCGGGTGGCAGAACATTCCTGAACCCAAAGCAATTAGTTCCTCTTCAAATCAAACTGCCCCAAGCGACTCCAGTAGACATTTCCCTTTACAGCCACGTTCACCTGGCTAAAATCAAAGTTTTAAGCACAAGCAGGACTTTATTAAAATAGACAGGTGATGACAAATCACAAATGTTACCTCTCAAATCACAGTGGGATCCTCTGCACCACACAGGAATTTTGATTAAGTTTATCTCCCCTCTGCTGATTTCACCAATGTGGCCCAAATGTCAGTACTATTATGAGAATCTTTCTAAACACAAATTACAGCAGTGCAGACATCTCCAGCCAGTTCAGCTCATCATCAGGGCTCCAAAAAAAGGTCATTGCTGTAACCTGATCCTTAAATTATGCCATTCAATGACAGCTAGAGGTTGAATAGGGACATTAACAGGAACTCAAACATACAAATACGGGAAACAAAATATGAGGGAAAATTCATAAAAGCTGGTGAGAATGGGAGAGTTACTGGTGTTACCAGTGGAAGTCAAACTCTGCTTTGACCCAGAACATCACCTGCCCAAAGACAAGATAAAGTTTATTTGTTCAATTCTCCCTCTCCAATTTATTGGAGAGATCAGAAGAACTGACTTTGTGTAACAGGGATTTTCTACTTGGGAGTGTAATTCCCCTTTTAATTAAAATCAAAGCATTCTGGTGTGATTGGATCACTCAGATGCACCACCAGGAACCTGCATGGATGGTAAGGCCCCAGCCCAGCAGGGAGATGTTTATCTCTGCACATTCATCTTGGGGCGGGTTACAGGAAGTTCAGGGTTCCCAGGCTTCACCTGCCACACAGGCAACATTTCCCTAAAAGCAGAGCTGGGTGGAATTTCCCTCTCCTCTCATGCTGCAAGCCCAGAATTACTCCAGCATCCCGTTAATCTTCCCATGGAACTGACAATCCAGCACAGAGTGAGACTGAAGGAACTGGTGTCTGCTTTGAATTCACAACTGGGGCAGGGAAAGGGCCACACCTGAACCAGAATTTTTATTTTCTCAATGGCCAGAGTTCTGATTCATCAAATCAGAAACTGGATTTGCTAAATCAATATTTTGAGGTTTTTGCCACTGGAAATAGAAGACAAAGTTCTCCATGGACCTTTGGAAACAGATTCCTCACCACATCCCACTGGCTCTGAGTTCAGTGCACACATCTATGGGGAGGCAATAATGAGATTCATGACAGGGGCATTTATCCATTTCTGAGGGAACGTGCTAGAAATGAAAATAAACCAGCCTGAGAGACGCTCCCAACGGAATGCCTTTGGCTACAAAAACAGAATCAGGACACTCAGGAAAAGGGATTTTGGTAAGAGTATAAACAAACAAAACCAAGCACTAAGGGAAGTCAGCACAGTAGCAAAGAGTAAATGTCTCTTAACAGAGCTGCAGAAACATCCCTAATTCCAGAGGCAGGGGCTGTGGGAAGCCGGGGGGATGGCTGAGCTCAGCCAGGATGTTCACAGCCCCATCCCGCCTGGATGCCAGTAACACAAATCCCACCAGCATCCCCTGCTTTCTGGGATAAAGCTGGGCCACTCCCAGCTGCTTAGAAATCCAGCATGCTGGGATTTGGGGGTGCCTGGTGAACACTTCCTGCCTCGTGAGCGCGTACGGACACCCCGGGGCACGGGGACAGCTCCAGGCTCCCAGCTGGAGACCAACTGGGGATGCCACCAACCAACACCTCTGCAGCCACCTGGAGCAGGAGCAAAGTCCTCCCAGTACCAGTGATGGCTCTGGCCACCCATGCAGAAATTCCTTGCTGCACGTTTGGTGTAAAGCCCCTTCCCTTCCCTCCAAACCAGCTGCCATATTCCCATTTCCACATCCCTGTGTTGAAAGGGAATCAATTTCTTTGGTGGCTTTGCAGGATTTAGAAGCCCCCTGTCTCATACCCCTCCCAAGACTGAAGTCCTTCAAGTCAGTTCACTCTGTCCAGAAGCTTTCCTGTCCCACTACCCTGATGCCCTCTCCCGAAGTTTTTCCAGTTTTACTGCATCCCTTTTGATACAAAGGCTGCACCCAGCAATCCAACACACAAACAAGCTACACATCAGCTCCTTCACCTCCTTCCCCATCCCTGGGGCACACCTGGGTGGTCTAAGCCAGTCTCTGGTTTTAAGAAGGGGAGGCAAGTGGCAGATGTCAGCGACTTCTTCGCTGTCCTCCCCAAAGGAAGAGCACAGAGCCCTGAGATGTGTGCAGGAGGAGCTCAGTGCCCAGACTCAGCCTGGCTGGCCCCGGATCCAGGTGCCTTCAGGGTGAGCAGAGCACTTCATGGTAAATCCATCAGGAGAAGGCCAGGAAAGCACTGGTCCAGTCTCAGCAAGGAAGGACAGTTAACAACAGCAAACGCTGAGTTCAAGCTGTCAAATACCTTTGTCCTCCCAGTGAAGACTTGACTTTTTATGTGACAGCTGATATTAATAAAAGTGACAAAAGGGCAGGAACAGGAAACAGAAGCAGAAAAAGAACAAGGGACACAAGAGCCCACAGCTGTTGGATACTGGCAGATCACGTGGACATGAACTTCACCCAAGGGAACTCAGGGTGGGTGAAATTATCTCAAAGTCAGTGAGAACCTGAACAGGGTGAGTGAGAAACCAGAGGGAAGATGGTGAATGTCATCCCTGATGTTCTAAAGGGAAAAGGGAGGGAACCGTGGGGTTGGGCTAAACTGAGAGGTCCCTTTCAACCTCAGCTGTTTTCTGATTGTGTGGTACAGACCTAGCACTAACCTGATTGCTAGAAAATTGAAAATTCTGGCATAATTCTGGTCTTTTTAAGTAGCTAGAATAAAATAAGACTATGAGAAGTAGCCAGAACAACTTTATCAGACCAGTCTGAGACTGGTCCCTCCAGGAAAACGTAGGGGTCCCACATAGAGGATTTGAGGAAACAAAGAAAGCAAGACAGAGACATTTATACTTTCCTAAATATATAAATAGGTGTTAGACATCCTCCTAGACATGCAGGAAAAGCACAGGCTGAATGAAGATACAGGTGGATGAAAAGTAGATTAAACCCCACAAACTTTAAAGCACAGCAAGAAATGATCCATCCCGAATTTAGTGGCATGTGGTGCCTGGGAGATGGAACAGAACAGAATGCTCCAATTAAATCTGCACACTGCAAAGCCAAGAGCTACAAACACACTGACAGGCAGGATTAAATTAATCTGAAATCTACGTAACCTGATGCACAAGTTTCTAAATCAGGAAGGAATAATGAACTGCATGTTGCAAAACAAAAAAAATCATCCCAGCGAGGATTCCAAGCAGGCCCAGGCAGCGAGGCCCGGGCAGAACCTGCGGCTGATCCAGAATAGATCCATTCCCCGGGCTGGTCACCACGGTCCCGAGCAGGGAAGGGAGGCCAGGGGAGGAGACATAGCGATGGGTGATGGAGAGGTTATGAGAAATGGCCTCAGAATCCCAGAGCTGGCCTGCAGAATGCTGGAGAGACAGGACCAGGCTGGATGCAAAGGCTGAGAGCAGCACCCAGCACTGGGACACGCTACCCAGCAGGGCCTGGCATTCCCAGCACCCCAGGTAAGGTTAGACGTGCCTGACACTGATTTTTCATTAAAATCACCCTATTTTCAGAATAGCTGGATGAGAACCTTTCCATCATTACTCTTCTCTTACAGTATCTGGGTACTTTGAGAACATTAACGCATTAAATTTTTAAGGCAGCTCAACAGACAAGCCTCCACTTCAGACAGAATCTGAGGAAGAAAATAATCTGAGTGTCTGCTCATTTCAATGTTCCCCCTGTGTTCTGTTGATACTTCACTTCTCCATCACGAGCTGTACTTCAAAATTACAGAGCTCTGAGACCAGCTGATCCCAAGAAGGCAGGTCAAGAGCACAGGTTAAGATGGTTCCCAGGAAACAGAAACCACCTTCAAAAAGTCTGATTTAGCTTATTTGTGGTAGCAGCAGAGGGTGGGGAATTTGGGTGCCATTTCAGTTTCTTAGAAAGAACTAAAGTGTAACACCAAACATTTCTGAACCTGTTCTTAAACCATAACAACAACATGTCCATACAGAATTTGCTCTCTGACACCTCTACAACAATTTATGTGCCACGGGAGTCAGAGAAATCCCTTCCCTGCTGCAAGTCAAGACTCTGTTTCAAAGCTTGGGGACACCAGAGTGAAGGAAAAGAAGGTCAGCACGAGTGTTTTCTTTTCAAGTCTGAGAAGGGACTTTACAGTTTTGTTTCAAGTTACAGCTCCAGGCACCAAATATCGAAAATGTTGTCCCAAGTGGCTCAATACCCGTTGGAGTGAGGGGGAAAGGAAAAGCAACAAGAAGAGAGAACACTGTTCTAGGCAAGAGCACAAGGTGCTGAAAGAGCTGGATTTAAAGTCTCAGCAGAAAAACCAGCATTTTACCATGGATGGGAAGAAAACACCACATTTGTCAAATAAACACGGGAGCTTTAGCTGGAGCAAGAGGCTGCTCTGAACTGCAGCAGACAGCAACCAGACTCCCTTCAGCACAGAGTGACACAGCTCTGCTACGAGCTGGATGGCACAGACACCCTGAAAGGGCTTGGAAAGGAGGAGGATTCCCTGGAAACAGGGCTTTGAAGGGCTGTCCCTCAGGGAGAACATGACTGGTGTCTCCCTCCACCAGTGCCCGCAGGTGGGAAGTTCCTTCCTCAGAAGTGTCATTCCTACGAGTGAGGCACCAAAATGTTTCCTGAGATCTTCCTCAAGCCTCATCCAGGTGAGGATTTAATTCTATTTGGCAGCCATAAGATTATCAGGAGTCAAGCATTAGTCACTCTTCCCTGGGAGGGTGGGGAGGCCTTGGCACATGGTGCCCAGAGCAGCTGTGGCTGCCCCTGGATCCCTGGCAGTGCCCCAGGCCAGGCTGGATGGGGCTTGGAGCACCCTGGGACAGTGGGAGGTGTCCCTGCCCATGGCAGGGGTGGGACTGGGTGGGCTTTGAGGTCCCTCTCCACCCATACCAGTCTGGGATCCTCTGTCACATCACACCAACCAGGGAGCTGATGTAGCTGAATACGGACCCTATAAACTGCTTTTATTAATAGTATTTTTTGCTTCCAACTGTATTAGCTCCCTACAGAGCCATGCAAGCCCAAAGCTACCACAGCAGGGCTGGGAGATCCACAGATGGGAAAAGCAGACTGCCCCTTCCAGGCCAGGAGGGAGCTCAGGCAGAGTTAGTGCCCAGCTGGGGCTGATCTAACATTTCTGCTCTTGGATAAACCAAGGCTTCAACCATCAGAGCAGTATTTCCCCCCTCAGATGATATGGTTAACTAACACTGATTTATGTGCTCCAAACCCAGAACATTCCTTGGAAGTTAGATAAACCACACACAAATTGCAAGTAATGCTGGAAGGGTCTATAGAGGCTCTGTGTAGTTATGGACAGAAATATTTATTGCGTTTGGCGTGGAAGCTGCAGTCTGGGAGCACTGGGCAAAGAACACAACTGGGTGAGCACTGCAGCACCAGGGAGCAAGCAAATTCCTTCTTTTCCTTTCCCAATAAATTATTCACAAAGGTGAACAGCTGTCATACTGACATTTCAGATCTGAAATATAGTTAAGAGCAAGTTATAACTAAGGCAAAGAAAATGAATGTCAGAAAGTTTTTGTTTTTTTCAAATTTCAGATAAGCTCTTTAGCCCTGGGGTTAATCAGAGCTCGGGAGCTCTGCTCCCAGTCCAACTTCTTCCCTGAAAAATGTCTCTGTGTGCAGCCTGGGTGTAAACATGCACAGTAAGGGTATTTGTATTTAATGTCATTTAATGGGGCACACCTTTAATTCATTGCCCAGGGTAATCCAAATACCAGTGGTCCTTCACAGAATCTTTGTCTTCCTTTATTAAGCAACACCAATTATCTTTTACCTTCTCATGTGGTCACAGGCAAGGACTCTATGCTGCAGCCACAGAATCAGAGAACCATGGAATGGTTTGGGTTGGAAGGAATCTCAAAGCCCACCCAGTGCCACCCCCTGCCATGGCAGGGACACCTCCCACTGTCCCAGGGTGCTCCAAGCCCCATCCAGCCTGGCCTTGGACACTTCCAGGGATCCAGGGGCAGCCACAGCTGCTCTGGGCACCGTGTGCCAGGGCCTCCCCACCCTCACAGGGAACAATTTCTCCCTAATATCTAACCCAAATCTCTCCTCTTTTAGTTTAAAACCATTCCCATTCTTGTCCTATCATTATCTGTCCATGTAAAAAAATCACTCACCTCTGTTTTATAACAGAGGCACTGGAAGGGGCTTTAGGCACTGGAAGGGGCTCTAAGATCTTCCCAGAGCCTTCTCTTCTCCAGGCTGAGCAGCCCCAGCTCTCCCAGCCTGGCTCCATGGGAAGACTTCATGAATACACACAATAGTTGCTTCAAAAGGTAAAAATATTTCAAGTACAGGAGGCTGGCAGTCGGCAGCAGTGCTGAGCTGGACACCAGTGCCTCTGGGTAAAAGCTGTTCTTTCCACAGCCAGCGCCATTTCTATTATTTCTTCTCTCCGCAGAGCAGTTAAATATTTAACAAATTTAAGCATTTTATGTTCTCAAGCAGAAGCACAGAAGTTGTATCTCGCTCACAGCCACAAAACCCATGAGACCCAAGAGTATCCCCACAAAGGCCTCAGCTCTCAGATCAACAGGAATTAAAAGGCAGGAGAGAGAGAATCAGGCACAGAGAATCTCTCAGAGAGAGCTGGAGCCAGCCCTGGGGTTTCTCCACAGTTCCTCCGTACGTGTCCAAGTCCCCAAGAAAAGACCGAAGGCACATCCCAGGGAAGTTTACTTTGCATCAATTCCACAGGCCCTGGAAGCAGACACGCTCCACACACCCCCGCACAAACAGGATGTATCTCCTGATGGAAATCTGTTTTGTAATCAAAATCTTGATTGCTTCATTTGTGGGGAGAGGGAAGGTGGATCAGAAACATAAACATACACAGAAATTATACAGCTATGGATTCCAAGTTCAAATAGGAACCCACAGAGATTATATTCTGAGAACAAGGAGCAGCCAGAACATCCCCAGCTACGTTCTGTGACAGAATCAGACACCTGCAGCTGCACACTGCTTACTAAAAATTAAACCCTGCACCATTTATCTGCCTGCCAGCACATGTTTACCAAGTACTGGGACTGCCTTTCCTTCCCTCGACCCAAAAAGAGAAGTTATATTTAGAATCTGTGCTTTTATTTCCCAGACTCCAGGACGTGCCACGGCCTGTGCATCCTCCCCAGCACTTCCAACCTGACCAGCAGAACTCACACCCCATGCTGGGTTCACTGGGCTCAGGCTGGGGGAGGACAGGGCTCATGGTGCAGCTGCCAGGAGAACTGGGATGTAGAAGAGATGATGGCAGGAGCATTAACACTGAATTTCCTCAGTATGGACAGATCATGGCCAGGCAGTCAGGAAGGGGAGCAGTGTCACTGCTATGGGTAAATGAAGCATTCAAGGAGGGAGCATTTCACAGAACCATGGAATGGTTTGGGTTGGAAGGGACCTTAAAGCTCATCTCATTCCAACCCCCTGCCATGGGCAGGGACACCTTCCACCAGACCAGGCTGCTCAGAGCCCCAGTTTCAGTTCCACCAGAACAGTATCCAGTTAAACCATGTGCCTTGTTCCTTCAGACATTGCACGTGCAGAGCTGAGTGTTTGTGTTGGGTTTGTCTCCCTTCCCCAGCCAAGTGACGAGAGCCCAACGTACATTTGGGAGCACCAGGGGAAGAGGAGGCTCTGTTGGTGTGCTGGATCCCCCAGAAACTGCAGCACCACAAGGGTGGCAGCTGTGTCCAGCCCTCACACACCAGGGCCAGGCCTGCACCCTGTGCCTCAGCCACACTTCTCCAGGTTACACTCACCCATTTGCTCCACAATTTCAGGTGGGAAAACTCGGGAAGCAAAAGCTCTTCGGAAAATATCTGAGAATTCTTTGTCCAGGCCTCCAATGCCCATCTTCTCAAAATTCCAGTCTGGGTTGATGATTGACTGCCGGTTCTCCTTGGTCTTTGATTTACCTGCAAAACCCAAGAAACAGTTTCAAACACAGCCCAGCAGAATCCCAGCACACACAGACACCAGAACAGCTCTGCAGCTCAGACCCCAGCCCATGAACTCCGTGCTCAGTTTCAAAGGTTGGCCAGGAGGACACACTGTGACAAGGACACAAGGACAGGACACCAGAGACCCAGCTCAGTGACTGATTTTCCCAGCTTTCCAACTGCCCCTTTCAGGGGTTTCTCCAGCCAGGTGCTGCTCCTGTGTATTGAAGAATCCATTGTAGATTTCTCTGCCACAAATTCACCCAGATGCCCCTGGACCCACATAACCCCAGCACCCAGCTCACGTGGCTGCTGCCAGAACCAGCATCCACCCTTTTCCAGGCCACCTGGGGTGACGACAGGTTTGTCCTGCATCCTCCTCAGTCCTGCCTTTTCCAGTGCCCACCTGTTCTTCCTGGTGCAGCAGCAGCTCCACACCGGAACCCTTGTTCCTGTCTGTCCTCTCTCTTCCTCCCACCCCCTCTGATGGGCAGATGGACCTGCAGCTGCTGCAGTTTGGTTGTACTTTCAGTACAGGTACAGAATAATGGATGCTCTGCTCTGTTCATATCCCTCTATGACAATATGGGATCACTCTGAACAGCCACGTTTAACAGCTCCTAACAACAGGGCCCAGGCTGCACGAGCTGGGTCCAGCATTCCCCCGATCCTACCTGGGATCCGGGCCCTCAGTTTTACCGAGGTCAGGAGAGCTCTTCCTCCCACACATCGTTTACAGTTACTCGTACTGCATCTCCTCTGCCATTTCCTGCCTCACTCACTGAGCTCAGTCAGAGCCAGCTTGGGCACCTCATTGCTCCGGCTTTTTCCCGTTTATTCAATAATTACAATGAGCAGCAAAGGCCCAGCAGAGATTCCCACTGAACTCCACTGACATCAGCTATTTCCCTTCCCTTTCATCACTCACTGACTCATGCAAGGACCTTCTCTCTCACAGATCTCTGGTTTGATTCTTTTTTAAGAAACTTTGACGAAGAACTTTGCTGGAGGAGCTTTGACAAACAATCAGCCTACATCAGCCCCTGTGCCAGTGCTTTCTGATCCTCTAATGAACTCCAGTGGGACCATGAGGCAGGACTGCCCTTAGGCAAGACAGGCTGGCCCTTCCCAGTGTATCACCTTCATAAAGGTATCCTCTAATTTAATGCTTTGTTACAGTTTCTGTTGCTTTCTTCTGTACAGACCTCAGGTTCAAAGATCTGCACCTCTCCAGACCTTCTCCAGAATCCTTTGGAAAGGAACAGCACACTCACCCAGATACTGGAGCAATTTGCAGCAAAGTTACACAAAACAATTCCTTTACAACTCAGAAGAACAAAGGCCAGTCCTGGCAAACCACCACGGTTCACTGTCTGTTCCACAACCTCTTCCAGAGGCACTGCAAGTGCAGCCAGACCCCTGAGCACAGGTTTGCAGCCCTTTAACCACCTCCTTTCCCTGCTGCTGACAAGCCACTGGCATTCCAGCCTCACAGAGCTCCTCACTCCCTCTGCAGAGGAGCTTGGAGTACTCAGAGTGTTCAGGAAGCAGAAAACAAGCACAAATGCTCCTGGAAGGATGCTGGCAAATCCACGGAGTCTCACCTTAGGTTTATTCAAGGGAGCCTACAAACAAGCACTGACACTTCTGTCAGTTAGATCGACCTTCCACACGGCTTTCAGCATCCTCAGCATCCAGGGAAACACACAGAGATCTGACAACCCAGAGAAAAAGCAAATGCACTGACAATTATCCTTAGCTCCTGCAGAAATGGCATGCTTCCTTGGAATTCCACAGTGCTTTAAGGGTTGGCCCTTAATGGTTTCCCCAACATGAGCCAACCTAGAACCACAGAGATCAGAGCCACAGGTTCCTTTGGGTTGGAAGGACCTTGAAGACCACCCAGTGCCACCCTGCCATGGCAGGGACACCTCCCACTGTCCCAGGGTGCTCCAAGCCCCATCCAGCCTGGCCTTGGGCACTGCCAGGGATCCAGGGGCAGCCACAGCTGCTCTGGGCACCCTGTGCCAGGGCCTCCCCACCCTCACACGGAGGAATTCCTTCCCAATATCCCATCCTGCAAACAACAAGTGTGCATTTTGCTGCTCTGTTCCACAAACTCTTCTAAGAGGTGCTTCAAGTTCAGTCAGATAATGAATGAGCACCAAGAGTCCGGGAAGCACAGCAAACAGAGCTCTGTGTGAGCTCAACCAGACTCTTTAATCCTGGTCTAAACACATCTGGAATCAATATTTCAATTCCGAGGGCAGCAAAACAAACAAACAGGAACGTGCCGCTGGGTAACACGCCAGGGACAGCCCTGCAGCACTCGGGACACAGAGCACCTACAGCCCTGCAGGGAATCCACAATTCCCCTGTGTTTATTATCCCAGTGCTGCACTCCAGCTTTTAGGTCAGACCCCTCAGCCAGGGCTGTTCCTGCTCCCACAGAGCTTGGCCTACACTCCCCCCTTCTGGCTGCACCTTAGCACGGTAAAATCCTTGCAGCTTGGATTAAAACCTCATCCATTGGTTTCATAACACAATTTTATGCTAAACAGAACAAACAGGCTTGGCTTTTTAAAAAATTATTACAATTCTTCTCTACTGAAATAATGCAGGCCCTTTACTGAAGGCAGAGCTCAGTGACACTCACTTCACTTTCATCTCCTCTCTCACAATTTAATTATTCAGAACTTTACAATTCCCCAGAGACCAACAAAGCACATTAAGCAGCTCTGCCTCAGATCAATGAGGAGATTAAATGAAGTACCAATTTGACAGAAGTAAATTGAGGCACAAGAAGCTCTTTTGTCTTGTGTGCAGACAATGGAACAGAATCCTGGGGAAGGGTCCCTATTCCCAACCCACCAGCTCTCCCACAGCACCACTCCTCACGCCCACACGTGCCAGGAGGGAGATCACAGGTCATTCTAGGGCTCTGAATATTAACCAGGTACAGTTCCCCTGCCTGCTGTGACTCAGGGTTATTTAACACTCCCCCCAGCTGTCCTGAACGGGTGTAATCCCACAGTCACAGGGGGGAACTCACTGCCCTGCCCCTGCAAGTTTCATTTGCTGCTATCAATAGCTGTATCCTCGTTAAGATGCTTAATTACAGCCATCTACAACCCAGCCTACAGAGCTGTGTTGGGGTTTCAGCACAGGCTGCTCAGACCAAAACTCTGAGGGGGTGCAAGGTGTGGTTACACAACAGCCTGGGGTGTTCCCTCTGCCTGGAGTGACTGTGGCACCAAGTCCCAGCCCCACCCCGGAGGGAACGTGGCCCTTCAGGGCAGCAGCAAACCTCAGCCCCTGCCACAAGCTCCTGCAGTGCTGGATGAGCTGAATTCTCCTTTCCTAAGTGGCTGCTACCCTCAGATGGTTTATTCCTGTAACGAGCACTCACAGCACCGAGCACTCCCAGCCAAGCAGAGCTGTGCTTTGAAGCCTGCTGCAAAAATAAACCTCGTGGCACCCTGAGCCCCCTCCCAGCAGCTGCCCCTGCCACTCCTGATCTGTGCAAGAGAAGCAGCAAAAGGAGGAGTCTCCTTAGCTCATGGACTCCAGCAGGAAGGAACAAAACAGGGAAGAAAAGCAAGAAAAAAGAAATATAAGAAAAAAGGAGAATGAAAGTGTCTGTTTGGCCTTGAATCACAGCCAGAAAAGAACAGCCAGAGCCACACCACCAGCAAGGGAGGGATCTGCAGCTGGAGCTTGGAAGGAGTCACCCACCTCAGACCATTGGTAAGCAAAGGAACAGCCAAAGGAACAGCAGCTGTCCCTGCTCCCAGGAATTCACCACAGTCCCAGGCACCCAGAGCCACTGCAGGGAGGGGCCTCAGTGCCCACTCTGGGGCCCAGGTCGAACTGGTGGCTCCATGGGAACACTCCAGGTCCAGCCCCACCCCAGTTTCTTTCTAAAGGAATGTGTGGAGGACACACCAATTATTCCCCAATTCCACTGATAGCCAAGTGTGATACTGGACATAGAGATTGGTTTTGCCGAGGTTTTAGAAAGTGTCCCTTTAAACCAAAGTTCCCAGCTGTGTGAATAAACTCGTGTGAGCACTTACACACACAGTGCCCCCTGTGCTGTTCTGCAGCTCCTGTGGCCTTCCCAAGAGCAGGACTTTGACGTTTTGACTACACATTTAGAAAAGCTCTCAATTTCCTAATCCCTTCTCTTTTAATTAAATTTAATGGGAGAGCTGTTGGCTTGTTACTGTCCCTGAAAACATCATTCTCTGATGTTTGAAGAGTTAAGATATTTCAACCAGCTGCTGTCTGCTGGATCTGCTGGTCCATTTGGCCTTGCTAATCTAAGCCTAGGGGTGAAGAAAAAAACAACTTTGGGGCAATGAAGTCTCCCAGGCCTGAAAAGCAGCAGACCTCAAACATTATTTCTCTGTTTGGGTGCAGGAACTCACCAATCAGATTGAGAGAGGAGTTCTCAGCTTTCTCAAAGGCAACTTGACTGTTTCCAAGAACCAAACCAACCTCGATCTGCAAAAGTAAGGCAAAGAAATAATTACATTAATTACTATTAGACTCAGATTCAGATTGCTCCTTTGGTATCCCCAAGCACATCTCAGAAGGCAGGAAAAAGCAGCAAAAGCTCCACTTCAAAAGTCACTGGGGAGAATGAAAAATACCAACCCCTCCTCTAAAACAAACATCATTGAATGCAGAAGCTCACCAGGTACAACAACCTGGCTTTTAAAAGTTACTGGTTTAGTTCAAACCCAACCATTTTATTTCAGCAAGTAAAGGAAAAAATAAAATCATGTCCTTTGTACAGAAGGAAAAATCAAAACTGGACATATCTGGAATACAAAACAGCTCAAGAGAGGCTGTTTCCATGAATTAGTACTTAGAGATCAAAAGCTACTCCTTGAATCCTCCCAGCTCTGTGCTTTAGTGGAGACTGCACTGAACTGCAAACGATGCTCCTTCTCTTCTCTGACACAGCAGACACGGCCAGCTGAGCCAGATGTGTGACTCCTCCAAAGGCAGGTCACCTAAACTGCTCCTGTAGCATGATCTGGTCAGGACTTGCAGCTCTGCAGTCCCCAAGGAATGGACAGGAGTTCCTGGGAGCCCACCTTCTGCTTTTTGCTTGTTCCAGATTCCCCTTTGAGAATGCTGGGGTCCATGGCTTCCATGTCCTTCACCAACAGCCCAAAAAGCTTGTCATTAAAGCTGAACACCAGCTGTGGAAAAGGAAAAAAATCTCATTTAAAAAAGCTAAAAAGGATTCTGACAAGACTACTAAGATTTGAAGGAAAAGAGGCCTGAAGACTGTTAACCACCCAGCAACTCCCATGGAGTTTTCTCCCCATAAAGCTCTGGGGTGCTGACCATGAGCTTTCCCTGCCCAAACATAAAAGTAACAGACCTAAAGTTGCAGAAGTCAGCTGGAGAAACTCAAAGAAAAATTCTCCTTCCAAGAAAAGCATCTATTCCCCCCCCTCTTCTCCCCAGCTCAATGTTCTGTATCATCTCATGACATTTTCCTCTCACTTCAATAATTGGTGCTAGTCATGGAGAACAATTTAGCTCAAAACTTTCAGATGTTCTGCATTTCAGTTTGACAAGGACACTTCAGGAATAGTGCTAACAAGAGACAGAATGAACGTAATGAGAAGTGGGGTCCATCCCACATGAAACCAGGCTGGGTCTGCACAGTTTCTTTCCCTGAGTTTGTATTTCCAATTGGCTTAAGATTCAGACCCCGCAAGTTGTAAATGCTGTGAGACCAACCTCGACCTGATTTGAGAACAAGGCAAAGCAGAGGCTATCACACAGGGCTTTGCAGGGGCTGAAGGCCACCTGCTGCAGACCTCTGCAGGCTCAATCACACGGACACCAGCTTTCCAAGATGCCCAAGGAAAATATTTCATCCCTGTTTCACTATTTAAGTATAGAGTAGCAATAAATCAGAGAATCCCAGAACAGTTTGGGTTGGAAGGACTATAAAGCTCATGCAGTTCCACCCCTGCATGGGCAGGGACACCTTCCACCACACCAGGCTGCTCCAAGCCCCGTCCAACCTGGCCTTGGGCACTTCCAGAACAAGAACACACACTGTACCTGGGAGGTGCCACTGAGAATGAATTAAAGGTGTTTGTCTTGATCTTATAGAGAAGGAGGCAAAAGTGACTTCCCAAAAGATTCCAGGAGTTGCCATGCTCACATCCAACCACAGAGAGACTGGAGCTCTCCCAAGCCCTGGGATTTTCCTCACAGATTTAGGATAGGGCAGATTCTAAACCCCTCTGCCCATGCTCTCAGTGAAAGTCACAATGGTTTGACTTTTCACAAAGACACCCTGCACACAAAGAACAATTCCTGCCCCTCACCCAGCCTTTGCAGAGCCCTTGGCACCCTCAGATGTCCCTCACAAGCCCGCACGTGGTGTCTTAGCCCAATTCAGCCTCAAAGCCCCAGAGCAAAGCCCACCTGCTGGCCCACGGAGAAGGCCTGGCTGTTGAACTGCTGGATGAACTCTGCAGCCATCTTGTCTGTGTCGTAGGGGTTGGAGTCGATGTTCTTCTTCTGCAGGAAGTCGATCTCGATGGTCATGGTGCCGATGCACTGCTTGGTCTTGTCGAAAGTGTACAAGGAAACTGTGGGGAAAAACAAGAAACAGCACATTTCAGGACAGCAAGGTCCCCCGAGGTATTAAACACGTTTGGCAATACACATCCTTCCCTTGAGAATGAGCACCTGGTAAAACTGAATATATTATTTCTGCTAGAGACCCTTATTTCTCTCATATCCATGTTCAACTACGAGGTAGAAAATACAGTACAATTTCCACTGAAAATCCCTGCATTGCTATAAAAACTCTTAAGAAACCTTTAAAACAGTTTAAACACCACACAGACTTTGGGGGATGAGGACAATGAAAGCAAATCCAGACACGCTGTGGTCCCACACATCTATATCTCCACCCAAGGGTTTGGACACATCTCCAGGAAGCCCAAAAGCAGCACTAAGGGTAGTCTTGCCCAAAAGCAGTGACAAGAGGCCATCACTGGTTTTCTGTGGCAGCAGGTTGCTGAGCTTTTCTCCAGATGAGGCAACAGAAAGTGAATTACTGCACATTCAAATGCAGCACTGCAATCTGTCAGCCCAAAACAAAGCACATCATCAACTGCCCTTCATCCCTGACCCTGAGGAAACAGCCCCTACCCCAGAGGTACCCTTGGGCCTCTCCTGACCTTTCCAGGTTTCCTTCAGTGATGCAGAATGACCTGAACAGAAAGCCAAGGGGCAGGGAAGGCACTGCACAGTCACTGCCAACCTGATCCCACAGGTACAGCACGTCAGAAACAAGAGTGGAAAGAGGGGAAGAGGATGGAAAGGGAAGAGCAGCAAAATCCACAACTCCAGGGACACTGCTCAGCGTGGGTGACCAGAGGGCAGGACCTCACAAACAGGCAAGTCCAGCAATCCACAAACCAGGCTGCAGCAGAAGCCAATGATTCTCCAGAAGACTGAGGAACATTAGAGGCTTGCTGTGAATCTGGAGAACAAAGTCTCCTCTGCTACAGAAGTCATGGCTAAGGATGAGGCAGCAGGAGGGGAATCTGGGAAAGCTGCTTCAGTCAATCTGTGATTTCCTGTCCAGCCCTTGGCAGCAGAATGGTTCCAGAATAAACCTGCAGATGCTGAGAAGGTGTGAGGGCAGAGTTCTTTCAAAAGGATCTGGCAGCAGGGTTATCCCTTTGGCCCTGCAAGCAAACACCAGGAGCTCCTCTCACCTTACAGTTCACCTCTGGGCAGTTTCCTGTTTCTTGCTGAACCTCATGGCTTTGTCAAATAAAACCTTCTGGAAGGACTATCAGTCCCTGGATTCAGTCACATCACAGGCCTGAGGTGTCAGCTGCACACGAGCAGCTCTTACATCCAGGACAGAGGGGAGCCCCCAGCGTGGGGCTGCAGCCCAGCCAGCAGTGCACAGCACCAGCTCCAAGAGCCTGGAATGTCCCAGAGAGAGGCCGGGAAGGCAGCAGGGATCTCCTGGCTCTGGGAAGGCAGCAGGGACCTCCCTGGGATGGGAAGGCACCTGAGCCAGCCCGCCTGGCTCCAGCTGTGCATCTCTAATGGCACACGGAGCTGGTGCATTAAGTGCATTAAGGCAGGACAGCCACATCCACTCAGGGCACTCTGCCTTCCCACCAGGAAAACCACTCACCTGGAAAACCTTTAGTGTATCATTAGGGGCTCAGCAGGACTCACATCCCTGCTCCACGGAGCCGTGGGCTGCATTTACAGCTGACATTTAAAACACAGCTTCCACATTATCAGGGGACCAGGGCAAAGCACGAGCTGCGGTAAATCACTGGGTTTGTGCACACTTCTCCCCACCTGCAGAATGCCTTTACAAATCCCTTCCACCCAGCAGGGAGTCAGATGACATTTAGTCACTCTGCACAGAATCACTGCATTATTTTTTGTTAACACAGGCTCCCACATAGCTGGAAGGTTTACAGCAAAGCCCAGGACAAGGACAGCCACAAACTGCTCTAAGAGCTGATCACACACAATATCGGTGCTTCTTTCCCCAAAAGACCTGAGTACTGAAAAGCACTGAGTTGTGAGTTGGCACGTGATCAGCAGCCAAACAAGCGTGAGAAATTAATTTATGGGTCTCCCCCCACTATAAGTCATCCTTCAGTTAAAACAAGACCAGCTAGCAAAAAAATCACAGATTAATAGAATCATCAAGGTTGGAAAAGGCCTCCAAGATCACCAAGTCCAGCCATCAACCCAGCACCACCATCATGCTCACCACTAAACCATGTCCTCAAGTGCCACATCCACCTGTTCGTCGAACATTTCCAGGGATGGTGACTCCACCACTGCCCTGGGCAACTTGTTCCAAGCCTTTACAATCCATTCTGTGAAGAAATTTTCCCTAATATCCAACCTACAGCTCCTCTGGCACAACTTGAGGCTGTTTCCTTTCATCCTGCCCCTTGTTCCCTGGGAGAAGAGACCAAGCTCCTCCCAGGTTGTTGTATGGAGCAGCGAGGTCTGCCCTCAGCCTCCTTTTCCACGTTAAAATCCTGGCTTTCAAGCAAGGTCTGTGTGACCTCCAGAGAGGCAGAGACACCCACTCCAGCCTGTCCCTACAAACTCAGCAGACTTCACATCTGAGTACTGACCTGTGCTCATGGACCTGCTGAGACCGCAGGAGCTGGGAAAACAAACAGCCAGGAGAGAGCTTCCCCAGGAGCACCTCACACCCACAGCTGCACCACTTCCCAGGCCCAGTCCTCCTCATCCTGACCCAGGATGCAGCCATCAGCTCTGCCCACAGTCCCAAAGGAGGGAATTCCCTGGAATCACTGTAAGCAGCAGTGGCCTCACAAGCAGTGTGCTCCAGCGCACAGAGCACGAGCCAGCCGAGCACAGAGCAGGATCACAGCAAGGAAGAGGATGAGCTGCCCTCCCCGGGAGCACAGAGGTGACTCCTGATGGTCCAAAGAACAAATGTGACCCATGACCTGGACCTGCTGTAGCAAAGAACACGGAGACCCTCCTGTGACGAGCTGCTGCCAGGAGTCTGATCAACATCCCAGCAGCTACAGACAGGTTCAACAGCTGCACCGGTACTGACAGTGATCCAAAGCAGAGGGAAGAGTAACCAAGTCACAAAAGAGCCAATTGGTCTCCTCTAAACATTGGCCAAGGCTTGGAAGGCTCAAGGAAGACTTGAAATAGGAATACAAATTCACTTCGGCCCTTCACCTTGCTGCAGAATGTTCTGGTCAGTTATTGGTGCAAACACCAGTGCTGCTCCCGGAGCTCAGCACTGCAGGGCACACTGCTGCTCCTGGCAGCTCTTGGCACTAAAACGTCCCCATTCATTCCAGTGCTGATGCCAAGAAACTCCCCAAGGACAAGAGCTGTCCTCTGCTAGTGGGAGTGTTCTCCAGAGACCCAGGAACAGGCTATCCAGGACATGTTCAATGTTCATATCTGCATGTGGACACTGATGTCCCACACAGAGCCAGGCTGAGATACCAGCAGGTGTCTGGAGAAACTGCCAGAAGTCCTCCAGGTCTGGAGAACATTAAATGCAGAAAGGCTGCAGAGAGGAGAGCAGCTCCATCACTAACAAGGGCCTCACATCACCTGGAGAAGGGCTGGAGATCTGAGAGTTCCCAATTCAGTTTCCCTTCAGGATGGAAACACGGACTCAGCTTTATAAACACATCACAACCGTGATGCTGACTGACTCAACCGATGCTGACTGACTCACCGTCGATCTCCTGTCCGATGGAAAGGCCGGCCCATTTTCTCTGTAAGACAAGACAGAAATGTCAGAACACCCGTCCTGCAGAACCACCTGCCCTCTCAAAGGCAGCCTCCTCACCCAGAGGAGCGGGATCCCCAGGAGAACCTCCAGCAGCAGAAAAAAGGGGCAGAATGGAATATCCCAAAGACCCCCAAATTAACAGGAAACACATCAAAAACATTGAATTATCTCTTCAAATAATTCTGTCTTGTGACCTCAGAAGGTTGTTCTGTCCAACCTCCTTCAGGTTACTGGCCTTCCCACCATCCTGGAGGCAGAAGTTGTGGTGCTGGACAGGGCTTTTTGTCCTTCTACTCATTTCCTAGCAAAGCCCAGGTTCTGAGCACTCCACAGGTGCCAGAATGGCTGTCACACACCCCGTGAGCTTTTTAAAAGCTTGTTCTAATGTGCTCCAAGGTAAAATATTACCCGAACTAAGAGAACCAGTAAGAATGAAACTGTTCAAATCCTTTAGGTCCCTCCAAATTCCTTTAGAAAGATTTGTGCTGTACAGAACTGCAGAAGAGGGAAATGGTTCACAAATTATGTGACACAAAAAATCTATAACCTTTACAATTCCAGCAGTTCTGGCTTGATGACTGCAAAAATGGGGTTTTCCCAGTGGCTGCTGCTGTGTTACAGATTGGCTGCAGTGTGTTCACAGCCCTCATCACGGGCTATGCCATGTTCATGGTCCCTCAGATATCAAATAGAGGCACCAGTCACAGACACGTGTAGGTGTCATTACACACAGCTCTGGGAGCTCACATTTGAAAAGTTGCAGTTTATGAACATTTGTATTTGCCTTTTTGTCTGGGAGAAGGAACACAATGACTTTGCTCACAAAGTGAACATTTCCCCCTTTACACCCTCTCCAATATCCACAGAATATCCTCAGCTGGAAGGGACCCCCAGGATCACCCAGTACAGCCCCTGGCCCTGCCCAGACCCCCCAAAAGCCCCACCCTGGGCATCCCTGGCAGCGCTGCCCAAACGCTCCTGGAGCTCTGGCAGCCTCGGGGCTGGGCCCATTCCCTGGGGAGCCTGGGCAGTGCCCAGCACCCTCTGGGGGAAGATCAGTCAGGATCTTCTCCAGGGCAAAAGAACAAACAGCTCAACCCCCATGTTCGCTTGCCTGGTTTCCGCTGAAGGTTTGTCATCACTGTGCAGCAATTCATATTTTAGGCTCTCAGGATACAAAATTTGCTACAGCTTTTGGTGTTAAGAGTCAAGATTACAACAGAGTAAAGGTGGTCAAGAACTCTACATGAATGGTGAATGTACAACAAGCAGATGCTCTGGAGGCCTCAGAGCACAGACATCACCATCCCTGAACAGGAACAGTGAACACACACTGGTGTGAGACTGACTGCAACTATCCAAGGCTCTGGGAAGTGCTGGGAATTAACACCAGCATCAGGAACGCCCCAGTGCTCAGAGGGCTGGAACAGCTCTGCTGTGGAGACAGGCTGAGGGAATGGGGGTTGTTCAACCTGGGGAAGGCTCTGGGGGGATCTCAGTGTGGCCTTTCGATACTTAAAGCAAGCTTAAACCTGGGGACAGACTTTTTAGTAGGGACTGTAGCAATAGAAAAAAGGGAAGTAGATTTGAACTAAAAGAGGGTGAATTCAGACATTTCACATGGTGAAAATGATAAAACCCTGGCCCAGGCTGCCCAGAGAGGTGGGAGATGCCTCATTCCAGGGAACATTCAAGGTCATATCAGACAAGGGCTCTGAACAAACTGGTCTAGTGGGAAAGGTCCCTGTCCCTACAGCCTTTAAAGGCCCCTTCCAACTCAAACAGCTCTATAATCCTATAAATCAAGCATTCACCTCCCAGCAACTGCAACACTCCCTACACAGCCCCTTCTCCAAGGGGAGCACCAGGCCTCACCCCTTGGAAGAGGGGCTCTCCTGGCTCCACAACAACAACTGCGACATACAAAAACCAACGCAGTGACCAGCAGGAGATGTTTGTGTCATTCAAGTCACTGCTGGGCAGTTTGGGTGTCACAAACCACAGCCAGGTGAACATAACGTGCCCCACCCACTCATCCGGCCAGATCAGCTCCAACAGCACATCAAAAGGCAAAATGTCATCTGGGGGCTTGTGCCAAGATGTGCTGAGGGAAAAAACCTCTTGTGTTTGTAGCTCAGAGACCCCCTGGGCTTTGCAGCAGTCACTGGCAGGGAGATATGAAAGCACTGAATCACAGACAATGATTGCTGCAGGTTCATGGGATGAGACTCAGGGTGAGAGTTAAAAGCTACAAGCTTCATTTTTTGATTTAGAAGCTACTTATATTCATTATTTATTCTAACCATCATTTAGTATCTGATGATGACTTAATTAAGAAAGAGGAGACAAAGGGGTTTGGGGTTTTTTTAATGCATTTCCTTGTACTTTTCATCTAAAACCACTAACAATGACTGAATGTAGTCAGTAAAACTTCCGGCAGGTCTTAAAAATGAAAAACACAGCAAAGAAACCCTTTAAAGCCAAGGGAAAATGGGGAACAATAAAGATTCATAAGGAAGGGAAGATATCGCTTAGGCTTTTCTTTTTCAAATAGTTTATTTCTGGTGGATTTTTAAAAGGTTAAATTACACCTTTTCCAGTATCTTTGTCCCACCATGCACTAAAAATATATAAAGTAATATGAGCACAGTCACTTCACTTGTAGTAAAAGTCTCTTTGAACTTTTGTTGTCAGAAATCAAATTTGCAGCATACACTTACTCCAAATAGAGAACAATCCTGATCCCAAAAGAGATTTTGCTTAGCCTGTGGCAGAGTAGAAAGTCCAACCACGCCATACCTGGGGCAAGCTGAAGGCGATGCTGCCAGGGACGACCGAGGGGTGGGTTCTCAGCGTGAAGATGTATTTGTGGTTGGGAGAGGTCTTCACCACAACATGTCTAGAAAAGAGATCAGTATTTTACTTTGATGTGTACCAGGAGGGTTTTGCATTGCTCACAGCGCTGGGAGAGCTCAAAAGAAACACCCAGCTTATCTCTGGAGCTGCACACAAAAACCAAAAGCACTGGAGCCACAGCCCGACGCAGACACTCAGCAGGGTGACAGAGCCCATCCCCCTCACTGGTACAACGTGATCTCAAAGCCCAGCTGCAAGACTTTGTACTAAAAATTACTACTTACATCCCCCCCAGTAGCCCTTTACTTCGGGACTGCAGTGTAGAAATGAAAGAACCAAACCACAACCACAAACACTGAGGCTGCCACAGCTAAAAATCAACACCGGTTTCACATCTCAAGCATGAAACACCAAAGCATCAACATTTTACAAGCACTATCCCCAGCTGTGATGCCAACAAGAAGCAGATGCAAAGCCCACACAGGGATCTGAGTGTATTGTTTAGAAGTTTGATAGAAGAAAAAAATGGGAGGAATTTCTGTACAAAAGTAAAATCACACAGGCCCTGGGGCTGTTCCTCCCGGCACAAGTGACCAACTGATCTTGAACTCAGACAGCATCTGAGTGGCTGGAAAAACAGCATCATAGTGTTGGAAAGAGGCCCTTTGGGAAAGGACCTGGGGGTGCTGATTGACAGCAGCTGAACAGGAGCTGATGTGTGCCCAGGTAGGCAAAAAGGCCAAGGGCACCTGGCCTGTCTCAGAAATCGTGTGGCCAGCAGGCCCAGGGCAGTGACTGTGCCCTGTGCTGGGCACTGCTGAGGCCACACCTCGAGCACTCGGGTCAGTTCTGGCTCCTCACCACAAGGAAGACATTGAGGGGCTGGAGCGTGTCCAGGGAAGGGAATGGAGCTGGGGAAGGGTCTGGAGCACCAGGAGCAGCTGAGGGAGCTGGGGGGGCTCAGCCTGGACCTTCTCACTCTCCACAACCCCCTGACAGGAGGGGACAGCTGGGGGCGGGGTTGGCCTCTGCTCCCAGGGAACAAGGGACAGGACGAGGGAATGGCCTCAAGCAATTGTGCCAGGGGAGGTTTGGACTGAACATCAGGAAGAACATCATGGAAGGGGCTGCCCGGGGAGGTGGTGGAGTCCCCACCCCGGGAGGGGTCCAAGGAATGCCTGGACGTGGCACTCGGTGCTCTGGGCTGGTGACAAGGTGGGGATTGGCCATAGATTGGACTCAGTGATGTGGGAGGCCTTTTCCTCAATCATTCTAAGATTCCATCATAGAACAGTTACAAAACCAAAACAACACAAGCAGTCAGGAGCAGACACAGCAGCAGCCATGGCGTGTGCCTGTCTGTCACACTCAAAATTGAAGCTGTCAGCAACAAAGATACTCAAAAGCTGCTTCTAGCTCTCCCCAGACTATGCCTAATAGCTCTTATCATGTGATAGGCGACAGCTTGCTGGCATGAGAAAGCAAAACCAAAGGAGGCTGGGACTTGTGTGCTCTGGCAGCAGGATGATGGTGGAATCAAGGTTCACCTCATCATCTTCTCCCACTGCTGGCACTGTCAGCACCCTTGGGGTACACAAGGCACCAGCTCTGTGTGATTTTACACCTCACTGACCCCACGGTCAGGAAGGGCAGGATGAGCTGTGCTGGCAGCCAAGGCCCACACTCCTGGCCCTCCTCCCTCCCTGCATTCCATGTTTTCCATGCACATATGCTCCCTATACTTTCATTTGCACATGCCCAGCCAATCCAGCACCATCCAAGTGAGGATCTGCACTGGCTTCATCCTGTGAGCAGAACAGCTCCAGCCACAGGCAGGAAGGAACATATGGCCCTTGGAGACAAGAGGAAATGTAGCCCAAACCAGAAGCCATGGCAGCCCAAACCAGGAGCCATGGCCAGCTGTCACCTGCAAACCCCTCCCAGACATTGCTGGCAATTGGTGGCCTGGCAGGGTCAGAAGAATTTTCAACACACCGAAGTGACAACAGAGCTCCCAGCTCAGGGAGACACTGAGCTGAGTCCTCACTGGTTCTGACCCAAAATCACCTATCAGCTGCCAGGACACCCTTCCCTCTCCTCCTCCTCCTGACCCAGGCATAAATCCAGGAACCTGCTATAGGTGGTGAAGTTCCATACAAATGTTACAGGGGAGAACAAGGCATTTATTGGTGCTGCGTGGCAGCCAGGGAAGATTTATGGAGATTGGAAGACAGCAGATGTCACTCCTGCCTTCAAGTAGGAGGATCCAAGGAATTATAGGCTGGTCAGCCTCACCTTACTCCCTAGGGAAGTGATGGAGCAACTAATCCGGAAAGCCAAACATATTAAAGCACAAGAAAGTGACTGGGAGTCACTCTGAGCACGGACTTAGGACTGGTCAGCATGGATTTACAAAGGAAAATCCATCCTGACCAACACAACAGCTTTTTCCAATGAAATGGTGAGCTCTGGGGCTGAAGGGAGAGCTGGATTTATCCCAACACTAGCAAACTTTCCACACTGCCTGGCACAACCACCCTCAGACACTGCTGTGATACAGACTGGGAAGGGAGGGGGGCTGGAGGCTGAACTGCTGCACTTGGCGCTGCAGCCAATGGCAGCAAATCCCACTGCAGGAGGTCACTGGGGTGTGCAAATCCCACTGCAGGAGGTCACTGGGGTGTGCAAATCCCACTGCGGGAGGTCACTGGGGTGTGCAAATCCCACTGCGGGAGGTCACTGGGGTGTGCAAATCCCACTGCGGGAGGTCACTGGCCTGTCTCTACCCCAGGAGACCACGTGGGGCCAAAACTATTTAAAAACTCCTTCATTCCTTAGCAGCTGAAGGGACAGAGCTCCTCAGCCAGCCCACAAGGGACACACCTGGGTGTGCTGCTGCTCAGAGGGAACTCGACAGATCCCATCAAGCACTCCACCCAGGGGAACAATCCCATGCACCAGTGCAGGCTGGGGGCCAACCAGGGGCCAAGAAGCCCTGGGATCCAGATGGACAACGAGCTCAACAGGAGCCAGCAACACATCCCTGCAGCAAAGGTGGGTAATATCCCCTCAGGGTGCATTAGTCAGGAACAGGCTGCACTGGCACAGGGTGCCCGCAGAAACTGTGGCTGCCCCATCCCTAGAAGTGTCCAAGGCCAGGCTGGACAGGACTTGGAGCACCTTGGGATAGTGGAAGGTGTCCCTGCCCATGGCAGGGGGTGGCGCTGGATGGGCTTCAAGGTCCCCTTGCAGCCCAAACCATTCCATGATTCCATGATTAGGGAGAGCACCAGCAGCAGGGACGGGCAGGGATCCTTCCCAGAGGGAACGGTGCTCCGAGGAGAGCTCATTTCAAACTGAGCACTGCCTCAAGCAGAGAACTGTCCAGGAGGCCAGGACTGGAAGCAGGAGTTTTCCAGCACAGTATCACCCTGAGTAATCCAAATTAGTATTGACACACAACCAGCTGGAAAGGAAGGTGTGACACCGCAGGGCGTGAGAGAAACGTGCCTGGAGGTAACACACGAGTTCCAGCTACAATTCTGGAATACTTCACCACAAAATGCACTTGGATTACAACTAACAGCTCACTGGAAGCAGCTCGTGAGACAGGAGAAGAACCAAAATTAAAGCTTTTCAAAACCCCAGATGGGTCCTGAGCAGTGCACACAACAGTGACTTCAACACGTAGAGATTCAGCATCTCTGCAGGAAGAACAAACTCCACCACTGCTGAGCTGCACTTCAAAACCCAAAGTGAAGGAAAATGACAACACCTGGTAAAAATACTGGGAAGGAGTATCCACAAAGATTTGATACCAATTACTGTGCTGGAGTATTCCATTCACCAAAAACATCTCCAGCAAAGTAGAAAGACAGCAGAACTTGACAACAGACAAAGAAAGCCCGGAAGAAAAAACAAAGAGGAAAAACGAAAAAAAAAAAACAGCTTTCTGAAAGAAGATACTAGGAAAGGTCAAATCCTGACAGGTTCTGTGAGGAAAATCTGCGTAAGGCACAGGAAAAACCGTGTTTCTTCTCAAAGACAGCAGGAGCAGGCAGCTTCCAACAGGCTGTAAGCAACCTAAGTATTACAAATGCTCAAAATAAGGCAATAGCAGAAAAACTAAACACATTTTCCTACACTGATGTTCACCAGGAAGGAGCTCAGAGAGCTCATGGAGACACATGGGGGAAATCTCAACCTCATTAAGAGCTGCTGCTTATACACGAACAAAAGGAACAACAAATCACCAGGGCCACACAGCTCCCAGAGCTCTCCCAGGAGGAATTGCTGCTCTATTCCGTGTGTAAATCCTCGCCTGGAACTGTCAGATCCAACGTGTGTGATGCCAGCTCTTAGGAAGGGCTCCAGGAAACTGGGCCCAGGAAACTGCTGGTAAGTTTGCTGGCCAGGCTGAGCAAACCAAGAGGAACTCCACCAGACACGAATTAACCTGTGAGTGCATCAGGTTTTTTGTTGCTGAAGCAGGAGCAGGGCTCCTGTGAGGGAGAGGATGACTCAGGTATCTGTGGGGAGGTGCCAACAGGGATCTCATCCCATACAGTGCATGTTTGGAAACCCACAGCAATCACTCAGCAGGGGCTCCTCAGGAAACTAAACTGGCCTAGGAGGGATGGGCTTCCCGTGTGAAAGGGAAGAACAACCAGTTCTTAACACGAACACAAACCTGCCACTGAGAGAGCTTGGCCTGCCTGCTGTCCCCTCACAGCCTGGCTGTGTTCAGAACTGGTTTCTCTCTCCAAACTGCACCGGGAGTCCTCAGGGTAGAAGCAGGACATGGGAACTCAAGATGGTGCCACTCCCCAAACCATTACACACCACATACTGGGATCATGCAGTGCATGGCCTCCCGTGAACTCCCGTGGCACCGAGCGCTGGCTCACCCTGCCCAGCTCACGGGGTGCAGAAAGGGAAGCACGAGAAGATGGTCAGCAGCACCCTGGGGTTAAATCATCTCCTTGATCCAAGGTCAAACTCCAGCTCTACACCCCCAGCAGTGCTAGAGCAGAGCCCTGTGTGGAGGTGTCACCAAAAGCCCCCCTGAGCAGGGAGCCGCGGTGAGGGACCCGAGGCAGGGGCGCTGCCGGCGGGAGCTGCAGCCAGGGTGGCTCCAGGGATCTGCAATGCAGCACCGACTCCAGCCCAGCACTGCCGAACACCGGGAGCTTCCCTGTGCTCCATCTGACACTGCAAAGCCATCTGCAGCATCTGCTCCCAACCAAACACACGCTGCTGGTGTGCAAGCACCGACTGCTAGAAATAAACAGCTCCCGGGGGAATGGGAACAGCCAGAACCACAGCCAGCCTGCTTAGCCAGCACATCCCGGGGCACTGCTTCCTGCAAGCTGCCACAAATGCCAGGAGAGAGGGTTCTGGAAGCGAAAGGGAACACAGCCGGCTGCAGGTCTGGCAGCTGGGTCCCTCCAGGACATCCATACTGGAGGAAATTAAAGTTTTTATAATGCATGAGGTACAATGCTCAGTTCAGGTGTTTTTGTAACTCAATTACTTTGGGAAAAAGTCTACCTGGGGAAAACCATCCTTTGAAAAGACTGGGACACCTCCCTGCCCAAGCAGACACTTTTGCCTGCTTCTGACTCTAAAAGTTCTGCTTGTTTGGGGGGTGGTTTTGTTTGGTTTTGGCATTTTATACTCGGGTTGGGCTTGTAAAATCCCAGTTCAGTTCAGTGCTGCCGGGCCAGGACAGGTCCCAGGGCAGCAGAGCTGACTGACAGCACAGAGAGGCAAATCCTAAACACATCCCTGAATTCCTGCAGTTCAGCACCACTGTGTTCTCCACCCTTAGTAGAGTTCACCTGGGGCAGGTATTTTTTTATCTAAGGCCTGGCCATATCATTCAGTATCTCCTTGAACATTTTTTCCCATTTTTCAAACCCAAGCCCTTCTGCCCTGTGCTGCACGTGATATTCCCTTTCAGCTGAAATTAATTACTTCTATCTACAACCTACATACCAAAATCTGACAGAGCTTCCCTAAAGCTGCAGTAAAGCAAGGAAACTGAGTATGTGAATTGGTTTCATGTAATACAAAACCCTTCTGTGTGGGCTGAGCTGAAAAATTCATGCGTTTTCCACCTAACAGAAGTAAACCCCAGAGTCGGGTTCCATCAGCCACCCCAGAACTGCAATTAAAGAATCCAGCTTGTTGTGCCCACACTCTGGCTGCTTCTCCCTTTTGTTCTTGTGCAGGAAAACCTCAAGAACAAGAGAGAGTTCTCCTGGCCCTGCTCAGCACTCCCCTATGATGTGAAAGTGAGAAGATGCCCTGAGTAATGCAATAAAACAATAAAAACGTTTTTGAAATAGTCCAAATATTCTCACTATGTAACAGGATGTAACAGGAACAAAAGCAAAAGCAAAACAAACAAAAAAGATCACAAAAAGTCCTTCATTAAAATAATGATTCTATTAGTTAAGCAGATGCAGTTCCCGAGAAAGAAATGCTTCAGAGAAACTGTCACCCTTCTTCCAGCATCTCCCATTTCCAGAAAGAGCCATATTTCAAGTTCTGACCTCTAAAGACACAAAAGTGTTTTTAATCAAACTGCAGTGTTCACCTTTCCAAACACGAAATGTCATTCCCCCCTCCATCCAAATTTTGAAAACAATTCCTTGCTGGTTAAAAGCTGAAAGAGCAACAGTGCACACTTACTGCCCAGACTGGAAGTCCTTCTCGTTCACCACAGCACAGTTGGTTAAGGACAGCTCATCAGTGGGACATCTCGCTGCTTGCATAGGCTACAAGAGAGAGGGGGAAAAGTCAAATAAAATTCTATTTTTCCTTTACTAAGCCGAGCCTCAAGTCTTCTGCAAAACTGCAAAGCACAAAACAGGTCTTGTGAGTCCCGGCACACTCTGAGAGCCCACTGGTATCAACAAGCTCCTCTTCCAGGTTTCTCCAAACACTTCCGTGGGTCACAGGCACTTGTATCCCAAAGCTCTGCATTTTGGGCCTACCATGTACTTTGTATTTTCCACCCTACCTACATAAATACTTTAAAATTACTTGGGAGAAGCCTGCAAAGCAAACACTGTTAACTTGCAAGTGAACCCTGGCACTCGTGAAGCTTCCCTGAGTGCTGCCACAAGGCAGCAGCAGCCAGCATTCCCTGGGAGGTGTTTCCTGCCCAGTGACAGGACACTGGGGTATTCTGAGAGCTGCTAAGGGAAAGCAGCCTGGAGCCAGAGCAGTTCCCCTGCTGCCCTGGGTAACACTGTCTCATCGTGCTGCGCTGGGGAGAAAGGGCGGGATAAAGATGTGACCTTCCCTCTTCCCTGAACATAACTCAGAAAACTGGAATTTCAGCATATCCGTTCTGCATAAACCCCTTCACCCAGTGCAGTGCAGGGCAGCACTGAGAGTCCACAGGAAGGTTTAACCTCAGCCAGCTGCTATCCAACCCAGATCCCTTTGCATCACTTCTCAAAAGAAACATCACATGTGAATATTTTCTACTCTATAGGAAACATCCCAGATCCGTAACACAGAGAAGAAAATTAGGTAAAATGGTTAATTCCAGCCTATCACTATGAAAGAAATTACTGCAAGAAATTTTGTGGGGGAGTCCTCCCCCTCTTTTTATTTTCTAATGTCAGAGGACCAATCCTATTTCAAGAGTATCTGTTCATTTTTGTCCCTTCCATTGTTACTCATCAATCAGCAATTAAAACACAAAATAGCAGCACCCCCAGCCCAGGCCACCCATCCCCATCACGAGGCAGGATGGAGCACAGGGGGAGCACAGCAGAGGGATCTCAGCCCCATCCTACACCCCCACCCCACCTGCTCCTGCAGAATTATACCACAAAACAATGGCTGAACAAAGAAAATTGAGATCAAAATGCTTCCAGAAGTGGAGAAAGGGATGGAAAAGTGTTTCTATCACTAGCCATGGACTGAAGAAATTTTATTTGGGGAAAAGCTAAACTTGCCCCCCAAGGTGCCATTTTCAGAATCAAAGCACAGCTGCCTCTGTCAGATACAAATTTGCAGGCAGTGCAACAGAAACTATTTGACAGTGTCAAACTACTGCTAAAAGCAATTCAGGATGGATTTTCTCTTAAGACACCCTTAAATCCCAGCAGCGAGCACAGGAAACGCACTGATCCCAACACACACATCTAAATCATTTCCCAGGAGTTATTGTCCTGCTCAGCCTTCCTCCCCCAGCCCCTCTGGGACAAGAATCAGAGAAATTCCCCCCCCGAGTGTGGCCTGCAGCCAGCCTGCTCTAAAGCTCAGATCAACTTTTATGGCACAATGTGATTTGTTTCAAGTACTTGCTATTTAGAAAAGGACCAATTCATTACTTTTACTGAATAATGCTCAATTGCCCTTGACATATGTGACAACCAAAAAAGATTCCATTTTCAGACCTGAAGCAGATTTATCTACCTGAATGCTGAGTGTAATAAAAGACTCAAATGTTCCTGTAATAAAATATAGGACATCAGTGGATTTATGAGCTACACAACCTGTCTGCTGAGGCCCCTTGGCCTGGGGCACTTCACAGCAAACATTCACCATTTTATCACTTCTCCTCCCATCTGCAGGGCACGGTTTTGTGAAGGACATGCCCTGATAGAACGCATTACAGGGGATATTTCTGGAGAAAAGTGGACACGGAGCTCCTGGATTAAACCTTTTTACAGCACTAGTCCTCAGCTGCATTTTTAATCCTCGGTGACAAACTGCTTCCTACACGCAGCGAGCACCCGGCCAAGCTGCCGTTCCCATCTGCACTTGGAACGCCGTGCTTTAGGAAATGCAGGAATAGCAAGGAATGCATTCCAAATCCAGCTATAACTGCTTCCTTTGCAAGCTCTGCAGCAGAGGAGAGAGGACGGCAAAACACCCTTGGGTGTCTGACACGTGAAATAACGTGGCTGCAGCAGCAGCAGCACCGACTGTGCCAACCATCCCAGAGCCCGGCTCATCCTCCTCCTGGGGAGTCTGGCAAGAGCCCATTCCTCCCTGGCAATGACCAACATTTCAGGCAGCGTCTCTGCTCCCAGCCCTCCAGTACACACCCTCCTCAAGCTCCAAGATTTTGCAGCTCTTCAGAACATCACCTACATTCTGAAAAGGTTTTAACATCACACAGCTGCAAGACAGGGGTGTCACTCCCGGGCATGGAGTTCCACAAGGGTGCAAGGGACAGCTTGAGGGAATCTGGTCATGGAAGAGGTGACAACTGAACTGGAAATCACCCTGGCAGGAAGGAGGAACACACTGTTGTGGGGAGCTGCAGGGGCTTCCTCTTACCTGCCCTCCCCGCACAGCTCATATCCCAGAGCTGCTGCTCACAGCGATGGATCCCTGTCCCTGTCAAGCGGCTGAGCTGTCACAGCCAGGACACAGGCACAGGCTGCTCGTGAGGAAGCTTTCCTGGCATTAATGCAGCAGTCCAGGGCTGGAACACACGGCTGGCATATGCCAGTGGTGCTACTGTCAGGAACACTTTAAGCTCTTGCATTTTGGGTTCCAGCTTTCCAGGACAGCAGCACAAGGAGTCCCAGAACCTGCCCCTCTCCCCTCTCTGCCATCCCACACCCACTGCCTGCACTAACACACCACACCAGGGTACAGGGGCAGAAAAATCCTTGTGAGTATTCCTAGGAATCTCAAAGTAGATTTACACAAACTAATTTTAAGCAAACTGGCAGGTTAATGCTGGCAACCAGGCAAGACACAGCTCTAACAAACCAGAGAGCAGTTCCTGCAGGTGACAGCAGATGCCACCTGCTGCAGTCACCCCCTGGCACTGCCAGGCTGGCGGTGACCCACACACCCTCACAGGTTGCTGTTACACCCACGTCCACAACATAGATAAGTTTTGCTTGAAGAAGGCAAATCAGGATTAAACTAGGCAAAAGAATCTTCCCTGCCTCCAGGTATTGTTCTGGTTTACACAAAGAGGAGACTCCAAGGACAGTGAAGTCCTAAGGAGGTGACTGCACACTGCTAAAGCATTCCCAGCTACAGCATCTATCATCCAGCACCAGCCAGGCAGCACCTGCTATTAAACCCAGGTCTGTGCTCTGTCATTCCGTCTGTTTGCCAAGAGAAAAACAAGACCATACAATGCACTGATAAATCCCACTGAGAGACAAACGTGAAGGACCCCACCTCTGGGTTTGTGACAAAGCAGTAACCCAGGATTTTATTTTTACAAAGAAAAGTTGCCCTGAAGAACGAACAGCTACATAATAGAAACAATCACCATAACATCTGATCTTTCAGAGATTTTTTTTTTCCAAAGCTGCAAGGACTTGTTTTCCTCCACAGAAAATAAGAATCTCATTTTTTCCCCAAATCACAGAATAGTTGAGGTCGGAAGGGCCCTCTGGAGATCATCCAGTCCAAACCCCTGCCAAAGCCCAGAAAGTGGTGCTGCTATTTGGATATTTTCATACACACATAAAACACACTTTTTGTGTTTTGTCAATTCACCTCCTGTGAATCATTACGGCTGATGGCAGAGGAAACCAAGGAAAAACATGTTTCTCCCCACAGAGATAAGGTGGTGGTAATGACTGAAGTGCACTGCAGTCAGCTGGTACTGAGAAGAGCTGAAACATTTAGTGCTAAGGCAGAGATGCTCCTCATCCAAGACATCTGAACTCATTTAATTTCCTAATGCTGAGCAAGAGATTATGAAACAGCCTCTAAAGCTGAAGCAGGTTTTGTTCTGTGCTCTGTTTTCACATGGTTTGTACAGGACAAATATTGTTCAAGTATTGTATGTTTAAAATTCTCCTTTGGGTAGAACAGACATACACATCCCATGTATATGCAGGTGCACAGAGATGGAATTGCTGGCACACAGGTGTTGGCAGAGGAGTGTTAGGAAACGTGACAACTCTGGGTACCAGACATTTCCATTTCCCCAGCAGAGCCCATTTCCAGCTGCATTGAGATGGGGATCCCGCTCCAAAAAGCACCCGAGCTTTCCTGTAACAGCTGTTGGGCACCAAAATCCCTCCAAGCCCAGAGCCTCATCACCCAAAGAGGGCACAGAACCGCCTGTGCAGGTGCAATTCCTGGGAAGCAGTTTAGTCCACACTCCCTAGAGCCCGAGCAAAGGTGCCTCTGCAGGAACCGCGGCTGCCTCCAAGTCAAACACTCACTCACCACTACAACACTGCAAATAAAACGAAGTTTAAATACTGACAGGAAGAATTATGATGTCAAAGGAGCTCTGAAGATAGAGGGAACTGAGATGATGAATCATAGATCCTACCCATTATCCAGGAGTATGCTCCTGACAGAAAACAGCCACCACAAAGCACTGCCTTCATCTACAGACGTAAGGGACACCAGGACCCGAGATGGACATTAACACCTCTGGCTGCACACAGGTGACAACCAGCAGCTCCAGCAGGAGGAGGAGCTGCAGAGCTGGCTCAGCACCAGCCGGAGAGAAGGAGACCAACCAAGCTCCCAGCACAGGGAAGCCCCAGGGCTGTGCCTGCTCTCTACATCCGCACACACACCACTCAACACTGAAAGACAGAAGAAATGGGCATAAAACAGCAACACCAGCAGAGCTCCTGGCTGGCAGGTAAGAATGGGTTCCTGAGCTGGAGGGGAAGCTGGCTCTGTCACAGAGGGAAACAGTAAAGACAAAACCAAGGTTCCTCTAAAGAACAATTCAGTAATATTCGTAAAAGGAATGACAACGTGCTGTCACCATCAGGGACCAGACTCAGGAATACAAATTGTCCTAAATACTGTGGTTCTAAATAATTTAAAAAATTAACTAAGGAAGTTTAGTAGCTTGCAGAAGGTTTTTCTGGACATGTCAAAAAATATTGAATAAAGCTTCCATATTTCTGCAGCCACAAGAGGAAATCAAGCTACAAGGAACTTTTTGGACCATCAGGCCTGGCCTGACAGGCCTTTCCAGACCTGCAGTGGCTGTGCTGGCAGGATAAGCTGCTGTCCCTGGAACACACAGCCCTGACTCCCTGCTCAGGCCTGGCCATTCCACCTGCTCCACTTGACCTCTGTTTGTTTGCTGGAAGCTTTTATTCTCTTCAGGAAGGAGCTGCATTCTCTCTCGATAACAAACTCAGAAATACCAATTTTCTTCTCCTAATAAAGAGGAACACATGGGGAAGCTAAAAGCTCAGAATTAATATTCACATTTTTGACAAAGCCAGGGGACACTGAGTGAGCCACCACCAAGGCAGCCTCAGTGCAGCGTCCAGAGAACCCCGGATGAGATGGATCCCTCCTTCCCACGCCCCCGAGCCACTCCCACGCTGTGAATCACCTACCGTGATCGTGATCGTGCTGTGCCACGGCCACCCCTGCAACGCAGAAACCCAAACAGCTCAGAGGAGGAGAGAGGGAAGAGTGCCCACCAGCACCTCCTGCATCACCCAGAGCTGGAAATGAAACAGGGAATGTTTTCCTTGCATTGTGTGGCCCTGGCAGTGGTAGAGCTCTGCCCCAGCACCGACAGGCAGCAAGTGACACCAGACACTCTTCACTGGGCACTCTTTATCAGACACTCAACACATTCCCCAGTTTCTCTCTCTGAGAACAGCCCTGTGCTCCCTGGGCCTGAATCCGGAAATTACTGCCCATCCTGGCACTCCAGAGCCCCATTATCAGGGCAGAAGGGCCTCTCTCACAATTAAAGGATACTGGGTTTTACTGCTGCATCTCTCTGTTTGCAAAGTTCAAATGAACTCATATCTGCAAGGGCAGCTCTGTCACTCCAACGTTGTTTACCTGGTGCAGTGAAGGAGGTGCTCACAGCTTTGGGAATCTGGATCTGCTATTGCCAGTATTTGCCAGCATCAGAAAAAAGACAATTTACAGTCCCAAGAACAAAGTTCCAAGGGTCTGCCTGATCCACCAGAGCAGAAGAAACCAGAGTGTTAAAGGAGAGCTTCTTCAAGCAGAGCATCTACAGTCAAATTGCACAGGTTGATCTGCCAAAAGGTGTCCTTCTCCAGATCAGCTCTTTACAATATGATCAGCAAGTGATTTTAGGAAACACACCTGTACCTGAGCTGCTGTGCCTCAGAACCAGGGAGCTGCTCCCTGACAGATCAGTGCAAACAGCAGCTCCACCTTCCCATTAAGCAATAATGACCCAGGATATGTGCATTTGTAATTAACACATCCATTTTTTGAGTGGATGTTGCCTCACGTTCCTTCCTCAAGCCAGGATGATCACCAATTTAATTACAGGGAATTGTTGCTTGTTGTGTTTGACCTAAACATCTTTAAAAAATGCCAAGGCAGTGAACCACCACCCCACCAGAGTAAGTGGGGCCTGGGATGCAGGTCACAGGATTTTGCCACATGAGCAGTGAGGACACCTCATGGATGCAAATTTCATCCCATTTATTTAGAAAAGTTACCCGATGGCAACAGGGACAATGTGAATGTATGTTAATGTTAAAAATATCCCCTTAAAAATATCCTCCTTGGAATTTGCCCTGTGAAAGCCCAGGATGCTGCTGTCCCTGAGGATCTACAGCTTACCCCAGCACTGACACAGGGCAGCACCTGGCACTGAACTTCCCATGGCTCTGATGTACCGAGCAGCACCCAGAAAGCAGCAGTTTGAGATGCAGCAGCCTGCAAGTATCGCTCTATTTTTGACAGAAGGAGCACATGACACAACTCCAGGGCATCAATTACTCCAGATTTTTTGATAGAAGGTCATTGCTTTATTGCGTCCCAGGAGACCAGAGAAACGTGTTAAATCTTTTCATACTGCAAACCTTTGACCTCCCTGAGGGCAGGATCTGCCTGCACAGGAAGGAGCAGAGCAGCAGGGCAGGAGTGCCTGAGGAACTGGATACCCAGCCCTGGTTTATGAGCAGCAGCACAATCAGCTGGCTCAGACGCAGTTCCAGGGCACTGCGCCGGAAGCTCTTCCATTAATTTTAGCAACTGGGTTTCTTGTTTGGCTTTTTCTGTTCACAGACCTTCTCCAACACAGCTCTCCAGTTCCTGGGGATCCAAAACCTCCTGGAGATGGTCAATACGGGAATTTCATCACAAAACTCTGGTCTCTGCCAGAGAACCTCCCTGATGTGAGACAGCATCCCAAACACATCCTGCAGAGCCCCCAGGCTGAACCTCATCCTTCCAAAAGCCACTGCAGTTACCAAGATCTCTGTCCCACTGCTCAGGGGTGTCACTGCACCAGCTCTCCCTAAAGCTCATCCCCTCCTGCACTTGTGAGGGCACCTGGAAATGTCCACCAACCCTGGATCAAAACAAGATCACTCAGTGACACGGGGACCTACATTTTAGTTGCTTTCATGTAAAAAAAGGAATCAATGGTGATTCCATTGCACTGGTGGGTAATTCAGCAAAATAGAAGGGCCACTACTTTCTAGAGACTGCTTTTCTGTGGACTCAAGCAGATCTGATTTTATGACAGAACTTCTTCCAAATTCAGTCAGGATTTATCCTGAGCCTTGGGGTCTTCTCCTGAATGACCTCTGTGCTCTGAGGCAGAGAACCCAGAACAGGAGGGGAAAAGAGAAGATATTGCTGTGCTCTGGGGAAAAAAAATCTAAAAGTAAAACTTAAGAAATTCACACTTTAAATGATCCTCAAAAAGATTCTCTGACTTTTTAAAAATAATTTTTCCTACTAAAAAAACTATGAACTTAGTTCATTTATTCTGGCAGGTCTACATAATAGGAGAGGTGAGGCATACCAGCACCCCAAAAACTGGAGATGGAGAGGCAGCACCGACACCTCCCTTTGGCAGTGACTTTTTAAGCACAAGCTTTGGACACACTGCTTCTGCAGCACTGAGTCAAGCAACAAATTAATCAAAGATGACAGGGCCAGATATCCCATGCCCACAAACATTCACATGGCCGTCATAATTTTATTCTAAATAATTTAAGAGTTTTTAACGAACTACGTGACTTTATTTTAAATAATTCAGCAAGGTAGAAGTCCTGAAAGCAGGCCACAAGCTGATTTGTGATGATTTCACAAGACAGTTACAAGGTTGCAGAAGTGATCACAGAAACAGAGATTCAGATTGAGTTTTCTCCCATTTCCCTGAAACATTGCTAAAAACCAATTTCTTCATATTACACATTAGGAAATACTAAAAAAAACTAAGTGACGATAGCAGGATCAGTACAAGGCTGCAAGAAGGAACTAAGTTGATTCACAAACATTTCTTTAGTTGCCTGACAACGCCTGCATCTCTGAAGGCTGGTTCCATATGTTATCAGAAATCACCTTACAGCTTAAATCCATAAACATAAAGCCCAGCCCCCATTATTTCAAAGTCCCTACCAAACTATCCAACCTAAAATCACCCTGTCTAGATTTTAAGTATTTTTAAATAATTCAAGCAAATAGTAAGCCAAATGTTATTAACTGTCTAGTGTGGTTTCAGGCCTATTATATAGATTAAATGTTAGGAAGGAACTGCTGCCTGTGAGGCTGGTCAGGCCCTGGCACAGGGTGCCCAGAGCAGCTGTGGCTGCCCCATTCCTGGAAGTGTCCAAGGCCAGGCTGGACAGGGCTTGGAGCACCCTGGGACAGTGGAAGGTGTCCCTGCCCACGGCAGAGGGTGGCACTGGATGGGCTTTAAGGTCCTTCCAACCCAAACTATTCCATGATCCTGTGATGGCTGCAGGAAGCACAAGAGAGCAGGGTTAGGCCAGCAATGCCTCTGGCAGCACAGAACACCAACGGACTCAGTCTGTCCTTCCCTACCTCCCCACTCCTGCTGCACCTCTGGATGGGACACTCGGTATCACCAGATGCCAGCAGGACCTTGTGCTGAGTCTCAGGCTCTCGAGAGGCGTGACAGCACCGCTCTGCAGGGTCAGGCACCACCCAGTACCTGAGTGAATCTAAAACCATTTCCAACCCAACACAAAGGGGATCTCTTCTGAGGAGCCAACAGGGCAGAGTGCGCTCTCACTGGGCTAAAGGCAACACTGCCTCAAAGGAGCCCCAAACAGCAGATGAACAAAAATGGATGTGTTACACCAGTGACACCCCCTAAAACAGACATTATTTCTAACCATGAACTGTTACACAAGTTCAGCTCATATTCCTTAAAGAAAAGCACAGCGGTGTCTCTGCTGGGAGATCCTCACCAACATCCACATGAGCACCCTGCACACACGGCTGTCCTGGGGAGCAGCAGCCCTGCAGCACCCTGACCTGCTCCCTGTCCCACCCCAGTCCCATGGAGCTCTCCAGCCTGTGCAGACACAAGCAGAAATGCAGCTTGTGCTGGATCCACAGTTTCACACTCACTGGAAGAAGGCACAGAAATCATCTGGCCTTTCTAGACCCCTTTGGGAGCTAATTCCTGATATAGTTCAAATCAATTAGTTACAGACAGTGACAGTGAACTTCCAGGGCTCCATTTGGTACAAGGGATCCTTAACCAGCTACAGACACAGCAGCTTCCCACCATTCCCTCTCCTGCAGATGCCTCACGGCTCTGCCTGCGTGCCTAATGATTCCCATGCAGAGATACAGAATAAATCATTACAGAAACAGCCATTATTTCTAATCACCATAAACTGTTTTTCCTGTAAACTTCAATCACCGCTAATCACCGTCTCTCCCTTGCCATGGAGAGACCCAGTGCAATTAGGGGAGCAGAGTAACACACCTGAAACAGCATCACACAATTACTCAGATTTGGCTTATCATTCACCTGAATTATTCAAAATGTTACTGGAAGTTTAAATATTTTGTCTGTCTCGTACACCAGGGCAGCCATTCATTTCTCCCTGTGAGAATGCACATGCACAAATCGAATCACATGAGTCCAATAAAAGAGATTAAGCTCTAAATGGCACTGCAGGACAGATTTTCAGGGCAGGAGGAGTCACTGAAGCTCCTCTTCCCACCCTCCAGGTTGAAGCACCTGTTAAAAACGCTGACAACAGAACAGTACCAGTGTTCCAGTATCAGCCTCACCTGTTGTGCCTGGAGGTATCACACACCTCCATCCTCCCACCGCCTGCTCTGTATTTACACCGACACAGCTCCGGTGTCGCAGCCCGAGCGGATGCTGCTGCCTGCTCTCCCTGCTCCTCATCCTCCCCAGCACTGCTGCTGTCCCACGGGCCAGCTGGAAGGAGCAGGCAGCTCCCTTAGTAACTCACACAGAAAGCATTCAAAGGATCAGATCCAGCTTGGGGAGTGACATGGAACACTCAGCTTAAGGACTCTCTTCACAGCAATAAATAACCTGATAATTCTGCAACAACTGCATTTGTAGGCAAATCATGAAAACACTGAATACTAAGAAGCTTCCTGGTAACCCAAGGAGAGCATTACCCATCCAACTGCCAGATTAGGAGGCAACTAAGCATCAGTCTTTCCTTTAAACTCACATAAATCCCCGCTTCCTCCACCAGGCTTCCAAGCTGGTGAAATAAAGGCACATTCTCTCAGATTTTTAGCAGCAGAAAAGCTCAAAGCAGAAGAATAAAGTTGAGGTTGATCCTTCTGCTTCCTCCCCACATCCCCAGTCACCAATCCCAGCACTCAGAGCATGCACAAGGGTGTTCCCTGAGGACACAGCTGGGAGGGCTCAGGGGAGCAGGGGGCAAGACAGGACCACTGCAGCCAGGTGGGTTTAGGCCCACGGAGTCTCAGAACCACATCCAGTGTGGGTAAAATGATCTCACCACTGACCAGAGCACTGGGCTCCTGTTCTGGGCAACAGAAAGCTGAAAAAAGCCAGTCAAGGCTCACAGATTTCCCTGGGTTACTGCAAAGGGTGAGATGAAGAAAAAAGGTGCAAGGAAGAAGGTGAGACCAGGAATCTGGAGCAGGGACAGAGGAAAAGCTCTTAACAAGAGACAGACCACGAAACACAGGGTTTTTCTCAATTACTCAGCACATTTCAGGGGTGGCACTGGAGCACCTGTGATGCACAGCACGTCACCAGGCCACATTTCTCACCCCTGCTCTGCACCACAGCACTGCACCAGCTGCTCTCCATCCACCAGCCCAACACAACACAAAAAACACTTGGAAAACCAATTCCCCAGGAGTTCAATCACTGAATCGCTCGGCCTAGAGACAAGATTTCAGCCAGAGGCAAGCACTAATGAAAAATGTGACTTGCCCAGGCTGCTACCCAGCAAAGCATGACTGAGCTCCTGGCAAAGAGCAAAGCAACCCAAACATCCTGCAGCACCTGGACACCTGAAAAAGAGGGGATGTACAGGCTCCACAAGAAGTGATTTCACAGACAAGGCTGTTCCTTCACATTTTAAAGCCTTTCTGGCCACTTGCTGATGTGATCTATCACTAATAAGGGATTTTTTATTTTTTGAATTAATGCAGAATAAAACCACTGCACAACCCTTAAGGTGTTTCCACACAACAAAAGGTGGACTCACGTTATAAAACAGCGCCTGGCTGTTCCCACAGGAGAAAATCTCCCCAGCTCCCACAGCACCAAGGGGTCACCAGGGCCTCACAGCACCTTTAGGGGACCTTAAAATCTTGCTGCACACCCCATGGAGACAGGGGCACCCCAGCCTCACAGAGGCCCCTCACGGAACCCCAAAATTCTGCCCCACATCCCAGAGCACCAAGGGATCACCCCCTGTCACGGCATCCCTAAAGGTCTCCCACAGGGAGAGGGGTCACCAGAGCCTCACAGCACCCTGGGACACCCCAAATCCTGACAGCAGCACCAAGACACCCCTGGGCTTCACTGCACCCTCAGGGGCCCCACAATCCTGCCCCACACCACAGGGAGAGGGGGCACCCCAACTCCTGAAGGAGCCCGAGGGGTCATCACAGCCTCAGAGCACCCCCAGGACACCCCAAATCCAGATCTGCACCCCACAAGGCCACTGCAACCTCACGGCACCCTTAGAGAACCCCAAATCCTGCCTCGCACCCGCATGGAGAGGGGTCACCCTGGAGTCACAGTACTCCTGAGGGAACCCCCAGTCCTGTCCCACACCCCACATTGCCAAGGGGGCACCCGGGTCTCACAGCACCCCTGAGGGACCCTAAAATCCTGCCCCACAGGGAGAAGGGTCACCCTTGCCCCGGCTCCTGAAGGAACCCCAGTCCTGTCCCACATGCCACATCACCAAGGGGCCACCTCAGCCTCTCGAAACGCCTGGGGAACACAGAGAGAGGGGTCACCCCCGAGCCCCCCACACCACTGGGGGGGTCTCCACAGCCTCACAGGACCCGAACCGCCACACCTCGGGGGGTAAGGGGGTCACCACAGCCTCACAGCACTCCCGAGGAACCCCCCAGGGCTGAACGGCCTCCTGTCAGCGGGGCTGCGAGAAGCTCCCAAATGCATCTCTCTGTAGGGAGGAGCAGGAGCGGAGGAGGGGGCAGGGGATGGGCGATAGCGGCCAGTCCGTGTCCCCCCCACTTACCCGCCCCGCCATGTTGCCGCAGCGCCGACTGACGGGCCCTCCCCACGGCCACCAGGGGGCGGCGCAGCGCAGGCGCCGCGGCGCGCCCGGGCGGGGACTCG
>VXAZ01001991.1:103461-136757 GCA_013399875.1 Gymnorhina tibicen | reverse complement strand
GGGGGGGGACGCGGGGCGGGGGACGCCACGCCTCCTGCGAGACTGCGGCTTCCCATTGGTCAGCTCGCCCGCCGCTCAAGGCGCTGACGGGCGCGTCACGGAACTGCCCGCCCACCGGCCTGGCGGTGAGGGGCGTGGCGTTCTGCTGTCAGTCATCGGGAGCGCTTCGGGGATTGGTCGGTGATGCGGGGTGGGCGGGGCCGAGGGTCCCAGGCGGCCCGCGGTGTTCCCGGGTTTCCGCGGGTGCCGTGCGCGGGGTCGGGTTGGGACACGGGGGTGCCCGGGATGGGACACGGGGGAGTGCCCGTCCGGGAACACGATGGCAACCTGGAGGGGGCCCCGGGGGGTTCGGCTGGTCCTGGTCCAGGTCCAGGTCCGGGTCCCGGCTCCGGTCCCGGTCCCGGTCCCGATCCCGATCCCGCGGTGTGAGGGTGAGCGGGGCCGGGCCGCCAGGCAACTCCTGCTTTAATTCTTTTAAATTATTTAATGATATTTTAATTTACTTTTGATTAAATATTAATATTTTTATAATAATTGTTCGTAATTTTGTAGTAATATTAATGTATTAATGATAATATTAACATATGTTGTATAGAATCTGATATGTTATAATGTAATATTAATATATGATTATAAAATTTTATATGTTATATAAAACTAATATTAATTTAATAATTTAAATTTTTTAATGTTACATGTTTTGTAAAAATTTAATTCTGCTTTAATTTAATTTTTAATCTGGCTTTGATTCTGTTCCTGCTGCAAAGAGGCTGCACAGCAGCTGTTGTAAAACCAGGCATCGTGGTCTCCTTCGATGACATCCAATGGCTTAACTGTTTCCCTGACGGGACTTCCCATTCGGCACCATCTGGCTGGCGCTAATGGCTGTTTATATATTTGTGATAAGAATTCCAGGTGTGTGTGAGCCTGAGAGCCGATAAGGGAAGCTCAGAGCTGCCACCGAGCCCCTCGCAGCTGTCACACCCGGACGTGACTCGTTCTTGGGGGAGGAGGCTGAGGGCTCCTCCAGCCCGTGCCCAGCCCATGAGTGAGTACTCATGGTGTTTGCTCGCTGCAGCTCTGCTCCTGCCCAGCCGGGTCCTGTCTGAGCGCTGACAGCTTCCAGCCAGACTTGGGGATGTGGATCCGTATGGAATTTGCTTGAAATAGTGCTTTGCTCTGGAGAAGCAGATCACACTGGAGGAATGATGCTGAGGGGTGACAATGGCTTCTTCACAGAGCTCATCCCCCTGTGTGATGTTCAGCCAGCGATAAAATCCCAGCTGTGCTCTGCGGTTTGTGTTCTGAGGGAGGCGGTGGCAAACACTCCAACCCCAAAGCTCGGTGGTGTCTGCAAAGCCAACCCCAGCATCCTGGGAGTCAACCCAGGGAGCTTTAACACATTAGCAACCTGTCCCAGCTGCTTCCTGTGTGGGCTTTGACAGCATAATAAAATATTAATACTGATTGTAACTGCTGGTTACTGTTGTAGTCCCCGAGCCACCAGCTGGGATGGCTGAGGAACCAGGGGGCTCAGCAGCTCAGTGGTGGGTGAATTCAGAGATCTAACACCCCCCACAAGACAGCTGGCCAGGATCCCCTCACCTGGTCTTGTGACCTGTGTGAGGAGGGTCCCCCTGGTTGGTCAGCAGCCAGACAGTCACTCTAACCTTGGGTCACACCACATTGGCCCTCAGCTGTTGTCCCTCCCCTGTCTGTATCCCTTGAAAAAGAACTTGGCGGGCGGGGCCCGCCCTCTTGCTACCTGGCCAGCCTGCGTGCCGGTCAGAATAAACATCGGATCCCTCGCAAGAGCCATCTCTGGACTCTTTACTTCTGATACCGCTCGAGCTAGCAAGCTCTGTGTGGGCTTGGCCGCGTGCCTCCATCGCACGGTGAGAGAGAACCTGTATGCGAGGTGCCCGGACACCGCCAGGAGTTCCTGAGCCAGGAATTCTTAGGGAAAAGCAACAGTTTCCTCCACCAGCCAGGCCACACAGCGACAGTTACTGCCTTGAACAGGCACCAGAGTCAGCTGGGACCCAGAAGGGAATGCCAGGTCCATGGAAAACTGGCACTGAGGAGACTACCACAGTGGCCAAAGTGGTCGGTGCCCCAGACTGTGGATGTGCCTCAGTGCACAGCGCAGGCCTGGGGTGGGAGGAGAAGAAATGGGTTTGGTGCCTAAATCTGCCATGGGCGGATCCCAGCATTGCAAGAATTCTGTTTCCTGCAGTGAGACCCTGTTGCCCCTGCCTGCAGCTGAGCAGTTTCACTGTCCCTCGACAGAAATCACTGTGCCAGCGGCCAGACCCCGGCAGGTGACAGCCTGTGTGTGCTGACACTGTTCTGCACGGCTGGGAAGTGTCAAGCCAGGAGGCTCGGCCCTGGCAGAGGCTGCTGCTGCACCCCAGCAGTGAGCCCTGGCTGAATGACAAGTTTTGTGGGGGATTCTCACTGCTCTCAGCTTCTCAGATCTCTCCTCTGTGGCCTTGAAGGAGTGTCTTGCAGCAAGAAATGCAGGAAATGCAATATATGAATTTGTAGGGAATAGCTGAGGGAGACAGTGAGGTAGTGGCTGTGCTTCCCCACTTTTCACCATTTCAAAAGGGGGAGAAAAACAAAGCAAATCTCCCCCAAACCAAGCACAAAGATCACATCAGCTTCTCTGCAAATCCAGGACTAAGGGGGACCGCAGCCCACACCTGGCTGCTTCTGAGCCAGCCCCAAATCCCTGCCCCATACCTCTGCCCCACAGCCCTTCCCTGGGGCAGGGAGCAGGGGATGGATCTGGGACACACTCTGGAACCAAGACCTTTCCTGATGACCCCCTCATCTCCTGGAGTGAATCCTCGGGCTTTCAGCAGACACAACATCTTTGTCTAGAGTCCCTGGGTGTTTAGGAAGGGGCTGGGCAGACCTGGCCCCCCTGGCTCACCCCACTGCCCTCCCCACAATCCTGCAGGCTGGAAGCGCACACTGAGGAAGCGAGAGATGTATCACAGCACAAAAGACCACAATTCATAGAATAATGTCTGCTTCTGTGGGCACTTACTGCCCTGAGTGGCCCAGATAGGGGTGGCAGCAAAAATGCTGCCTCCAGATGCCTTAAAAACAGTTTGAGGAGTGCAAAACAAAATACCTTTAGAAGTGAAAACAAGTAGGGTTTGGCTTCAGAGCTTTTGGGTTTTCCTTAGTCCTTAGTGTTCAGTGAGAACAGTGATATTCAGGCACTGGCAGAGTATCTAAACCAGGAGCAACAATGAAAAGTATAAACAAACACAGGCTGTGACCCGCCTGCTTGTCCCAGCTCCCCCTGCCATCAGCTCCCCTGTGGCTTCTCTTCCAGCCAAGCAGCCCTTGGGGTCTGGAACTCCCCAGAAGGGCACAGACCCTGCCACAGGCACCTGGGGACAGCTCTGTCACTGGTGACGGGTGACAGAGGGTTCCTCTTGCTCCTGTGGGAGATGAGCAGGACTGAGGAGACTTCGGGATAGCTGGGACCTGGTCAGGGCTGCTATGGAAGAGCTGTCCAACCATGCAGGAGCCACTCTGGCACGCACTGTCACCACCTGAGCTGGCACCAAAGCCCCTTTGCAGCTACACCCCCCCCACTCACACAATCACACCGGGCTTCCCATAGCAGAGTCTCGGCCATCCCAATCCTTGAGATTATCTAACCTTGGTGCAATAATTAAATAGAAAAATAAGAGCTCAAACTGGTGCCTCTGAAGAGGGAGACCAAACAAAGGAAACCCTGGGCTTATATGCCCTTACATTCTGTGTGCAGGAGAGTCTGGGGTCATCAGCTCCTGCTGTGTCCTGAGTGTCCAGTCCCCTGGCTGGGCCGCAGGTCCCTGGGGCCCTTTGTTGTGCAAAGGCTTTGAGAGACCTCAGGCTCCTGCAGAGCTCATCTTGGACCTCCACGGCTCGGCGCTGAATGGATTCGCTATCAGGGCTGGGAGGGGACAGCAACTGAGGGCAGCATCCGAGGGGGCCCGGGGGCGACAAGGTCGGGGGCAGTGACAGGGTGTGGAGGTGGAAGGGTCTGGAGGGATGACAGGGCCCAGGCCAGCGATGGGGTGTGTATAGGGTGACAGAGTGCGGAGGGGTGACAGGGTCGGGGCGGTGACAGGGCCCGCAGGGCCCGCTCGCGGCCGCTGTCTCCGGGCGAGCGGCGCCTCCGCGGCCGCTCATTGGCGGGAGGCACGAGCGAGCTGTTTTCCCATTGGCTGCGCGCCGGCGGGCGGGGCCAATCGCGGCGCAGCGCTTTGTTCGCCCGGCGGCTGTCACCGCGTGGCGAACAGAGCCGCTCACGTTGCGCGGGGAGGCGCGAGGTGGCCGCATGGGCGCTGATTGGCCGGGCGCATCGGGCGCTGGCCAATGGGCGGGGGCGCGCGGGGTGGGGCGGCCGTTGGGCCGGCGCGAGGGCAACGGTCGGAACTCGCCTCAGACTGCACCGCGCGGGCCCGCGCCGAGACCAGCCCAGGAGCCATGGAGGTGAGAGACGGGAGTAGGACAGGGACCGAGATTGGGACAGGGGCCGGCTGTGCGCCTCCGCCCGTCACACACCCGGCGGGCCGCCGCTGCTGTCTCGGGCTTGGCCCCGTCGGCGCTGAGGGGGCGTTGAGGCCCGGCCAGCATGGCGCCTGCACCCGGCGGCCGTCTGAGCCCCGCTACCCCCTCCGGACCCCGGCGCCCTCCCGTGTGGGAGCAGGTGTGAGACACGGAGCTCAGGCCTGTGGGGAAAATACCTCTCAGTGTCCCGAAAAACGCCTGTTTGGGGAAAATGGGGAAAAGTGTGGGTTTGGGGGTTTCTTAGGGCTGCCTCTGGCCCTACGGGTTCACCCTTGTTCTGTGGGATCACAAACTATGCGAGTGTCAGGTGTCCCTGTGAACGGCGATCTCTGAGGGGAAAACATGGCACAATAAGCTCAGGACATAGAGTCGAGCTCCACAATAACTCAGTGTGTTCGCTTATTTGGAAAATGTGCCTGAAAAATACCTGGGTGTTAATAGCGGTGTGAGCTACAATGAAGATTACTCTGTAGGTCACATATGTTTGGGGCCTCCCCAGGGAGCTGTAGAAGGATGTGTTTTTAGAGAGCAAAGCTTATTCAGAACCCTAATCCTGGGAAATTTTGACTTTTCTGAATTTATTCATCATTCCAAATGAGCTGCTGTGGTAATATTATGCCAATAACTTAACTTTTCTATTTGTTAGCTAAGGGGGTTTTTAGCTAGCCAGGTTAGTTTTTCCTTGTGTGCCTCACCCTTGGGAGAAGAGGAGAAGAGCCCTCAGTTTTTGTTTGTTCTCATTCCTTGCTCCTGCTGGCTTGTGATTACTGGCACCTGGAGGAGCATCTCTCCAGTTGGAGATGTTTTTCCCATAGTTACAGAACGGAGCAGATTTCCACCACAGCTGCCAGGGTGTGTATTGTAGGAAATTTCCAGTTCCTGATGTCTGGAAATGCACATCCGTGCCTCTATGTAACTTAAACAGTGTAATGGGAGCAGTGATGGAAGGACAAGGGGTGTCCAGGAATGTGTGGAAGGCTGAATAACTCCTCTACTGCTGTTGGAGGATGGGTTCCCCGCCCATGGCAGGGGTTGGAACTGGATGAGGTTTAAGGTCTCATCCAAACCATGCCATGATTCTGTGAGCATTCTTCTGCTTCTGTGTTTGATGCTTCTCTGTGGTGGCTCTGATGTTGGGAAGCTGAGCTGGTGGAAAGAGAGAAGGGTGCAGGTTTCCTCTTGATCTGCACCTCCTCTGTCTCCAAACACCTTTGGAGTTTCTTGTGCTTTGGTAGGTTCAGCTTTTCCTTAAGGGTAAATATGAAAGTATTTTACATCCATATATAGAATCAAATCCTTGAAAACTTAGACGGAACAGAATCCACCAGTAACTTAGAAGTGTTAAAGAAGTTAACGTTGGTATAAAATCCACAACTGTCAGCTCTGTTTATAATTATGTCTCTATGTGTAATTATGACTGTGTGTGATGATGTCCCTGTCCTTTTCCCTGTCCCCGCAGCCCAACGTGGCGTTCCGAGGTGGCGGCCGCTCCTGGGGCAGTGCGGAAGCGGGTGGGAGGCCCACGGACGTGTTCAGCGCCGCCCTGCCGGGCTCTTCCTCGCTCTATGGCTGCTACAAATCACAGGTTCAGTTTGTTACTGATTATTTTTACAGCTCTGTAAGAGTTTGGGTTGCTTGTGAACAAAATGGTCCAAACATGTTTCTAAAGTGGTTGCTTTTACTGGTGAACATAAATCACAGTGTTTGATTTAACTGTAATAACTCTTCATTGCTATAACTTTCATCAGAGGGGACAGTGGCTTTCCTAATGCAGTAACCGATGAAGCTGTAGGGGGTGTTTGTTAAAACGGTATTTCACCATTGTTCTGGTGAAATGTTCGTGGTGATTGTTCTTCTGTTGGCATAAACAATTGTAGGCAAAGTGAGGAGCAAACAACTCTTTCAGAAAAACTGGAAAGTGGGTAAGAAGGAGAACCTTAGCTATTGCCTCAGATATTTCTGTAGTCCAAGCATTCATATGAACCAGTTCTTAGTCTGATCAGCAGAAAGTGCCAGGACAGTTAAATATGTCAGCTCTCTTTTGGAATTTTTGCCCTTCATAGCCATAAACTTTCACTGAGGTAAAAGACTAAAATGAAAATTAATTCCCAGCACCTTCAAGACCAGCCTTGCTACTTCTTCCGTCCAGGATTTGTTATTTTGTCCGACTACTCTGCTCCCCAAAGGATTGTATTGTGTGTCTTTAACATTTAACCCTGCAAAAACACCGTTTATTGTTTCACTTACTAAGCGCTAAGAAGGCCTATTGTGTTTAAAACAAACAGGGAGATGTTCCTTTTCACTTAATCAGAGATAATGCCTTTCCTCGAGAAAATAATTGGCTGTAAGTTTTCTTCAGTACCTTAATACCCTGTAATGATGGGGAGAAAGGGGCTCTAACTCCTGTTAGGGATCAACCAGTAGAAACTGGAGCAGATGTTTTAGGCTGACACTGTTGCCGGTTTTAAGAGCTCTCTAAACATAGACAAAGGGTCAGGTTGAGAAAGGAGACATTGTTTATTCTGTGCAGGGTCCAAGGGGGAAGTTTTCCACAAATCAAGCACACCAAGGAGTAAAAAGCAAGAGAATTTAGACACTAAAGTTTGCATAAACCTGCCTGTCTAATCCACAGTTGCTGCCTGTCTAATGTACTCATTGAGCTTATGCAGCCTTAAATAAAATATCCCACCTGTGGTGATCTCCATTTTTTTTTTTTGCTCATTCCATTACCTGATGGATTTCTTTGGTGTCATAATGGATAGTAATAATGTGTTTCTGTACTCTTTTTAGCTTCTTTTAACAGCCCTTGCAAATTTTTACGTTGTAGCAATTTCTCTACTAGCATAAGGTTCATACCCGCAGGGGTAAGTTGTGTAGTTGAAATTAAGCTATAGGGGTTTTTTATTAGTGTAAAGTAACCTACTGGGGTTGAATAGTTGAAATCACAGCCTCCGATCTGGGTAAATTTACAAACACAAAAATTAGAATGTGAATTGGTTGATTATCTATTTCTATGTCTTCTCAAGGAGTACTAAAGCATACCCACCTTTTCCCATGTAGCTAAGTACCCTTTTAATATTAATCACTGGTGGAATTTCAAAATTACAGATGTTCTGTTCCATATCTAGGCAAAAATCTTGAATTTCAATTGTATTTCCTTCAACTGTTGTTGTTCATGTGCTATGCAGGTGTTGACACCTGTGGTTTGTCATCTGCTTCTTTCTTAATGGGGCCATACTCTCTGTCCTATTGGGTACATTGTGGTTCCGTTATTGATCAGGTCTAGAGCAATAATATCTAGAGCATGGATATTGCATACTATAGTTTTAAGTATAGTCAATGTTAAATAGTATTTGTTGTTTCCCTACCTCCTTCAGTACGTACGGGCTGGTTTCCCACATTTGAGGCGTTTTGGGAGGGGTTAATGGTAAGGGGTTTCCTTTTACCTTTACTTGTATCCAGTGGCCTTCTGCTACTACTTTATCTCCTATAGCTCAACAATGGTATTTACCTTCATCCTCCTTATGCATCAAAGGAAATTTTAGAAAGTGTGTGTTGTCGGATTCCCATCTAGTTGTAACGTTAATTAATAATTTAAATTCTCTTCCATCCTCCTTAAGCCATTGTACAATTGGTTTCTTGTTACAGTCTTTGACTGGACAAGAAAGAAAAAAAGGATTACCTATATAAGTTTCATATTCAGAAAGGTTAAGGCAATTCAGGGAAACACGTCACAGTAACAGTCCTAACCGATGTAAAATTATACCAACACTATAGCAAGTTTGACATCTGGCACTGTCTTGGCAATCCTGGTCTGTGCAATTGTGTTTGTCTAAAATAATTACTGCAGTTAAAATTGCTACTACCCCTTGAGGGCATTCAAGTTCTATGTAAGACAGGCCTTCTTCCCAGGCACAGTTCATGAAGTTACTTTTTAATTTTTTTAGTCCCAAACGCCCAGATGAGGTGGTTTCTCACTTACCTGGTCCTGTAGTTTACTTCAGTCATGAAGGGTGGTTCCATGGCTCTAGTCCTTGAAGTTTCACAGCTGTGTATGTTGTGAAATGAACCTGGTATGGTCCTTTCCAGTGTTCCTTTGGTGGCTCATTGTTCCATGATCTTAGATAGACCCAATCTCCCACCTGGAAGTCATGAACAGGAAGGTCCAGTTCAATGAGATTTCTGCATCGAGGGTACTTGTTGATAGAGGACAAAACTTACCCTAGAGAGATAACATAGTTACACAACTGTTCTTGGCCCAGATATTCACAGAATGTGGTTTGTAAGAGACTCCCTGATAAGGTCTCCTGTATAGATTTCAAAAGGACTGAGCTCATCTCTGGATCTGGGTGTTGTTCTGACCCTCAGTAGTGCTGATGGCAACATGTCAGGCCTCGTTCTTTTGTCCTTTATTCCTTCTATGGTACATGAAGGTTTTGATTGGGCAGGGCCAGCTCGATTGGTGGAGCCTCAGGTGCTCACTAACGAGGTGGCCTTTGCTAAATGTAGATCCCAATGTTTGAAGGTCCCACCACCCACTGCTTTCAGTGTGGTTTTTAACAGTCCACTGTGCTGTTCAACCTCCCCGGAGCCTCCCCTGGTGCTCCATACCCAATACAACAAATGCTTGGATCAAATTTGTTTCCAGCCCACTCTGGGCAGATCTGTTGTTAACTCAACACTTCGTGCATCACGTTTGTTGGGTGCCAGTTAAGGCTGTCGTGGTTTGGGTATGGCACTTCCCAGTTCAGTTCTCCCACTGAGACTCTCCAAACCACACACTGATCTCTCACTCCCCTGCTTTCCCCTTCCTCTCCCTGCTGTGGCAGAGTGGAGAGGAGAATTGGAGGCACAAAAGGCAAAGATCACGGGTTGAGATAAGAACAATTTACTGGGAGCAGCAATGAGATAAGAAAAGGAATGGTAACAGCAACATTAGTGATGGAGGGTACAAGAAGTGATTCACATGGAAAAATTTGCTATTAATACTGGAGAGCTCCCTCCAGCACATTTTCTCGACTGGAGGGATCCCCTTCTCCCTGGAAGAGTCCCTTTCCCCCACCCCGGGCAATGAGGTTGGGTGGTATAGTATAGCATAACCTGGGTGCTGGCCATGCCCCTTCCCAGCTACTGCAAAAAATTGACCCTGTCCTGGCCAGAACCAGGACAGTCTGCTGACACACCAATAGGTATCCTGTGCCTATGAATGATCTCTTTCAGTAGTACCTCACCTACCTCCTCAGCCTGGTTGGTTTGACAGGGAAAAGCTTCAGGCCCCCAGGAAGTATAGCCACTATTACCAGTAAGTATTGATACCCATTCTGCCACGGCAATTGAGAGAAATCTATTTGCCAATAATATCCTGGTGGGTTCCTTTTTTGGCTTGTCCTGAGGGAGGCTGAGGCTGGATCTGTGGATGCACACTGTGGTTCACATCTCTTCACTATACCTTTTGTGATGCCTCCCATTCCAGTCCCAAGGATACACAGTTTTACACTGTTTTCCAAAACTCATTGGGCTCTTCTTAAATTCATGTGGTAAAACAGTCCAGCATAATTGAGTCTTTCACCCCATTTGTGGATTCTCTCATTCAAATGCAAACAGTTCCTGACTTTGGTGTCCAGTAGATACAAAAGAAAGCATCTTACAAGTCCAATACCAATACTTGTTACTATGCCTGCCTAGGCCTTTTTGGGGGGTCTCTGGTGATCACTGGTGCGTGGCTGGGGAGGTGCCCCCTACACAGTTTCCAGCAAAGGTCAGCTTAGGATGCACAGAACTCGAGGCTGTGTGACAAAGAAGTTGTGATGTGCAGCTGCAGCACCTTCTTCTTAAACAATTGCCAAGCAGGATGTAAAGTACAAAAGCTTTCCGTAAGCCTTAAGCAACACCTGAGAGCATGTGTTTGTATTCAAAATAGGGGTGAAAGGTGAGAATGATACCATCAGCTTCCATCTGCAACAGAAAGCAAGGGAAGGTACAGAGAATTCTGCTAAAAATTCAGAGAATTCTTCTTAAAGACATTAACGTGGCCTGAAATTGTTGTATTCCAAGTGTGTGGCTTGCTTGCTTCGCATGTGCTGTTTCCTCTGAGAGTGAACTCAGTTACAACCATGTAGAATGACAAAATGGCAATTTGATGTGTTTCATATTAAATAAATGCTTTTCTTGTACATTAAATGCAGAATGAAGAAAATGTGGAGTTACCTCAGGCCTACAGTTCTTCCCTTTCAACATCAGAGTACTCTGCACCCATGGACCCTTCCCTTTTGTACCCCCCTTGGTCTACATGTACAGATGACACCAAGCAGCCTGCTGCTCCTCAGATTAACCTGAAGTCCAGGTAGTCATCCTTGACAGTGTGTGTGTGTTGGAGTAGATGGATTATATATTTTTTTGTTTAATTTAAAGTAGGAAGTACTTTGGATGAAGGAATTGTTTTTATTAATACACAGTTGGTTTTCAGGATTCAGCCCGAAAGGAACGATTATGGCAGTGAAACTGATTTATATGGACTCGTGTCAAACATCCTGGAAGAACAAGACAAACCACAGCCGTGCTTTGCTGAGGGGTGAGTGAGGTGCAGGAGACAGAAACTCCCCTCTCTGATCTCGCTGTGCTCCTGAGTCAGCTTCGTCTGCTGCTGACCAGGCCTCAGGCTCTGTGAGCTTTCCTTCCCTTCCCCTGATCTTCCAGCATTTTGCTTGGGATACTTGGAAGCTTTCCTCAAGGCACTTATTCAATGGCAGCTTCTGGCTCTCCAGTATTTACAGAACTTGTTAATTGGCATTTTTAAATAAGATCTTAACAAGTGTTGTGGACATGCTGTATTCAGATAAATACCCTGGATGTATGCCTTGGTCTGTTTTTTTATTTTAATTAAGACTGAATTTAGACTTCAAGTTTCTTTCTTAATTAATGTCAATTCACAGAAAGAATACACAGACTCCTTCACGTTTGCTGGAACTGGCAGGAGAAAATTCCATGCAAAAATCATGTTTCTTGCTGTTAGTGCTACCTAAGCAATATTTGTGTATCTAAATGTCAGGTTTATTTTGCCTACATTCCTAACCTAACCCAGGAGAGACAATTCCATAGTTATAACAACACGGCACAGAAAGGTGCAGCTCCAGCATCCCCAAGATACTTACAGAGCTCTCTGTCTTTTCCTTTTCCAGGTCTAAGAGACAAGACAGGGAGCCCAGCTCTCAGGTTCCCAAGCCAGGCACTGCTTTTCCTTTCTGTCTTCCCAAACAATTCCAGTGATTTCTGTATGTGTGCCGAGTTATGTGGCTGAAATGAGGGAAAACTTCAGAGTCAGTCTTGATACCACAAGACAACTCAGTAATTCCTTTGCTTTGGACAGGCAGGGCTGGTTCAGTACTCCCAGATTTGGCCTGCAATGACTTCCAGGCACAATTTCCCGTTTACTTAGTTTGTTTACAGTTTTCCTTGGCATTCAGGGATTGATTGTCCTGTGTTAATTCATGCTGGTTAGTGGAAGGAAACGAGGTGTGCTGGGATGCTGCCTCTGGCTTTACCTGCAGGAAGCAGTGCAGGCCAGTGTAAGGCACAAGTGAGGTGAGAGGGAAGCATTTTCTGTGGAGTGCTGGGACATGGCTTTGGAAGACTGTGGGCAGTCTGGGTGCCTGAACTTGGTGCTGAACCAGGAGTATTTTGGTGGTGATGGACAGTAAATCTTCTGACAGGACTGACAGACCAGGATTTGGTGTATACACATCCCTTGCAGCTCGAAGGCCTGTCCATAGCTCCTGAGCTGTGGTGGTGGGTTTAGACAAGGCAGAATCAGTTTTCTCAGCTAGGTGATGGAAACTGAAGATTACAGGAGTGGGTAGAAGTTGAAGTCAGATATCCTGGAATCATTTGAGGGAAATGATTTGGGAAGAATTAGTTTCTTAAACCTTGTTTTGTGTTTGGGAATGAAGAGCAGCAGCACAGATCAGTATCTAACCATGTGTTTGTTGTTTTTCAAGGAGTTGCCCTCCTCCCCTGAAGTCAGTGTGGCCAGTGAACGCTACCAGAATGGACCACCACGAGCTGTTGCCAGAAGCCAGGAGGGCGGTTGTTGGAACTGTGCCACAGCAGGGTTTCTATAGCAGTGAATCCATCCCTGCTGCTGACAAGCAGTTCCTGCAGAGTCCCACTCTGGTGGCACAGCAGAAAGCAGACGATTGTTACCGCGGCTTTGCCGGCGTGGACCTGGAAGAGCAGAGCTTGTACTCTGGCAGGAGTGATCGTGCCAATGCCTGCAACTTGCAGGCTAATGAGAGTATGAAGACAACACCTGTGTATCAGAACTACCCCTACCTGAAAAACACCTTTGCAACCCAGGCTGGATACTCAGAAGCAATCAAAGACTTGGGAGCCGATGCTTATTCTTATGGAAGGGAGAAGTTGTGTTCCAAAGGAGCAGATGCACAGGTGCACCCAAAGCGGGCAGAAACATTCCTTCCACAGTGTCACAGATACAGTGAGAACACAGACTATACCAGATACACTGAATATTCTCATGCTGGTAAAGCAAAGCCCAACAAGAGCACCAGTTGTAGCCTCCAAGAAAATAGAAAGCTGGTAAATGGAACCCCTGAGGCACCACCTCTGGATGCAGAGCCCTATGCTAAATTATTTCAAGTTAAATCAGGAACTCAGAAAAAATTTGAAGATACAATTTCAGATCAGCATGACTTTACATTTCCCAAGTCTGTAGGACTTGTATCAGAAAAACAATTTGCAAATGAATCTTCCTTCGGCACTGATTTTGGGCAAAAATTTGAATATGGACTAAAATCTTTTGCATCTTGTCCAGGGAATAATGGTGTGGAAAAGCAGCAGTTTTCCAAGGCCGATCTTCAGAATCCTGAATTCTGTAAATCACTCCCACTGTTGCCCAATGCAGCAGTCCCCTCAGCAGGCTCTAGCGCCAGGCCAGGGTGGATGAACATCCAAACCAAACCCACGGCTTCCGGCCCCTTCCAGAATCCAAGTCCTTTGTTGAAATTGAATAATCAGTCACCTGCATTTCCAAAAAGCTCTCGTCATTCTAATGATGTTTTTCAGTTGTCATCTTCAAATTTGCCTTTAAATAGTAATTTACTGCACAAGTACTGTCAAGACAACCCATTCCTGTCCGGCCTTGACTTTGGCTACAGCGCTGCAGAACGAGCTCGGGCAGCTGTGTGCATGGAAGCCCTGGTTAGGGGTGGGGAAGAGAACCTCATTGAGTACCTCAGCGAGAAGAAGTTGAAGCAGCCAAATGGGTTCTGTGACAGTTACTTGGCTCAGCAGCTGGGGATCATTGACAGTCTGAACAAACAGCGTTTCCAGCTGAAGCCGCAGAGCGAGCACTGTGATCTGGAAGGGCAAAACCAGGCGGATGGGGTGTTTCAGGACATGTACCAGGAGTTACTGGAGTCTCAGGGACAGCTCCATCTCGGAGCAGGGAACGGGGACAGCAGTGCCATCGGTGCCGGGAGCTGCCTGCAGGCTCCAGGCATTCCCAACTGCATGGTGGGCGACTTCAGGCGGAACCGGCAGCTGGGTCCCAGCTCCTTCCCCGTGAGATCTGCTCCTGTCTTGGGCCGATCCGTGGTGCCTCTGATGGAACCTCACACCTTGTTCTCCCAGGATGACCTCAAACGCCTCTACCCCTGCTTCACAGAGAAGATGTACGGTGACAGTGCCCTTTCTGGTTTTGTGTCAGCATTTGGATTTCAAAAGCAAGTGAAAAGCCGCAGTGGGCCTGCCAGCGAGCTGCATGTGAGACTGGAAGAGTGTTATGAGCAGTGGAGAGCTTTGGAGAAGGAAAGAAAGAAGGTAAGCAAACCAAACTAGAATAATATCACAGATTAGATGTAGATCTCATCCTGCTCAGTGCAGTCACAGATCATGGGTAGTTCTGCTGTTAGGAGTTGAAATGCTTGATGGGACTTCAAATTTAGGAGTTTGTTTCTCTGTGTGTTTTGGGACAGAAAATAAAAGGTGTGGAGATTTGTAGCCTGGCTGGAAGCATAACTAATGTTGTATGGGACGTTGCACTAAAAGCAGGAATTCAGGGGCTGTTCCAGTCCCAGGGTTGGGGAAGGTGTGTTCGTGAGGAACAAAGATGTGTTAAACCTTTTTTATTAATACAATAAACACAATGCCTCTGGAACTTTGAAAGCAGATCCAGTAAATATATTTTGAATTGGATCTAAACTTTAATTCTTTCAATTTAATTTTTTAGGAGCCACATTGAATTCCTACTTCCTGTTTCCCTGAAGGTTTAAACCTAAGGTGTATTTGAAGGGGTTTGTATTTTTCCCCAGAAACAGAAGCTGAAGGAAGGGTCATTTAATTAAAACCCTTGCAGTAAAAGGCTCAGGTAGTGCTGTGTGAAGCCCTACTGAAAACAGTTGCTGTTTTTGGTCAGTAAGAAAACCTGTCTTCATTTCACCAGTTGAGATGGGGTTTGAATTTCAATACCTGGGACTCTGTGGGGGAAGCTGGGCCAAATGTCACCTGGCAATAGTGGGGCCTTTGGGAGTTCTCCTGTGCCAGCCCCCACAAAGAAACCAATTCCAAGAAGATGTAATGTCAGGATTTTTTGGATGGTGTTTCCTGACAAAAGCCAGTGGTTGCTTTGAAGAGAGGGGTTGAGGAAGAGTGAGCCCAGCTTAAGGAGGGGAGGTGGTGTCTGGGGTGCATGGAAAGTGCAAGAGAGAAGAAGCTGCCATGTGCATGGCCAGGGGCCATGGTGGGAGAAATTCAGCTTTATCACAGAATCCCAGAATGGTTTGGATTGGAAGGGACCTTAAAGCTCACTCAGTCCCACCCCCTGCCATGGGCAGGGACACCTTCCACTATGCCAGGCTGCTCCAAGCCCCGTCCAGCCTGGCCTTGGACACCTCCAGGGCTGGGGCAGCCACAGCTGCTCTGGGCACCCCATGCCAGGGCCTCACCATCCTCACAGGGAACAATTTCTTTCTAATATCTAGTCTAAACCTGCTCTCTCTGTGTGAAGCCATTCCCCCTTGTCTTGGCACTCCGTGCTCTTGTTAATAGTGGACCACTATGAAACTATCCAAGAACTGCAATTTTAAATCAGATTTAGCTAATTCGTAATTGTTATGAGTGTTTCAGAGTGACATAACAAGGGGATGAGAGAGATGGAAACTTGGAATCTTGCAAACAGTTTTCAAAATAATTTTCTGATGGCTAAATAGAATAAAGAATCATGGAATGGTTTGGTTTGGAAGAGACCTTAAAGACCATCCAATTCCACCCACCTGCCATGGGCAGGGACACCTTCCACTAGACCAGGGTGCTTCGGAAAAAAATCTTTCTGTAGTTTAATCTGTACAAAAATTAGGTTAATTGCTGACTGAAACAGTTTTATTTTAACTTTATGTGTGAGATCCACATCTGTTTGGTCTTTTTTTTTTCCCTGTAATTCTGATTTGCCTCCATTTTATTTCCAGGCAAAACCAGTACAGGCTGTAGTCAGAGTGAGCAGACATAGCACTGCTGGAACACGGTGTGTTGGCACGATTGCTTTAGTTGAACTGCTTTGAGTAAAGCAGTTGTTCACTTAAAGCAGGTGATTGTCTCACCAAAGGGTTAAATCCCAAATGCCTGAATCCTCATTGTCTCCTTTAAAAAACTCCAAAACCCTGATGGGAAGAAATTGAATCTGATATTTTTTCTTATTTCTGTAACGAAGCACACTCTGCATGTACATTCTGAGGGAGTTGTTCTTTTGTTTTCCTGCAGACTGAATCAGCTCTTGCTAAGAATTTCCAAGGGAAGAAGGTTTCCAGTACTAACAACATTCCAATTCCAAGGCTGACATCAAATCCATCAAGGGTTGATCGCTTAATTGTGGATCAGCTACGGGAACAAGCCAGAGTGAGTTGTAGGACTAAAAAAATCTATGAAACTTATCCCACAGAACTTAGAGTACTGTGTGAGATAGGTAAGGTGATCAGAGCAGCTTTTCCCAAAATAGCTTTGTTCTTCAGTGTTGTGCAGGGAATAACATTTCAGCAGTCTGTTTAGAGCTTCTGCAGCTCCAGGGTGCTGTTTCCAGGGAACCACAGAGGGGCTGAGGCTCACGGTTACATCCCCATGTGCCAGGAGGACGTGGTTCCTGGTGCAGGAGCGTGCACGTGGTGCAGCATCCAGTCCTGGAGCCTGTGCACAGCTCTCAGGGGTGCTGCATTTGAAGCAGCTCGGCAGGGAAATGTTCACTGTGGATTTGGAGACAGTGTTGGAGGAGGTATTTGTGGGAAAAACAGGTTTAGTGAATGTTTGGAAGATGTTGACACACGCATTTGCTTGAGAGTCTGGTATGTTTTAATGCAGAATGATTATCTGATGCACCTTCAGCCTGAGTTTCTGTTACGGGTTTGCTGTTTAACCCAGAGAGCCATAACTGGTAGGGCAAGGGAAACTGGGGTCTGCTGAGCTCTGTGAGCAAATCACAGTGCTGGTGGCAGCGCCAGGGTCCATGGGGAGGTGACAGCTGGAGGGAGGAGGGAGCACAAACTCTGCCATCAGGATGGTGAGGGGCTGCTGTGGCCCTCCTGAGGCCCGGAGACCAGAGCCATGGTGCTGGTGCTGCAGGGTGAGGAGAAGCAGAAACAAACCTGTCCCTGCCAGGGGCTGTGGGTTGAAAGGGTTCTGGGAAATGTTGGGTTTGGAGGCAGCAGCTGTGCTGGGCCTGGCCACTCGGCAGCAGGGGGGAGCAGCAGCCTGTCCTACCCACCTCACACAGTAGAAACAATCCACGGAGCTGTGTCTGCAGAAACTGCCTGATGCTGTTCAGCCAGCTGAGGGACGAACTGAAAGACGTGGATGGGCTTAGTGTACACTTTTTAAACTCCTGCTCTATGAATCCTGAAAGAACAGCCTTAATTTCCATGTTTAAAAGGCTTGCCTGCCCTTGTTCTGATACTTTAAAACTGCTTCCAAAAGCAGGGCTTAAGCCTCTCTAGCCATTTGAGGAACCAAACTTCAGGGTGTAGAACCTCAAACCCTTGTTAGGTAGCAATTGAAAAGTAGTTTTAAGGCTGCTCAACAGGAGAGTGGGGCTGTTAAACCTGGATTCTAACATCAGAAAGTTGGGGATGGCCAGAGAGGAACCCTGGTACAAAGGTTTGAGTGGAAGCTGAGTTGGCTGAATCTGGGATTAACTCTTCATAGTTGGAGCATCCGGTTAAATCCTCTCAACAGTCCCATGCATTATTTTAAGGCATTAAGTGTAGCCATGGCCCGAGGAACATCCCAATTTGGGGATTTTTAGTCTTCTCTCTTTCTGTAGACCAGTAACCAGGTTCTCAGCATTATGTGAATGTGGCTGAGGAGTCACTCACCATGGGGAGACCCACAAGTGATGTGACTGGTGTAAGATAAGACAACAAAGATGCAGATTTTTAATGGACTAAACAAACCTGAATTATTTCTGAATGTTTGTTCTCAGCTCCCTTCGTGGTGAGTGTTCATCCCAAAAGTCAGCCCACACATGTGATTCCACAGCAGCTTTCCCTTTCCCAGTCCAACTGTGACTGCTGCTGGCCCAGGCTGCCCTGCACAGCACAAGGGGCCCGTCTGGGTTTTCACCCAGAAATTGCAGCAGTGCTGTGAGAAGGGAGGACCCCAGTGCTCTGAATTCAGGGAAATGCACGTTGGCCTGGAACCACCTTTTGTTCATGGATGTCTCAAAGCTGTACAGATCTGTCATTAACCATTAAGCTGGGGGTCCTTACTGGGGTGCTGTAGCTTTGCTGTTGTGCTTTGCACACCCAGCTGTACCATGGCTTCGGGTTTGGAGATAACAGATCCCAGGTAAGAACTTAAAACTGCTTCATCTTTAACTTCATGAACTGTTGTCAAAAGAAAGTAATGATTATCATTAATCTGTTCTCCCTAGTTAGTTAATTTTCTTGTAAGTGTGGATGAGTACAGTGTGAGCTCCTGTGAGATGTGAATTGTTCCTTAGGTTGTGACTTTACTGGGGAAGATGGAGCGCCTGTGCAGTTCTCCGCTCCATGAAAACATCTCCACTGCTCTGGATAAACACCTGGAGTCGATCCATGTGGTGCAGGCACGGAGGAAGGATGAAATTGTAAATGCTTCCAGTCGGCAGCGGCACGGCCCTCCCAGGTGCCAGGATGAGAGAGGTACAAGCTGTGCTTATGTACATTTATCAGGTAGCTGGGAAGTTTGACACATGTTTGCAAGGCTGTAAAAAATAAGTAAGGGGGGTTGTAACTGAAGTTTTAATTTATTTTTCAGTGTTAGAGTTTTGCCAAAGGTAGACTGGGTGGGGTTTGGATGAGGGTTTGAGGAGACATTAAAACTGGGTTTTAGAGATAAATTAGGTTAAATCAATTTGGAGGTGTTTATTCAATTAATAAACCAGCAAGGAATAGAAATTAGTGGGCTTTTTTGATAATACGTTCAGGGACTGGAGATGTTACTAAGCTATTGCCTCTTGCTTCTCCCTGTCCTTCACATTCCTGTTCCTATGAACCCTCCAGCTCTGTCTTTGTCTAGAACTTCCTTGGTATCTCCATGCTGAATCTGCCCAAAGTGACCGAGATGGCCTTGGGTTACAAATGGGATTTCCTCTTCAAGCATCTTCTGTCATAGACTGGCATAATTACAAATCATATTTTGGATGGATGCACAAAAATACATTGGGCGGAATCCTTATTTTCATCCTTAATGGTATCCCAAATAAGCCAAATACTCAGCTTCATCTTTCACTCGTGCACAGGCAGAATGGCAGGGTCCCTTCTCTGAGATGGGAGTCAGGGTAAACTCCTGCTGCCTGCAGCACTCTGACCTCCTGCCTTGTGTCAGAAGCTGTCTTGCATTTCTGAATCTTCTGATCTCTTCTGCCTTTCTTTCTACATCTGAATTACAGGGATTATTTTACTTCTTTGGGGTGTCCCATCATGCAGTTCTGTAATTCTCAAGTTTACCTCAGAAGATACACTGCAGCATTCTTTCTTTTCACCTGTTCCCCATCATTCTTGTTTCTCTTTGCCTTGACTGAAGATTATGAGACTTGCTAAGGTGAAGGGGTTTTTTTGGGTGTTGAAGCCCATGAAAATAATTGGCTTTACCTGGCACTACCAGATCTGTGAGCTCTTTGGAACAGAGTAATCTGGGAAAGAGTTGTCAGACCTGGAGATCCAGCTTCTTGGTGCAGCTGCTGGTAGAGGAGAGGAGGCTCTGCACAATGGGATCTGATTACTTACCTGGAAGGGTTGTGCTTGGTCCTCTACCTCCCATCGCTGTCCTGGGGTGTTGAGCCTGAAGCAGCAATTGGGGAGAATTTTTTTGAACAGTAAATTATTGGATGTAGTACCTGTATTTGTTGTGTCGGGCAAAACCTTGAGGGAAAAGCCTGAAGCTGTTTTGGTTTGTTTGGGAGCAGGTCTTCCCCAGCCCAGCCCTGTTTCCACAGCACCTTTCTATTCCATCTGATCTGATACTAAGCATCTGTTACAGAATCATGGGATGGTTTGGGTGGGAAGGGACCTTAAAGCCCGTCCAGTTCCACCCCTGCCATGGACAGGGACACCTTCCACTGTCCCAGGCTGCTCCAAGCCCTGTCCAACCTGGCCTTGGACAGTTCCAGGGATGGGCATCCACAGCTTCTCTGGGCAACCTGTGCCAGAATAGCAGGACCACAGCCTGGGGGACCCTTTACAGCTCTGTGGTTCAACAGCCATTCACAGAACATGACCTCTGTTCTTCAGTCCAGTGCCCCAAATGAGCTGTTCCTTCACCCATGGTAAGGGTTTCTTGGCAGGACAGGTGAAGGACCCCCCTGTGACCCAGAAGGGGAGGGCCCAGGTGCCATTTGTGTGTGTGTGTGTGCATGGAGCACCCCAGCCCCAGCGTGCAGCTGCAGCAGGAAGGTGCTGTAACAAACTCAGAACCTAAAAGCCACTCACATGCCTCACTGTGTGAGGGCAGAGAAATTCAGATCCAGCTCTTACAAACTTGTAAAGGGCCAGACAAGGTCAGACACTGAAGGGACCTGAGGTGTGGGGCGAGGGAAGCCGCTGGCAGTGCTCCAGGACTAAAGGGCCTTTCTTCCCTCCCGCAGTGGTGCTGGCTCTGGCCATGGCGCTCCGAGCCCTGTGCCTGGCCACGCGCAAGGTCCGCACCGTGCTGTGGTGCGCGTTCCAGATGACCCTGCCCAAGCCCCCTGCTGGAAAACGGGCTCGGGAGAGACTTCCTCAGGAGGGGGCAGCGCCCGAAGAGAAACGAGCGGAGACCCCCCCAGCTGTGGCTGCAGCCCCGCGAGGGCCCAGGGAAGGGGGTGCAGAGGGAGCCCCGGGGCCGTGCACGGACCTGCTCCGCAGTGTGTATGAGAGAGGAGATGTGAATTCCTCATAATTTTTGGTTCTTTTTAGTTACTTCAAAGTTTCAACTGCTAAAGTTCATATTTAAAGCTATATCTTGATGAGAAGTGGGATTTGCCTTAAGGGCTCTCAGGTTAAGCTGTTAACGTGACGGGCATGGTCAGAATGTTGTAAAGCCAAACTGGTGAATGTTAACTTAAAAAAATAATCAGACTAATTCATTAACAGCCAAGATATTATTTAACTCCTGCAGGTGAAGCCTGGTGTCCAACTCTCCCCATAACTCCTTTTAGTTTTGCTTTAGGAAATAGGTTTTTAAATAATGATTCTTAAAGACTGGTGTGACGGGGTGTGAGGTTGGTGTCAGATCAGATTGTGATGTAAAATGGTTTCCTTATTGAACTAAAACCTGGAAACAGGAAGAAAAAAGGCTAGGAATACCCAATATTCATGTAAAACTAGATATTTAAAATACAAATATTTATGAATTTGAGATTTTAAAGTCTAGGTTTGGGAAAGGCAATATGCACCAGGTTCCACTAAATTACCACTAGAACAGAATTGCTGTGTGAAACCATGATATTAGTGAATGTGTTCAGATATTTGGAATGCTCTTGGGAACAAAGGAACTATTGTTGTGAAGTATTTAAGCATAATCAAACTACGACAGGCAGACAGGATTGTCCTGCAGAGGTGTGAAGGAGCTTCAATAATGAGCGTTGTTTTTAATTTAACTTCAGGAAAGGTAGTGCCAAGTTCTGAAATTTGGATTTTCTTAAAGTTACTAGTTTGGTTTGAAACTTGATTGTCAACTTCTAGACTTCTTAGTTCCCTTCTGCATTTGGGCAGCTCCCAGCACTGGTGTTTGCTTGCAGCTCTCAGTCTTTAGGAGCAGGAGTGATGGTGCTCGGGATGGAGTGACCCTGGGAAACCCACGACCAGTGGGTTAAAGTTACTGAGCTGACCATGCCTGCACACCCTGGCTCTGTTCCTCGTGCTGCTGGGAATGCTGATGTGCAGAAGGGGTGATGGCGTCAGATAAACTGTTGTTAGATGATGTGCAGAAGGGACTGAGAAAGGCTCAGCAGAAGGTGGGGTGTGATCACGGCAATGACAGAAGCGCTGCCGGGTGAGCGGGGCAGAACGAGCACAGCTTCGTAACAGTCGCTGCACTGGGGGTTGTTCAGTTTGACCCAGGCTGTGTTGATGTTAAAGCAAAACTGACTGTGCTGACTGTCTCTAAGAAATAAATTCATTTTTGTTGAAGACCTTTTGTTCTGCAAGCGTGTTTCCAGGCCGGGCTCTTCGAGCCTGAACCAGTACTGGGGGAAAGCGTTCAGGCCGTTATGGAATTGTGTTCAGGATAAAGCAGAGGGCACGCTGAAATCCCTCTCTGGAGAGAGCCATGACCGTAACATTGGACACGCCAAGGGGAGCCTGAGTAGGGAATGTTTCTTCCCTGCAAATGTCTCATTGGCTCCAAGATCTGCATTGCCAGGGAAGGCTGATGCAGCAATTCTGTCAGCTGCACTGGGAATCTTAGGGGTGAGTCCAGAGTATTACTGCTCTATAAATAACTCTGATGTCGGTGCCAGCTGTGCACTGCTGACTGTCCTGAATGGAGCAACAGTGCTTGCAGCTCCAGAGGCCGAGTTGCTGCCTGCCTGGGCACAAACTGCTGGCATGGGAAGGGGTGGGCCCACAGTCCTGGGGGCAGGGGCAGTACCTTGGGGTGGGGGCAGCCCTGCAGCCTCATGGGCTGGGAAGCATCAGCTCACTTCAGGTTTCCAACACCACTGGCTGCTGCTATGGTGCTGCTCCTGGCCACGGTTCCACTCTGCCCCAGGACAGCTGCTGGAAGCCAAAGGGCTGGACTTGCCCTTGCTCCTGATCCCTGTCCCTGACAGGGCCTTTCCCAACGACAGAGGCAGTTTTGGCCAGACAGACACAACAGCCCAGCCCTGCGCCTGCTGGGAGTGCAGGGGACAGTGGCACCTGCAGAGGGATCTGCAGGGCTGCGGGAGCCAGTTCCCACAGTGTGTGTGTGACTGTGCCCTTCTTACATCCATCCAGACTCCTATGGAATGTGCATACACGGTGCAGCCTGTTGTTCCTGGACTGGTGTTGGAGCACAGCAGAGGGCAGAGGGGGCTCAGTGCCTCCTCTCCCAAGGAGGTGAATGCTGCCCTTCCCTGGAGCCTCACAACCAAAGGTCTCAGGAAGCCCTGACAGGCTGAGGTGGGCCGTGCCCGTGCAGGTGGGCAGCTCCAGCCCTCAGCTTGCATTTTCCTTGGAAGCCAAGGGCTGGGCAGTTCAGTGCCAGGTCACAGAGCTCTGTGAAAAGCCACTTCAGCTGACAAGGATGGGCAGCAGCTGCTGCCAGAGCAAGCAGGGTGCCAGGGGGAGGTGAGATTGTCCATGCTGCCAGCCTCCTGAGCCCCGCAGGTGGCCAGTGCCTTGCCCAACCTCAGCCCAGGGCTGGTGCAAAGGGCACTAGAGGAAGTGAGAGCTGGCCCGTGGTGCTAGGGCTGAGTGACACCCCCCTCCCTCAACAGCTGCCCCCTGCCCTGTTCCACCGCAGTCCCACACCCTGGCAGCTATCTGAGCCACCCGAAATGCGATGCTCCAGCCTGGATCTGCCACATTGCACCAGGCCAGGCTGGGAAGAGAGCCCTGGGGAGCAGCACAGCTGGGTCAGCTCCTGGGAAAGGGGGTACCATGGCCCTGGGAGACAAGGTGTGAATGAAGTTGAATCTGCACCAAGGCAGCAACAGGTGAGCCTTCAGAAACGCTGCTGCTGGGCGAGGGGCCGGCAAGGACGCACCACTGGCACCACCATCATGGATGGCAACATCACTCACAGGAACCCACTGGTTGGCCAATCAAGATTTATTATTCAAGTCCAAAGACAAAGCAGCTGGAGACACACACGCAGCAGCAGCTTGAGGGGGAGGCCTGGCCCTGGAGTCAGAGCAGTGCTGAAAGCAGGTGCTGGGTTGGGCACCCTGGGAGTGCAGGAGCACAGGAGTTCAGCACAGGTCACCTCACAGCAAATGGGCACCCGGAGCAGATGCAGCGCAGAGCCCAGGCACGCCCGTTCTCTCGCAGCCCCTCCTTCTCCCTCAGTTCACAGAATTAGTGTTCTCCTTCCCCAGGTGGGCAACACTGTCACAAAAAAGGCTGGAGCAGCAGCACGAGCCCTTTGGGGCTGGAGGAGCACTGCAGTTCCTGACGGCAGCTGTGCCCAAGGAGAGCAACAGGCAGTGACCCCAGTGCATCCCCGGCTCACCCTGCTTGTGCCAGACAAGCTTCAGAGCTTCACCCTGCCAACAGCCGTGGAAATAACAGTCCATGTTCACCCACAGAACATCGGGGAGCACCATTTCCCAGCTAGCTGGAGTCTTAAAACTGCATTAGGAGTGTGGTTTGCTGCTGCTGAGGCCAATGCTCTGGCCCGGGCAGCGTTTCCCTCACCCACAGCCCACGGGTGATGCAGTCACATTGCTGCAGCTCATCTGTTTCACACATCTCACTGCTCTGCTGCAGCCCAGCACCACCCCATGCTAAGCTCAGCTCCAATCCTGCTCCCCCAGCCCAGCCCGAGTAGGGCCAGAGCGTTGTTCTTGGCAGCGCAAACACGGGGGTTTGCAAAGACGTTTCTCAAGGCTTGTGTAAATGAATTCATGTGTGCCCTGGGGCAGCGTGTCCTGGCTCGCAGCAGGACGGGCTCAGCTCAAACCACGGCCAGTGCAGGGGCTGCTCCTACACCATGCTCTGCTCCCAGGTGGTCGGAAGTAAAAAGGGATCAATTTAACAACACGGACATAATCACTTCACCCTTCTTTGGTACAGACACTGGCCACGAGCACCGACTGGAACACTGACACCACAAGCACAGGGCACACTGAGTCCAGGAGCTGCTCAGAGATTCTGTTCTGCTATGTAACAAAACAAAAAAAAAAGAGAATAAAAGGCAACACTTCCCGAGAACCGCTCCCAGCCACGTGCCCGGAATTCTTGCTGCTTTTTAAACACACACCGTATTCAAATTAATTTTTATCCTTTCAGAGTCCAACTGCAAATCACCAGCTACCGCTTCCGCTCGCCTTTCTGTGTTCGTTTCTTCTCCTTCTCCTTCCGCTCCTGCTTGGCCAGCTTGTCCTTCTCCCGCTGCAGTTTATCCTGCTCTTTCTTCTTCTGGAACTCATCCCGCAGCAGCTCCCGCTCCAGCTTCCTGGCATTCAGAACATCCTCCACGTTGGTGTTTCGGAACAGCGCTGGGGTGGGATAAGGGCTGACAACGCTCTGGCTCAGGCCGCATGAGATGGTGCCTGTGGCACATGGGAAGTTTGTTCTACCTCCCCCCTCACATTCTGACTCCCTACTTCCTCACCAGGCAGGTAAGGAACTGGAGAATGAGGAATGCAGAAAGGAGAAGGAATCTCTGATTGCTTTTCCAGATAGAAAAGTCAAGTTGAAAAAACACCCACTCCTAGAGAAGGAAGGGTCTGGAGCACAAGTCTGATGAGAAGCAGCTGAGGGAGCTGGGGAGGCTCAGCCTGGAGAAAAGGAGGCTCGGGGGGACCTCCTGGCTCTGCACAACTCCCTGACAGGAGGGGGCAGCCAGGTGGGGGTCAGGCTCTGCTCCCAGAGCACAAGGGACAAGACAAGAGGAAACAGCCTCAAGTTATGCCAGGGCAGGTTTTGGGTTGGATATTGGGAAAACTATTTCATGGAAAGGGTCAGGCATTAGCACAGGATACCCAGGGCAGGGGTGGAGTCTCATCCCTGGAGGGGTTTAAAAGCCGTGTGGATGTGGCACCTGGGGACACGGGTCAGTGGTGGCCCTGGCAGTGCTGGGGGAATGGTTGGACTCGATCTCAGAGGGCTTTTCCAACCTTAATGACTATGTTTTTTCCTAGGAAAATTAGGTTGCCTACTGAGCAGATTCTTAAGACTGATGTGTAAAATACGTGTCAAACCTCCACAAACCTGAAAGGAAGAAAACACACAGGGTACAGCCTCGAGTGGATTCACTGCAGCTGTGTGTGCCATGTCTGAACACATCCATACATGTACGTATGTGTGTGTGTGTGCAGACAGGTACATGCATGTCCCTAATGCAGGGACAAGAATAATTTATGTTTCACATTTAATTACGTGATACAACCTGCTTCCATCTTAAATTTGCCAGCTGGGAGCTCAAGGGCAGTCCCAGTTTTGAGATAGACACAGGCCCCTTGGTCCTGCCCACCCTGCGTGTTCAAGCTGCACCAAGGCCTGATAAGCTTCATTCCTGACACGATTTCCCTCTCTGGACACCAGTTAACATTAACCTGAGGTTCTGGGAGCATTGTCCTGATCGATAAGCATGTTCTGTGAAACTGCAAAAAGGTGGAAGAGGGAAAGGGGAGGAGAGGAAGATGAATGGCAGGGTTGGTGTGAGCGCTGCGCCCAGAGCACACAGACCTGTCACTGTCACTGTGAGCAAGGTCAGGGTGCACAGAGAGAAAAACCAATCCCCAGGCTTAAAAGGTGGCCCTAAAGAAACAGGGAGACCAGCACAGGGAGAGAAGGATGGGAAACTCACCGTGGAGGCTGCCTGCCTGACAAACAGCCTGAGTCACCAGGAATTCAAAGGATACATTTTTCTGATCCAATATTTACTGCTGTCGTTGATCCATCCTGTTCATCCCCACCAGTGAGAGAATTAAGGAAACAAAGACATCAGTAATGAACTTGTGCCTCTCTACAGCCACACTTCACTCAAAACACCTCAAATAACAACCTTATAAAGCCAGGAAGAAGCAGATGGACTCTCACAGACCAGGTAGGCACAACTCCCACCCTCAGCTCCTGCTGCTCCAGGGCCAGATGCGGCTCCCTACGATTCACTCTGCTGGGCAGGGAAGAGCTTGTTCTTCAGCACCACAGAGAGTTAACTCCTAACCCTCCCACTCCACACACTCTCTCTGTAAAGGATTATTTCAGCACATTTCTCCTGGGAAAGGAGGAGAGAAACTCAGCACCAACTGCTGAGGGATGGGGGCATTCACTGCTCTCCTGCCACACACCTGGGCTGGGCACAGTGTCACAGCCACGTGTTGGTGGGGACAAACGCCCTCCCAGGAGCATCTGCTTACAGCACTCCACAAACAAGGAACTTCCACGCTTTTTCCATGGAAGCTATTTTATCGTGGAGGAAGACTGCAAAGCTTCCCCAGCTCTCCCCACCGGACTGTGCAAAGCTGGGAGGGCGTTGTTGTTTCAGGAGGCTTAGAACAGGTATTGCCTTTCACAGCCCGAGCCTCGAGCGGTGCAGGAAAAGGATATTCCTCCTCGTCGGTCACGTTGGCATACTGGGCCAGGAGTGCAGCCTTCCTCTGCTTCTCCTCCTGGGACACCTCCTTGGGCTTCACCACGATCCTGGCCTGCTTCTCCATCATGCTGGTGATGGCCTGGACCTCATCTGGCAGGAGAGGAGTGACAGTGTCAGCCCAGGCCACAGACATGGCCACCAAGCCCCTGGTGTCACTCGCTGCCTCCTCCCTCTGCAGCTCCAGCCATGGCCACCGGCAGTGTCCTGCAGGGACACTGTCCTAGGGGAAATGCACCCACCCAAAGGGAGAGGTCTCACCCAAAAACACTGCCTGAGCTCTTCCCAAGGGCACCAGTGGTGCTGTCAAAGCCAGCTGCTTTGGGGAATTCCAGCTGGGATCTGGGAGAGATGGAGCTGCCGAGGGGCCACCACGGGGCTGGCTAGAGCCAGCATGGGGCTGACACCCTGACGTGACACCAGCTTCTCCCTTCGAGGGGGAATTCCTGTTCTGCGCCCAGCCACCCCAGACACTGTTACTCCTGGAGTAAGGGAAGTTTCACAATGAAACTGGAATCAGTCAGGCTCTGGCTAATGAAAATCCATTTGACTCCAAATCACATTTTCTTCCGCTTCAAAGCAGCTTAATAAGTTTATTTAAGTATGTACTTAACCCCCATCAAAGAGAATTTCTGAAAACCTGAAGTGAGAGATCAGTTCCATGCTCTCCCTCTCTTTCCAACCAAGAAAAACCAACAGCTGATTTACCTTTTAACACTGAAATTCTCCTGCCCATTTCCTAAAATGACATCTGGGTTTTGACACCAATTTTTTTTTTAGTCTGTTAATCACTTATCCTCAGGACTCTTGTTATTCTGAGTGGATACACACTTCAGTGGGGATTTATCCTTTTATGGAACCCCAGTGAAATAATTACACCCTGGAATTCCATGAACCCAGACACACCGTGCTGCCTTTTTATGACAAGAAAAATCCCTGCAGGTGAGCACTGGCAGCAGCAGGAGGAGCCCAGCAGCAGCTCCAGCAATTCCAGTCACTTGTCCCCAAGAGGAATTTATTTTATTTAATGCATGGAACAGCATTAACTTCTCCCTGTCCCCAGCCAAAGGCAAGGTCAGGCCAAGAAGAGACTTCCAGGATTTTTGTGGAAAGCCACTGAGCTGGTGCATGGTGGAGCTACTGTGTCCATGCAGGGGGTGAGGGAGAGGTGGATGCTGGGGCTGATCCAGTGATGAGGGACTTGCTGCCAGAGCCATTCCTGGGTGACACTGGGCACTGACAATGTGCTGTTTGCAACCAGAGGCAACAAGAAAATGCAAAGCAAACAAAAAGCAGGATTTAGCCCAAAGGGATGTTCCATTGTCACGGTCTCTGGTCAGGTCTGTGCCACTGCAATGTCACTGATCCGTGCTTGAACCGCAAATCCTCCCAGCACACGGCTCCACTGCAGCCAGAGCCCTGCACAGGGTCCAGGACAAACCTCGCCGGTGAACAAGGACAAGGCAAGGTCGTGGCTCCCAGTGAGGACAAGGGATGGATTCAGGGAGGGGACACAGGAACAGTGGGACTGTATCCACTGTGGCTGGGGAAGGAGCAGTGACAGTTGATCAGCAGCCTCACAGAGCTTCCTCCAACAAGCATTTATGGAGAAAAAGGAAAGTTGTGAGGGAAAATGCTGGAAGAGGAAATACGGCCGTGTGAGTGGGGTGAGCAGCAGGCAGCAGGGACAGCCCAGAGCTCAGCAGGGACAGCCCTGCTCTCCACAGGGGCAGCTGCAGCTGTACAAACCAGCTGCTTTCCAGACTGCCATAAACAGAAGCAGCACAGGTTTCTATACCATAACAGCTGCAGTGCCAGCACTAAACACAGACAGCCCTGGACGTGCTGGGAAAGGAGGTTTCTGAAAAAAACACAGAATGGTTCGAGTTGGACCTTAATGACCATCTCATCAGAAAAAAAATCCAATAGAAAAAAAACACAAAAAAACCCCCCAGAAAAACAAAACCAAACCAAACCAAACAAAAAAAAGCACAACCAAAAAAACCCACAAAAACCCCAATGCCAGCCCAAAAAACAACAGAAGGCCAAACCCCAAACAAACAAAAATCCCACAAACAAGAAAACAACAAAAAACGCTTTTCCCCTGTGGGATGATGAGCCCAAAGAGCAGCAAACGCTGGGGCAGCCCAAAGTGAAACTGCTCATCCCCATTCCAGATGAAATGAGAAGCAGGTCAGACCTGCAGCCACGTGGGCAGCGTTGGTTTAACTCCTCCCAGGACAAACAAAAAGTTCCCGTTGTGGTAGGGCCCTGCAGGTCACCCACACTGAAGACCAGGGCACAGCACCCCCAGGCACAGCACTCTACCTTCTTTCTCCTCTTTGGCATCAACGACCTGAGAGTCAGACCACCTCTCCACGACCTCCCTGCACACATCGTTCAAGAGATCTTCTTCCTAGTAAGGGAAAAGAGACTCCTCAGACTTGGAACAGAGTTGGCTGCTTCAAACCAGCACCAGTCAGACAGGAAAAGCACCAGCTACAAAGGATCTGCACACCCAGCAGTCAGCTCAGGAATACAGCTTTTCACCCCAAATCTGCTTGTCAAACACACACAGGACTCTGGTTTCCCTGGGATGACACAGTCACACCGTGCCTGGTCACTCTGCACACCAACAGCTCTAACACACGTGGGTTTCACAGAGGTGTCTGTGCAGGTGCCACGGCCCTGCCCACACCAAGGAGGCCTTCGGGGATCTTTGCTCCTGAATCCTCCTACCCAGCATCCTCTCTCTTCCTGAGCAAGGCCACAGGGAAGTGACTCAGTGCCACCTCCACACCAAGCTCACTAAAGGGAATAAATGACATGGGATAAACCGTAGGTCAGGGCCAGCACAGAGCTGAAAGCACTGTGGTGGTACTGACAGACCAACACCTCCCACCAGCAGGGACATTCCGGTTCCCCGTGACCTGCCTGGAACATTAAACACGACTTAGAAGTGACAGCAAGTGAATGTGCTCCAGCATGGATCTGCAGGGGCTGCAGGGGCACAGCTGCCTCATCTTGTTCTCACCACAGAAACTCAGGGGAATCTAAGCCCTGGTGGCTGAAGCAGCTCCTGCCCCTTTCTCCACTGACCCTGCAGAGCTGTTCCTCTCACAGGTTCTCACTCCTCTCTCCAGCTGTGCTTCTGCAGGTGGTTTTTTCCCTGCTTAAATTTGTTACTTAAAGATGCTGAATGTGTTGGAGCCGATTGGCATTTGCTCCATGGAACATGGGAGAGCCAAACACCACTGATGGGGGGTCACAGAGCTCAGGGGCCACCACCAAATATTTCCAAACAAACAAGAAATTATGTTGGTTTGGAGTTCAGTAAATACAGAGAAAAATTACCCATGGAAAATACAAGCGAGGCAGATTCTGTATGGTTTGAAGAGAAGAACTGGGCAGAAACGAAACTCGGTTTTAAGTTTTTTGACTAGAAATTGTGACATCTGAATAAACTCACTAGTCCAAGACCTGATCAGGACTGAGGAACCATGGGCATGAGAACAGATGTCACCTGAGGTGTCACCTGATTTTAATAAGGTTTGTGAAATACAAACAAGTGAACAAAAAGAATCCTCTGTAATTTGTGTATGGAACGAAGAGAAGAGACTTGGCAAGAAAAGCCCCAAATTCACCAAATAAAAGACTGTTTCAAAAGTCAATATAGAAATAAGCGTAGAGTCTAAAAATAAAGAAAATTTAAAAGAACAGACTACAAAGAGTAATTACAAAGTCTGAGGATTCAAGAGACAAAAATGTTTTACAAGAATGGCAGAAAAATCAAACTGAGCTAGAAACTGCAAACGAGGCTCAACTCAGCTGTGGCTGTGGCAGAGAAGGAACAGGCTCTGGTGTGACAGGGACAGCCCTGGACTCGAGGGACATGGAAACCCCACAGGTGCTCAGTCCTGGCAGCAGCACCACAGAAGGGAACTCAGCACTGAGGAGAAAAGGGCAAACAGCAGAAAACCTGAATATCAGGAAAGGGGGATATCACAGCCAGCCAGCACTGCTCAGACAGGACACACTTACCAGGCCTGGAGAGGGCCAGGCACAGTGATGGTGATGGAATGAAATCTGGTAATTACAGGGAGGTTAATTAACCTCGGCCACTGCAGAGCAGCACTTTGCAAAGAGGTCTGGCTCCATCCCTCACACCAGCGGGAGGCACCGTTTGCTTCTCTGGCTCTTTTAGGCTCAAAGCTGCACTGCCACAGTTGAACGAGCTCACTGCTGGTGCCCCAGGGTGGGGAGGGAACAGGGACAGCAGGGGAGGGTGCTCTGACTTTTAGGAAATCTATCTGGAATGGCACAGTCAGTGTACAGAAGGAATGGTGTCACACAGTGACCTGTGATAACAAAAAGCTGATTGTAACCACCCAGTCCCTCTGGGTTTTGAGCTCCCACACTGGTATTTTGGGAGGAAATCAGCGACAGCCACTGAGCAGACAGTTACCAACACCAGCACCACTCATGATTTCACTCATTTTACACTATGCAACATCCATTGATGAAAAATCCCGAGACACAGACACTATAAAAATCTTACGAGGATTATCGAAGAGAAATCCCTCCCTGCACTCTCCTGACTCCCAGGAATCTGGCAGGGGCAGAGGCAAGCCCTGCCCACCGCCCAAGTTCACCCACGGCTGTTCCTGTCCGTCCCAGCTCCAGCCGGATCTGATTCCTGGCAGCCAACGCGAGTGTGAAGCACGAGAGCACCGCCCAACACATTCCTGCCAGAGGATTTATCAGTAAAGTCACCTCTCGAACCCCACGTGGCGCTGCCAGGCCGCCCAGCTCGCCGGTGAACCCTGAGCCCTGCACACAAACCAAGGGGATCCCTGTGCTCCCCACGAACAGCCCCTTCCTTCCACAGCACGGGCCAGAGTTTCCATCAGCCCCAAGCCTGGCCCAAACCCCCTCCCCAGCCAACACCACCCCAAACAACGCACAAAAAAACCCTGAAGGGTCCCGGGTGGCGGCAAGAAAAGGCCCTGGAGGTGTGTGTCCTCCCAGTAAGGGGGCGATCCACCCCGGGAAGGGGGCGATGCACCCCAGGGCTCCGGGGAAGCCGCCCCGCCTGTCCTCCCCGCCGGACCCACGGAGCCCCCCGGCCCATCGAGGCCGCAGGCCCCCGTCGCCTTGTGGGCTGCAGGGGAGCCCCGGCGGGAGCACGGCGCGCTCATCGGCGCGGGGCGGACGGCGAGACCCCCCCTCGCCCGGGGTCGTGGAGGGACCCCTGCCCCTCACCAGGCAGGCGGCCAGGACGGCCTGCAGCGCCTCCAGCCGCTCCTCATCGCTCTCCTCCTCCCGCAGCAGCCCCTCGATGTAGGCGCCGTACACGGCGCGGTCCAGCCCCAGCGCGTCCAGCCGCGCTGCGAGCCNTCCCGCCGCCATCTTGCCCCGCCCCCCTGCCCGGCTTCCCGCCCCTCCGTACACTGCCATCTTGCCCCGCGCCCTGCTCCTCCGTACGTGGCACGGGCGCCGCCATCTTGCCCTACGTCTGCCCCGCCGGGCGCCGCCATCTTGGGCCTTCAGAGTGGGGGGGGGACGGCGGCCGCGGCGGGACAAAGTTGTGGCGCCGGCGGGAGAGGCGGGAGCGGGGGTCGGGGTCAGGGTCAGTGCAACCGTGCCCGGACGGGAGCGGCGGGACCGGACGGGTGGCCCAGTGTGCTCGGTGTGCCCCCTGCGCCCCTGGCACAGCTTCTACTTCCTCCGGAGAGCGGCTTCGCGGGGAGCGGCGGGTCCCTGCGCGGCCGCCGTGCGGGGCGGGACTGGCGGCGGAATTTAAACACGGGCAAGCGGCGGGCTCCCGGCGGCTCTGAGTCCGGCCGGTGCCATGGCCGGCACGGCCTCCCCGCGGCCCCTCCGCGGACAGTCCTTCTACCTGGACCTGCCGAGCGGCCGCAGCGCCCGAGACCTGGCGGAGGCCATCGGGCGGCTCGGCGGGG
>VXAZ01001991.1:87553-103432 GCA_013399875.1 Gymnorhina tibicen | reverse complement strand
TGGGGGGTCCCTGGCAGTGGGGGGGGAGGAGGAGGGGTCTAGGGAGTGTCTTGGGGGGGGCCTCGCCCCTTTTCTCTCTCTGCTCCTATTTTAATGTTTTCTGATTTTCTTGCTTTTCCCGGTGAGCCCGGTTCCCTCCCCTGGTCCCCCGGCAGCCGGAGCCCATCCCCGCGCTCCGGCCCCTCGGGGGTCCCTGGGCAGCGCCGGCCGGCTCGGGACCAACCTCTCCCTCCCAGCGTTCCAGGTGGTTCCTGGCTGCCCGGTCCGGCCAGTGCTGGCGACTACCATGGGAGCAACCCCCAGACGGTGGTGACCAGCTGCCTGGCCATAGGGCTGCTTCCAGGCAGGGGGGACTGGTCACTTCGTCCTGGGAGCGCTTCCCAGGGGGTGAGAACTGACTGCCCACATGGGGACACCTCCCAGAGGTGATAACTGGTTGCGAGGTGCTGGGTGCCCCTTTCAGGGAGGGATAAGTGGTTGCCTGGCCAGGGGCACATTTTCCAGGTGGCTGTAACTGGTGCGTGGTTCCCCCTCATTGCTGACAACAGCCTGTGGCAGTTTAATTTTTTAGGGAAGTTGTGGGACTTCTAAACGGAATTCAACATTGGGTAAAGTAAGAAAATGCCAACCAGGGTTCCTGTCATGGAGCTGTGTGCTTTTCTCATGTTTTCCCCAGAAAAGCCATCTGGACCCTTTTCCCTGGGAAGCTGTTGTTTGGGTGGATCCCTGTGGCATCCTTCATGGCCTTCAGGCTTCCTTGCTGCTGATATTCCTCATCAATTCCTTATATCCTGTCCCAAGACCCTTCAAAAAGTAGCATCAACTCAGTTCCTCGAGCTGGAGCTGAGCATGGGGTTGTACCTGGTTGTTCATCTTTCAGTTTCCTTATTACTCTTGTGCACAGTTTGGTTCTAAGAGTTGTTACTATTTGTTTTCAATCTCTCTGAGGTGATCATCTCATGTAACCTCAAAACTTAAATCCTACAATATACACACAGGTGTAAAATCTTTTAATTCTTGCTGCTGCTGTATCCCTTCAGCTCTGATCGGGTGTTGGCTGCACAGACACACGGGGAAGGTGACTTGCACTGTTTTCCCTTTCACGAATTGCACCTTCACCCTGAACTTGCTGGTTTCTCTCTGCCCTCCCCTGGATGTGCCACCCATGCTTGGGATACCTCTTTCCTAGCTGGGCATCCTCAAGTCTGAGAACCCCGTGCTCCCAGCAGACAGTTCTTTCTCTACACAGCTGCTGTGTTACTTGGAAATAATTTTAGACTTTGACTGTCCTTCTGGTTCCTATCAAACACCATCCTGGCTCTCCCTCTCTGGAATGAGGTCCACTGGCAGTAGAGCTCTCATTCCTCTTGCTCCTGTAGAGATCCTGAACTACACCACGGCCACTGTCTGTAAAGTAGCTCTTTGGCATCGATATCCAAGCCCAGGTCCTGTGTGTAGTTCAGGACACAGTTAAGGACATCCTGTGGCCTTGGGTTTGCATGTGGCACCTTGAACTTGGCTTTGGCACAGGGCTGGTGACACTCTGGAGAGTTACTTGGACGTGAACATTGCGATTTCCTCTCTTCTGTGCTTGCAGCACAGCCTGCAGTGGCCCTTGTGGCACTTCACACCCACTTCATGGTTTTGGAATCTCCATCCACAGGGATTCTGTAATGGAGCAGAACCAGCTCTTTCAGCACCTGCGATTTCGGGCTGCCCGGATCTTTATCTTCCTGGGAGCTTCACACCTGACCACCATGACTCTCTGCCTCCTGCACAGATTCTGAGAAGCCAAGTCATTATTGGCTTGTTAACACCACTAGTGTCCCAACTTTTGGGTTTCCACCTCTTTCTTGGCCTGGTAGCTCCTGTACAGAGGTGTGTGTACGTGTTTCATCTCTGTGGTTCCCTCCTGCCCTGTTCTCTGTGCAGCTGCTTGTCCAGCTGTTCACTTGTTCCTTTATTTTTCTAAAAGCTGATATACTCTCCTGAGGACAGAGCTCCTCCAGGCTGATCCATGATGTCCAGGGCCTTTTCCTCAGCTGTTGGTTTTTTTTGAAAGCGTTGCTTGAGGAGTAGGTGGTGGTGGCAGAGTCGTGGATGTCTGGATCTGAGGTTCTGGTGACTGTTTGCAGTGATTCTCTCAGGCATCACAGGATCTCCTTTTGGGAGATGGCAGTACGGAATGAAAGGAGGAACGTGATTGCTTCCAGCAGCCTCTCACTATGTGGGGGCTGAGCCAGGGGCAGTAGCTTTGTTTAGCAGGACTCTGTCAGCTCAGGGTCAGACACTTGCAGAGCTGCTCTGTTCTGTCTCACTGCAGGTGACCGAAAGCTTCCTCAGCAAAGAAGTCACCTGTGTGGTGTCCAGCAACAGAGAGGCCAAGCGAGGCCAGGCCAGGACTCAGGAGGAGAAGCGGAGCAGCCCAACTTCAGAAGGCACAAAATCCACGAGCTCGGTGCCCGCTGCCCCCAAAGGGAACCCAACCAGACCTCGCCAGAAGCCACCAGCCACTGTAAGAGCTACAAGGGTTTTGGCCCACGGGGTCTGTAGGGTAGAATCTGGGGCCGGTTTTGGAAGGTGAAGTTGTTCCTGCTCTGAGCAAATATTCTGTGCGGTTTTTTCCCTGCTTTATTCCTATTTCCCTGGCTGTTCCTATTCATACTCATGTTCCTTGTGTCTGCCATCATTGTCTACTCAAATGTGCATGTCACAGCTTTGGGCTGTAATCAAGGAAATCTGCTGGAATGGCAGAGGAGGTGGAGGCCTTGGCTGGCTTCCTGAGGGAACAGGCAGAGGTGTGGCTAGAAAAGCCAGAGAAATGTAGACCAGAGTAAACCATTGCAGTCTCTGGGTACTCACAGACACAGGGCAAGAGGCCCCTGTACCCTGAGAGGAGATCCATGAAGGCCTTCTGCAGGAAGGGGCTTCTCTTGGTCCCATTTCCCTGTGGGAGCTGGGCTTTCTGCTCACAGGTGCTTGTGGCCAAACTCCAACTTCCCACTTTGAATGTGGTGTCTGCTGGAAGCTGGGACTGGGGAAAGGCAGCTGCCCCAGTCCAGGCCTGGAGAATCTCTGCCAGCTGGAGCTGAACCACCTGCAGTGGGAAACCTGAGCTGCAGAAGTTTCTCCCAGGTTTTGTCCCCTGTCCTGACTCCCAGCACTGTCCCCTTGTCTTACAAAGAGCTGAACCGATCTGCTGACACTGTTGGCTTGAAAATAAGGCTCGGTTCCCAGGATGTTCCTGGCCCTGGCCAGCATGTTGGGATGCCTGGAGAACAGGAGGCTCAGGGGGACCTGACCTATCTACAACTCCCTGACAGGAGGTTGTAGCCAGATAGGGCTTGTTCTCATCTCCCAGGTAACGAGTGACAGGACAAGAGGAAACAGCCTCAAGTTGTGCTGGGCAGGTTTAGATTGGATGTTAGGAAAAACTTCTTCATGGAAAGGGGTGTCCAGCCCTGGCACAGCTGCCCGGGGCAGTGGTGGAGTCCCCATCCCTGGAGGGATTTAAAAACCATGTGGATGTGGCACTTGGGGACAGGGGTCAGTGGTGACCTTGACAGTGCTGGGGAAGGGTTGGACTTGATGACCTTATAGGGCCTTTCCAGCCTGAAGAATTCCATGATGCAGCAGGCAATTTCCAAGCTAAATTGCTGCTTCCTCTTGGCTCACTCTGGAGCCTTCATTTCACTGCTGGTCGATAATTCCGGCCTTGGCTGGTGCTGGTGGGGCAGAGTGAGTGGTGCTCTCTGCGGTTTGTGATCCCTGGAAAGGCTCTCTCCACTGGCACAGATGAGCCCAGCGGAGTGGGGGGATCCCCAGGGATCGTTGCTCTCCAGCTCTTTGCCATGGCCTGTCCATGTCTCCTCTCTCTGCAGGCGCTGCTGAGCCGGGGGAAGGAGCTGCTGCACAAGGCCATGAAGAACCAGGTGAGCAGCCTTGGATAGGCTCTGCTGGGGCTGGGTGTGCTCAGAGTTCTGCTGAGCAGAGCAGAACCAGTGCCAGCCCTCCTGCAGAGCCCCTGCCCTGCTGACAGAGCAGATCCTGGGGCTGGGAAAGGCACAAAGCAGTTGCCTGTGGCCTGCAGAAGGTTGTGCAGTGCTCCTGGTCACTGCTGTTTATGGAGCCATGTCATCCAATGCTGTACCTCTAAGGCCCGTCCCAGCCATCTGGGTGCTCATCACAAGAGAATTATGAACTCAAGGCCTGTTGTTAGATGAAATTTTAGCCTAAGAAGAGCTAAAGCAATGTAGCTGGGGCAAAAGGCTCCCCTGCAGTCCTTTCCCTGAGGTCACAAGTGGCCAGATAAATCTCAGAGCCCACTTAGAAGCTCATGCTGAAGCAAGGATTAAACATTTGCCCGAGATGCTGCTGTTAATTGGGGATAGATAAAGCATGAGTTCGATCCTTTTCTGCTGTGCCCTGATTTCAGTAACAGCCACGCAGTGGTCTGTCAGCTGGGCAGCAGGAAGGGCTCTGAGCTCAGTTTAGAGCTGCACGTGGCCCTGCTTTGAGCTGTGCTTTGCCAAACCTCTCTGTACAGGACTCCTGCAGTGGCAGCAGCATCCTCGCCAACGCTCGCCTGTGGGGAGTCCAGATCCTGCATGTGGATGGTATCCTTCGCTGTGGGGTGCAGTGAGGCTGCTGGTAATGAGGGATTTTGGAGACAGGTGGAGCAGAAGTGATGTAAGGGGAGTAGAACAGAAGGAAGAAATTGCAAGCAAATATTCTGGAGTGATGCCATCCTGGCCGAGGCCGGGTCTGCCCTCAAACACCAGATTTATTTGTGTGTACAGAACGTGCCACTGTCACATTTGCAGCAGCAAACGCAGGGTACACTGTAATGTGCTGAAGGTGGAACATTAGGAAATGTCAATATCTTGGTCAGTACATCAATTTGTTCCAGAAAGACCATTTTTACTAATTAACCTGGAAGTACAGATCATGATAAGGGCAGGATTTGGTCGGATTTAATTAGGAAGTGCTGGTGTTTGAGGACCTGTGCTGGAAGGCACCTCCCGTCCCCATGATGGATGGGGAGGGGGTGATGGGAAAGGCAGATGGTGGAACTCTGATACTAATAATAGGTCTGGAGTAAAAGGTTCCTGAGTGTCTGATGACAGTGACATACAGCTGTGGCTGAGCCTGTCTGGATTGTGTCCCTGGCCTCTGCTTGGCCTCTGGGGCTGCCAGACCTCAGGCTCTGCTCTGTGTGCTGCAGAGCTCCTGCCAGTGTCTCCTTCCTGCAGAGCCCCAGTGGCCTCCAGCTCTGCTGGAGAACAAACAGGGGGGCTGTCCCTCAGAATGTTTTCTTGGCTTCATCTTGGACCACTCCCTGGGGGTGATGCTCTGCCAGGGGCTGCAGGCTCCGGCTTTTCCCGGTGCCGCGGAGGGTGCGCCGCGGTCTGGAGGGGAACAGCTCCCTGCCTTGGCTGAGCTTTGGCTCTTTGACATCCCACCTGCACAGAAATGTTGTCCTATGCCCAGCAGCTGCTGCGAGCCATCTCGGGAGCAAGGAAGCGGTGCCAGAAGACAGAGGTAATAACTTAACTGCAGCCAATTTCAGGAGTTCAGTGTCCCTGGGCAGCTTTGAGCAGTTCTTGTAGCAACTTCAGTGCCAGTGGGCCAGTCAGGGGGGTGCTGGATCCCATCCAGTACTGGGCAATCTGGTGCTTCTCTTAGCGATGGAGATGACAAAATTCAAAGAATTCTTCCTTTTATAAAGTTGGGGGTAAATCCAGATGAGAATGTGGCAGCTGTAGATAACTATCAGCATCCATAGCACAGCTAATACTGACTTCGACCCTAAGGGACTAAGGCTCATGGTTTAACCCCAGATGGCAACTCAGCCCCACACAGCCACCCTCTGATCACCCGGGATGGGCAGAGACCTGGGAGAGAAAAGGTGAGAAAGCTCATGAATTGAGATAAAGATGATTTAGTAGGGAAAGCAAAAACCACACACACAAACAAAGCGAAGTAAGATGATGATGTGGCTGGTACAGTGGCTCACCAAAGGATTCATTAATGCACTGGAGAGGTCGGGGGAAGCTGGGATGTAAGGACAGGGCACGTCAGCCTTTATATTGTATTTAAACTAACCCTGGGTGACTTGGGAGACAAAATGAGAGGAGGTGCTATGGGTGGTACAGGAGCTCTGAAGAGGTGGGTGAGGCTGCTGCTGCTCTGGGATCAGTAACTACAGCTCTGCTTGTGCTGCTCCCATGCTAAATATGTCCCTTTTTCCTCTAGGTGAAATGCCCTGCCTCCAGATCCAAAATTCACAAAGGTAGGCCTGGAAGTTGTGCTGCTGTTTACGCTCAGCCTCTTTTAGAATTTGAAATACATCAAAACCTTTGGCAATCCCAAAATATGCCAACTCTTTAGGCAGTTCCCCTTGAATGGGTTCTGTTACCCCTTGTTGGAGTCTGGCTGCAGCCTCCCAGGACAGCTGAGGACCTTTGATTTCACACTGTGTTTAAAAATCCTAAAAACCCTTTGCTGCCAGCTCCCAGAATCCCAAGGCACCTGAGAACTGTGCTGCTGCTCATTGAATCCAGCGGCTTAAAGGAGGTTTTGAGGAATAATGCATCCTGCAGAGGAGAGCGTGTTCCTCCCAGCCCACTCACTTCTGTTGGGCTGAGATGTGCTGCTGAGACACCGATCCGGGGATAGCGCTTCCCAGGGAGGAGGGAGGGGGGAGCAGCCAGGTTCTCATCTGCAATTAGACAAGAGCCAATTGTGGTGCTGAAATTGGCACTGGTGACGTCAGTTGATCTGTGACTTGTTTGACTCCACACATGGGAGCGCGAACGCTCAGGAAGGGTTTGGAGCAGACTCCAGCCTGGATTGCGCGTGAGACTCTTGGGAGTTATTTCCCGGTTTGGGGTGGGGGGGAAGGTGCTGAAGAAAGGCTCGAGAAGCTGTTGGACGAGGCAGATTGTGCCTGCGAGCTCTGAGCTCTGCGCTGGGCACGCTCTGAGCCTGGCCTGGGGTCTCGCAGTGACATCGGAGCCGTTTGTCACTGGCGGGATCGCTCGGGACCCACGCGCCCCTCTGAGCTGGATCTGGGGCCTGCACGTGGCCTCTCTCTGGGAATTGCTGAGCATTTGGCAATGTTTACATGGAGAAAACTTCATCCTGTACTGAAATAGCTGCTTCAGTGACGTAGCAGCACATTTGAGGCAAGCAGAGGGTGAGGCTGGTGAGGACAGGTGGGCTCAGCCTTTCTGGGGAAGGAGGGTGAAATATCTTTGGAAAAAAATAGCATTGAGTTCCAGGATCGCAAGAAAACAAAACTCCTCGCCCTTCAGAGGCCATGAGGGAAGCAGGAGGGGCTTGGTTTCAGGGTCAGGCAGATGCCCTGTGGGAATACCTTGGTGTTTATTTGTTTCTTAGCCAGATCAGGACTCAGGTTTCCAAGGTGAGTGTAATGTGAGTGGAACGTACCTGCAGGACAGGAGGGACCTCAGAGCCTCCCCTCCCAGCCTGGCTCTGAAAACCTTTTCCCTCAATGCACTGCTGAGACTCTTCTGCTCCCTTCATCTATTTTATGCCTCTGTAGGAAGCAAAGCTGCTGTTTGTCCTCCTCGGGAACTGAGTAGAGGCCAGACACTGCTCTCGAGTAGTGTCCTGGTGCCAGGCTTGGCTGGGCAGCACCTTGGTTTGTCTCCAGCAGCTCTTGCTGCTTTGACATCACCATCCTGGCCTGAGCCAGGTTCTGCACTTCAGGCAGGGTGAATGAAGGAAAAGGTGCTGGAAGTCAGTGCAGAGCTCTGAGCCTGTGCTGTGCAGCAGCTGCTGCAGTTCCTGAGCTCCCTCCTCATCCTCAGTGGCCCATTGTGGGGGGGATTTGTGTGGCAGTTCTTGGGGCTGGAGTCAGAAGGCTCGGGGTTAGGCCAGTGGCTATAAGACTGAGGAGGCATTAAAGATGTGAGGGGATGGCTGAATACTCTTTCAAAGGTGGAAGTGGTTGGGCTGCCTGGGCTTTGGTCACCCCACTGCACACTTGGGGCGAGGGCTGTTGAAGATCACCTAAAGAGCTGTCTTGGCTGTGCTTGGCCCCCACTTGGCATTCACCAGTGCCAGAAGTTCTGATGCATTCAGCTCTGGAGCCTGATTCTGTTGGGGAATAAGTGAGTAAGTAGGGAATTTGGCCAGGAAAACTTCTAACCAGGTTTCTCTCTGGCAGGAAAATTGAAGCCTCCTTTTCTGAAGGTTGAAGACCAGAGCAGGTAAATGAGACCTTTCTAAATATCCAACCTTAAAACTTTAGGGTCTCTCCTTCACGGGTTTCATTCCCAATGACTGCTCTGCCCACGAGGCAGAGCCTGGCTTCTGTGCAGACCCTGTTCCACACTGGGAGGTTGACTCTCTCCTAGAGGGAGGCAGATGGAGTTTAGAGAAACAATCCAGGTGTCTTGTGTGTCAGAGACAAAAAAGGTGTTAAACGAGACTTGACAGCAGTTTCCTTCCTTGCTCGGATTCCGTGTGTGATCCTCAGCAGGTCACTTAATCCACCCGAGCCCTCGGCAGTGAGGAATGAGATTGAAGCACAGGAGGTCAGGGCCTGTAACTTGATGACAGCCTTGGGCACAGGGGACCTGATCCCTGTGGTGTTTCTGAGGAGTCTGTAACTCTACCAGCATCCACAGGGCCAATTAATTATTCCAAAGGCAATGTTTAAGGCATGTCAGAGTCAAATACTGGGGTTTACATGCTGCATGCAATGTCGTGTGAGGGGAGGGACATGGCCTGGGAACCAAAACCCTCCTGTGCTGTGGGGTAGCTGGAAATAGTGCACTGCTGTGCCCTGGGGCAAAAGGTGGGGCTTGGGCTGAGCAGGCAGACTTGCCTTCTATCCAAAAGATGCTCCACTGGCGCTGTTACTGGGAACTGGGTTTAACACTTCCAGTGAGAAATGGGAACTCTGGCACAGCCACAGGAGAGCATTGGGCAGCACCTCCTCATAAATGAGGTGGAACTTTGAGCCCCTCTGCAGGAGGGACAGCTCTGAACCCTTGTCAGCACTGCCACGAGGCTGATATCCTGATCTGCTGCTTTCAGGCAATTCCGGCCCTTCCATCACCAGTTCCAAAGCTTTCCTGACCTCAACTTCCTGGCACCCAAAAGCTCCAGCCCATTTGAGCCTCTGAGAAGCCTCTCCAATTCCTGCCAAGCCAGGTAGGCTGTAGCTCCTTCTGTGCAAGTGTTTTAACCCCACTCCTGCTCACTGCTGATTCCTGGGATCTGGGAACCACCAGCCTTTGGGTGAAGGCACAAGGAGCCCTGTCCCAGGTCCCTGCAGGTGCTGCCAGGCAGGGTGACCCCTGTGCTGTCCCTTGCAGGGGTGCTGAAGGCTGTGCCCTGCCCAGCGCCGGGGGGAAGAGCCCCCGCTCCACACCCGTCACCGTGCCCAGGAAAAGGAGGGGGTTTTGTGAGTGCTGCCAAGAGACCTTTGAAGAGCTGCAGAAGGTAAATGTTCCCTTGGGACCTGATTCCTTGCAAGAGTTATGGGGGGCACTCAGAGGCTTCGTTAATCATGTCATGCCCTTTAGCACTGTGAACTCCTTCGGGAGGAATTGCTGTATCCAGCAGGAGCTGCCTCTGAGATGGGAACATGGTATATCTGTGTGCCCAGAGCAGCAGGTCAGAGCACAGTGGGTCTGAAGGTTGGAGCACGACATGCTCATCTCTTAGGGAGTGCCTAAGAGCTCAAGGATCATCCTGTTACAGGATCCATAAGGTGAAGAGGCTGTTCCATGGCAGCCATGGGGCACAGGATTGAAAAGGTGGGAGGAGGTTTTTTATCTCCTGGAAGGTGCCAAGCAAGGGGGCTTTTTCAGAGCCCAGCTTTGAGTGCCAGACAGTGGTGGTGGAGTCTATTTCCTGCTGCTGGGGAGAGTGTGGGCTGCCCTTGGATCCAGACACAGCCTCCTCATCGGCAGGAGCTGGGAACAGGATACACTGTGTTTGTGTGTGTTCCCAAACCTGCTGCCAGACATTGGCTCTGTCCCTTTGCCCTCTGGTCTGGTAGGCTGTGGGAATTGCCTGGTACTGCAAATTCCCCTCCTGGCAAAGCTTTAAGTGTTGTTAAAGGGCCTCTGCCACTTTCCAGCATCTCCAGAGCCCCCAGCACCAGCGGTTTGCCCGGGACAACTCCCAGTACCTCCCTGTGGATCGTGTCATCTCCCAGCTCACCAGCAGCTTTGTGGAGTGTTCAGCCAAGTAAGTCTGGGAACCTGGGAACTCGTGGAGCCCAAAGGCAGCAGGGTGCTGCACGGCACATTCATGGAATGGGGTCTCTGTGCCAGGAATCAGAGGCTGAAGCAGGACCAGCTTGGCACCTGCCAGGCAAAGCTTTGACAAACCGTGGGAGATGTTCCTGCATTTCCATGGGTTTTCTCCTTCAGGGAACTCCCCATGGACTCCTAGTGCCTCCTAAACTAGAAAGGGCAGCTGAGCCCACCTCTTCTGTCCCTGTGTCTGACTCAAACCCTGCTGCTCTGTAGCCCCCTGTGCCTGCGCTCTGGGGTGAGGAGGCTGAGATCCCTTGTGCTGCCCATCTCTGCCAGCAGCAGAGTCACTCTGAGCCTCACCAGGCTAAAATTCCTTCCCTGCTCCTGAGCAAGGGCTGCAAACACCCTGCACTGCAGGAGAGGCCTCGTCTCCCTGGGGGAGGGCGTTCCTGGGCCTGGTGAGCATTAACTGATGGTTCCTCTCAGGGTGCCCTGGTCCTGCCTGGCAGATGAGCGTGGAGTGCCTCAAGCACACAGCACTGGAGGAATCAAGCTGCTGCCAGCAGAGCTGGGCAAGGAAGGGGAGCAGCCTGAGCAGGGTGCTGTGGAACTGGTAACAGATACAGAGCTGGATCATGGCCTGAAGACCAAGGGATGTTCCCCCTGCCTGCCCAGGGACAGGGTCAGAGATGCCAGAGGAGGGGAGTTGTCAAAGCACGGCTCCCTGGGGCTGCCTGGGGCAGCAGGGCTCAGCAGAGGGGTCTGTGCTGCCCATGGTACCATGGAGGAGGCTGGACTGGGGGCTTCAGGCTTAGGCTTGGCTCCTGAGCTGGGCTGGGGGCCTCAGCCAGCACCCGCTCCTGTCAGAGAGGCAATGGCTTCTTCATCTGAACCTCACGCGCAGCCTGGGTCTGCCAGCCACCGTCCCCAAGCACTGCCTGCCTCCAGGAAGCGCCAGCTGTGCTCCAGACAGAGCTCCCAGGTGGCAAAGAGGTCCAGGCTGGAGCTGGGCTTCGGCCTCTCCCCTGCGGGTGAGCAGACGGAGCCAGTGGGTGGTGGGCTGGGGGCACAGGGTGCAGGGCAGGTGTCTGAGCCAGGCCTGCCTCTGGGCACAGAGCTCTCTGACAGACCTCACAGCTCCCTTGCTTTGGATCTGTGCCCGTGTGGGAGCCCTGGGGACCCTGTATCCCAGCCAGGATCCCCGGGAGCTGCGGCTGCAGGTTTTGATCCTGGAGAGGCAGCTGCAGCCAGCACTGTCAGCGAGCGTGGCTCGAGCGGGGAGAGATGCCGAGGGAAGCAGCTCGGAGGGGACAGTGACAACACACCCAGGAATGGGAACAAGCCTGGTCTGGACAGCACAGCGAGCAGGACCAGCTGCCTTGCTGGCTGCCTGCCCTCTCCCACACTGCCCGTGGCTGAAGCCAGATGTTGCTGCTCTCTCTGTGTCAGGGCAGCAGAAGAAACAGCCCCCGGAGCTCCCGACATCCCTGGGCAGGGCACAGAGCGGGCGCTGAGCCCCGGCCTCCTCCCGCCTGCTCCCCAGAGCCCAGAGGCTGCTCACGGCTTCAGCAGGAGCTCCTCGGAGTCAGACTGGGATGTGCAGCTGCTCCCCAGCCTCACGGGTGTCCAGGGCCGCAGGATTGCAGCTGTGGACAGGGACTTGCTCCAGCAGACGCACGGCAGCGTGAGGGACAGCGGGTACGAGTCGCAGCTCTGCTCCGTGCTGAAGGAGTCGGAGCTGGCCTGGGCAGGCCGAGAGGACAAGAACTGCAGGAACTGCCGCACAGAGACCAGAGGAGCCTCTTTCCCCATATTTGGGACATTGTTTGGCAGCTAAAACCACCTCGAGGCTGCTCTCTGGACCCTCGGCGGGAGCTGAGAAGGGATTTACCAAGGTACCCTCTGTGTCAGGACCAGGAGGCACATCCAGGAGTGAGGACAGCGCCAGCAGCCTGGGTAGCTCTCCCATTGGGAATTGATGGGGATGCAGTGGCTCCACTGCCCTTGGCTCTGATCAGGGCTGGGATCTTCCCTCCTCTCTGCTGGCCACGTTTAGAGCCAGCAGCTTCCTCTGACTCCTCACAGGCTGCTGACATGGTGGTGCCTCTGGAAGTCTGTCTTCAGCAGGAATGTGCTCTTTGCCCTTCCGGAGGGAGAGCAGGGCCTGTTCCTCCTCTCACATGGTCCTCAGAGCTGCAAAGACTTAGGAGAGGAGGGTCATGGGGGTGAGATTTGTGCTCTTCATGTGGTCTGGGGGTTGTCTTTGAGTATTTTCAGGTGGTTTTAACTTGTTTGGGGTTTTTTACAAGCTTATTAACTTTGAAATAAAATGGAGGGATGAGATCCTGCTCTGCCTCACTGTGGGTGGGATGTGTCTGGGGGCAGGAGCAGAGCAGCAGGGGGTGGGTGGAGGAAGCTTTGCTTGAAGGGGTCTGTGGGTAATGGGCACCACGATGAAGGGGGCACAGGGGTTTGTCCAGCCCCAGAACATCACCCAGTCCGTGGTTTGCCGGAGGAGTGTGGTCAGCAGGCGCTGGGAAGCTGTGGTACCCGGTGCAGGGGTGGTGCCCAGTAAGGAGGGGTGTGGAGAAACTGGGGAGCAGCTGGTAGGAGCCTGTTGACCTCTCCTGGGCTTGGGGCTGAGGGTTAGAGGTCAGGGACAGGCTGGGCTGGCTAAGAGGATGTTCTGGAGTGTCTGAAAGCAGCCTGTGGCTTCTTGAAGGGCAGTGCCAAGCAGAATGGAGCCAACCCTTCAGGGGTGCCAGGTGTCAGCCTGCTGCCAGGTACAGGTTGGGAAAAGGAAAGGCTCAGTGCCCAGGAGCATGGGACAGCCCCGGGCCTGGCACCCAGAGGAGTGGGGTCTGTCTGTCCTCGGAGATTCTCAGTCCCTGGGTGAAGGACAACAGTCCCTCCTCCACTCCAGGCTCAAAGGGGAGGCTTGAAGTGGGATCATGTAGTGGGAGCAGGGACATGGGACACACGAGGCTTCAGAGGTTCCTCCTGAGCTAAATCCTTGGCCCGTGCAACAGCCAAACACCAGTTCTTTACCTGCTACAGCCCCTGTAAGGAAGGGCTGCTCAAAACTGTGGCAGGAGCTGAACCCCACTGGGCTCAGGGCTCTGCCGTGGAGCTGTCCCTGCAGCCACAGGCTGTCCCATCAGGGAGGTAATCCCTGGGAGAGAGGGAGAAAGGGGCTTGGAGCACCAACCAGCCGCTGTCCTGGTGTGCTCGGCCTCCTGGAGGGAGTGACCAGCTCTGTGCCCCTCAGGCAGCAAAGAGGGTGCCCTGGGGACACAGGAATGGCCCCTCCAGGCCCAGGGCCTGTGTGAGCAGAGCTCCAGGGTGTCCCCTGTGGAAACGGGTACCTCCTGGTGGTGAGCTGGCCTGGGAGATCAGCAGTGGGGGGACAGCACTTGTACTTCACCAAGCCTGGGAGGGGAGAGGGACACCCAAGTGGCACCTGTCCCCTCCTCCTGACCAGTGAATTACACTGTGGGATCCCTGCTCTGGGGGACTGAAGCAGCTGCTTCGTGGCCCCTTGGGGACCCTGTAGGCCTCGGATCAGATGTTCCAGCTGCAGATACAGAATCTTGGAATGGTTTGGGTTGGAAGGGACCTTAAAGATCATCCAGTTCCCACCCTCTGCCCGGGGAAATGACACCTTCCACTAGAACAGCTGCTCCCTGGTGTCAATCCACCCTGGCTGAGCACCCCTTTGTCCCTGTGCTGCTGAGGACCACCAGGAGGGCACTGAGAGGGACTGTGCCCCTCAGGCTGGCAGGCTCAGAGCTTCTGAGGAGCCAAGCAGGTGCTGGATCAGCTCTGCTGTGCCTGATGCTGCAGTTCCTCCCCTCACTGGGTGGAGGAAGAGGAAGGTCTGAGGGCAGCAGGTCCCAGTTTGGAAGCCCTGCATGCCCCAGTGCTGTCACGGAGGGAGGCTAAAGTGCCTGGAAAGGAGCCTTTGCCAGCCAGGAACCCTCTGGGTGTGGCTGAGAAGGCTCTTCCTGGCGCCTGTTCCTGTGTGTGAGTGCCCCCCTCTATCGCTCGGCCTGGGGGTGCTGGGGGGGCTTTGAGCCCCCCAGTCTGAACACGAGCCTCAGCACATCCTCTGCTCAAACCAGGCCAGGAGGCACCTGCCCCTCAGGGGTCCCTTCCTTACGGCTCTGCCAGCGCTGGGGATAACTGGCTGAGCTGCAGAGGGGTTTGTTGGAGTGTAGTAACACAAAATGGACAAAAAAGGTCCTGCAGAAGGGTGAGGGATGTGAACTGGGGGTTCAGGGCCCCCAGCTTGCTCTTTCAGGGATGCTCTAGGGCCTTCCCAGGGCAGCTGGCCTCTGGGATGAGCTGCGGCGGCTGAAGCACCTGCATCCTCCCCACTGGGAGCATGTGGTGACTCTGACCCTGTCCCCTGGCCAGACACAGGCAGAGGCTGCCCTTTGCCCTCCACGGGGAGCCCAAGGATGGCCCTGGGCACCCCCAGCAGGAAGAGCTGGGGCTGCTGGTCTCCAGGTCCGTGTCCCACCCTCAGTCCTGAGGGAATAGTGCCCTCTGGTTGGTGCATCCATCCCCTGGGGCTGGAGCTCTGTGCCCACCAGGACAGCTCTTTCTGGTGGTTCCTGTGGCTGTGCTGCCTCTCCCCATGATCTGTGTCACCCCCCATGCTGCTCTCCCCCCCCTCCAGCTGCAATAAACAGGAATTTACCGGGGCTTGTCTCCCTAAAATTGTTCCATTACCACCAGGAGGGAACACAGCCTTGCAGCATCCCCCAAAATCAGAGCAGAGAGGGACTCCTGGTTCTGGTGCTTCCTGAGTGTGGGGACCCCCCAGAACCCCTGGGTGGCATTGCCCACCCACTGGGGATGGTCCAGAATCACCCCATGTCCCCAGTGCTGGGGGCACCAGCACTCCCTGCTTTCAGCACCATCCCCTTGAAACCCCTGGCTCCATCCAGAGCCAGGCTCCCACTGCCAACACCAGCCCTGGGACCAGTTAGGGGCTTAGTTCCACCTGGGAGGGTGGTGCTGGGTGGGGGCTTCAGTCCCAGCTGGGGGGCTCTGATAATGGCTGTGGGTACTGGTTGGAAGCTCTGGGAGTGGCTGGGAACCAGCTGGGGACTGGGGACTAGCCGGGAACTCGGTACCAGCTGAGGGGAACTCGGTACAGGCTGGAGGCCCTGTACGGGCTGGGGAGCCTGGTACTGGTGCTGGGAGGGTTTGGTACTGGCTGGAGGGGCTGGTCCTGGTGTGGGGGTCCTGCACTGGCTGGGGGGCAGCAGTGGCTGAGGGGGTTTGATTCTGGCTCAGGGTTCCAGACCTCAGGAGGTCAGTATTGACTGGGGAGTGCTCGCATGGTGTTCCTGTGCTGGTGGGTGTGGGGGGACACGGTCTGGTCCTGGCTGGGAGGGGTCTGGCACTGCCTGGTCCACTCCAGTCCCTGCTGGTGCTCAGTGCCGGCCCGGGGCTCCGGTACCATACCGGGGGGTGACGCGACCGGGAGCTCCGGTACCGGCCGGGGGTGCTGCCGGCCCGGGGGTGATGCCAGCGGGGCTCCGGTGCTGCAATGCCGCGGGTGCCAGCGGCGCTGCGGCAGCCGGGGCGGGGAGGGTGGAAGGGGCCGGTACCGGGGGCGGCGGGGCCG
>VXAZ01001991.1:75392-86964 GCA_013399875.1 Gymnorhina tibicen | reverse complement strand
TCCCGGCCCCGCGCCTTCCACCGCGCTGTCCCCGCAGCGGCCCCGCCGTGTTCCCTCTCCGGAGGTGGCCGCGTAGCAGCCCCCCGTGTCCCCTTCAGGATGTGTCCCCATCTCGGCTCTCCCGTCCCCTGCGTGTCCCCATAGATGTCCTCATAGCAGCCCTCCACGTCCCCTTGGGATGTGTCCCCATAGCGGCCACCCCCGTATTCCCCTGGCTGTCACCTGCAAAGGTGTCCCTGCACCAGTCCCGCTGTCCCCGCGTTGTCCCCTCTAGGGGGGTGTCCCCATACCGGTCTTCCATCTCCCGTTCGGTGGTGTCCCCATCCCGGCCCTCCCTGTCCCCTGGGTGTCCCCTCTGTGTCCCCATTCCAGTCCCCCCTTTTCCCTGGATGTCCCCTCCAGGATATGCTGACCCTCCCCCAGCCTTTCCTCCAGGTGTGATGGCATTTCTGAGCCCCCCTCTCCCCTGCGTGCCCCCCCCCGGGATGCATCACTTTATCAGCCACCCATGTCCCCTGTGTGTCCCCTCCAGGACATGCCATTGTATCTGAGACCTCCTGAGCTTCCCCACCCAGATGTCACCCCTGCTGGTCACCTCCATACCTTGGGCACCCCTCCCAGCCCGTGCTTGCTGAGTGTCCCCTCCTGGGCACACCAGCGTACCTGGATGTTCCCCAGCTGTCCACCCTGGGACAATCCCTGTACCCACCCTCCGTGTTCCCTGGGCATCCCATCCAGGACATGGGTGTCCCCTTCCGGATGCAGTGCCACACTTGGGTCACCCCCTGAGCGTGTTCACCAACTCTGTCCCCTCGTGTTCCCATCCCTGCATGTTCTCATCTCCCTGTCCCTCCTCGTCCCCAGCCCTCCACGTCCCCATGTCCCCAGGCCCCTGTGTCTCCATCCCTTCTCCTCCCCAGCCCCCCGAGCCCCCAGCCCTCCCAGAGTGGCCGCGACCCTGTCCCCTCTCCACAGGTCCTGCCGCGCAGGCCGGCGCGCTGCCGCGGAGGCTCCCGCGGGCCGCATGGCAGGAAGGGCGGGTGGTCTCCCAAATCACCCACCCCAGCAGGCTGGTGGGGCAGACCTCTGGCGGAGAAGTCCCAAAGCATCAGTTGGACACCAGGGTCAGGAATGAGCCCGGAGGAGGAGGAGGAGGACCCGTAAGTGAACGACAGCCCCCGACCCTCTCCCTTTCCGGGGTCCATGGCAGGTGGCAGGTCCAGGTCGCCAGGCAGCCGCCGTCACTGGCCCAGCCGTACCCCAGCCTGTACGTGGGTACCGGCATCCCGATCTGGAGCCCTCGACCCCCCCGGGACCATCCCGCTGCCATCCTCCCTGGAGGGACACTGAATTGTGCCGCGAAATCCCATTAAATCTGGGAACCAGTGGCGCGCGGGCGTTGGGAGAGATGAAACGGGAGTGGGCAGGTGGCGGGCAGGGTCCCACAGGAACGGACTCGTGAGTCCGGCAAGGACGGATCCAGGCCGCGTGGGAGCGGCCCCCATGTCCCCCCCAGTGCTGCTCCCCAGAGCACGCCAGGCTCGGGCACTGGGCAGCGCCCTTCACCCATGGCCGGCTGTCCCAGCGTCTCGGGGAGCAGCACGCGGCCCCATCCGGCACGGGGGAGTTGAGGTGTTGGCAGCCGCGGAGGCCGGCGCCCATCGATCCCCGTCCGCGCCGGATGAAGGCGAGATGAGGAGCTGCTCTCGCCGCAGAGGTGATTTACACCCGGCGTCGAGTGAAACCGCCGGACGCCGGGAAGCGCCGGCAGCCGCCGCGCTGGCGGGAGGCCAGGGAGGTGTTAAGCCGGGGTGTCGCGGGGGGAGGGAGCGGCGGAGATCCTCGGGAATTCGGGGCTGGGTGCCCGCGATAGAGCCCTCTCCGGCCGTGCTGCCAGACCCCCAGGGATGCGGTCGGGGCCCGGGACATCCCCTCCCCGTCGGCTCCTCATCCCTGGGTCCTCATCCCGAGCTGCGCTGGGTTCCCAGCAAGGGGACAGGGCACGCCAGGACGGGTTCGGCTTTTCTGCCGTTTCCCCGTGTGAAGCACCGGAGGGACCCGCAGCCGCTGCCGGGCTCTCACCCGTGCGCCGAGTTTGCCGGGTGTGAGGCCGCGCCGCAGCGCTCGGCTCCCGCTGCCGGCGGCAGGAATTAGGTCAGGAGCGGCGGCGCCGCAGGGCGGGAGAAGCGGCGGCTCGGCTGCCGCGGCCGGGCTGGGCCCAGCGCCGGGGGGACCCTCCGGCACCCCCAACCCAGCACCGCACCCGCGGAGGGGGCGATGGGACGCAGGTGCCATCCCAGAGCTCCAGCGGTGACGGGTTTCAGAAAAAAACGCGCTTTTCCTTTATGCTGAATTTTTCGGTGAAAAAAAAGTGCATCTTTACAGGCTGCGTATTTGGGTTGGAGTCTTAATTATTATTTTAGCTATGAATTTTCTGGGGGGCTGACGGCTCTGGATGTCCTGCAGGGGCTGCACCTGGCACAGGTGAGCTTCATGGTGCGTGCCTTCGGCTCAGCCTTCACCCTCGATCTCCGGCTGAACCAGTGAGTGACCCGGGGGTCCTGACGGGGGACCCAGCATGGGGCTGCTGGTGTCCCTCGGGAGGAGGGGAGGAGCTGGGGGTGCTCGGGGATGGGGGAGTTGTGCGGAGCCATCCCAGCTCCAGTGGCAGGGGCTGAGCCGAGGGGTGAAGCAGAGGGGAGAGGGGCCCATGGGACGCCAGCTCCCTCCCAAACTGGGAGGTCCCATGCTGGAGTGGTTCCGTGTATGTGGATGGTGGGTAGTGTCCCATACCGGGGTGGTGCCCTGAACATGGATAGCTGCTGTCGTCTCCCTCTTCCTCCTCTTCCTCATCTTCCTTCCCACCCCACGGCCTCTCACCCCCCACCTGCTCCCTGCAGCCACCTCCTCGCCTCCCACTACGTGGAGCGGCACGTCGGCGCGGGCAGCAACGGCAGCCACAGCACGGTAAGATGTGTGCCACGCTGTGCCACGCTGTGCTAAACCATGCTGTGCCAAATCACACTGTGCCGTGCCGAACCATGCTGTGCCGTGCTAAGCCATGTCGTGCTAAACCATGCCGTGCCATGCCGTGCTATGCTGTGCCAATGCAGGGGTTGTGGTGGCCAGTTCATAAATCCCACAAAAGCCCAGGAATGGTCCCCAGCAGCTCAGCATCCCCCACCCCTGTGCCCCTCGGTGCCCACTGCCCCTGGGGTGCCCAGCCCCTGCGTGGGGGGTGCTGCCATGGTGATGGGGGATGCTGCTCCAGCGGGGGATCCCTGGGTGCTGTGCCACCCCGAGGGTGCCTGGCAGTGACCCCAGAGCCCCCAGCCTGGGTGCGTCCCCCGGGGGTGCGGGGCAGGGTGGGACCCGCGGCTCAGCGCTCGTCCCCGCTCCGCAGGGCGCAGGGGAGCACTGCTACTACCAGGGCCGGATCCGGGGGCAGCCCCGCTCCTTCGCCGCTCTCTCCAGCTGCCAGGGCCTGCGGTGAGTACCCGCACTGCCAGCGGGGCTGGGGGGCCGCACCCCTCTGCGCCCCGACAATCCCACCTCTGTTTGCAGCGGAGTCTTCTCGGACGGCCGAGCCACGTACCTGATCGAGCCCCAGGCGAGCGCCGAGCACGGGCAGGTGAGCGGTGGCACTGCCCTGTGCCTGCCTGAGTGTCCCCAAGGCAGCTTTACGGGTCTGGCTGTGGCTTGGGGACAGCCATGGGGACACGGGGACGTGTCGGTCCTCCCCTCCACGCACGGCCGTGACACACCTCTCCCCGTGGCAGGGCCTTCGACCGCACATCGTCCAGCGCGTCCCCAGCTGCCCCCGACTGGGTGAGCCTTCGCACGGAGCTGTTCCTGGGGACTGGTGGCGGTGGCCTCAGTGGCCCCGTGTCCTGGTGTCCCATCCCATCATCTCTGTCCCTTCCCTCCAGGCTGCCTCTTCCCTGCGCTGAGCCAGCGTGTCCCAGGTGGGATACCAAAGCTGCGGCGGCGGCGGCAGGTTAGTGGGGACAACGGGGCACACAGGGCAGGGGACAGAGGACACGGGACAGGGGATGAGTGTGCTTGACCCTGGTTGATTTCTGCCTGTTGGCTGTGGGTGCAGCCAGGCTGCTCCGTGGGTGCTGGTGTCGTGTTTGCAGGGTGCTGCTCCTGCCTGGGCTCAGGGATGCCCAGGGGACCCACTGGAATTCTGGTGGGGCTGCATCCCGAGACCACCCAGTGGTCCCTGTATCCCAAACATGCCTGGTGGGGTCAGGAGCCCCACCGGGTGCCAGTTCCAGCTCAGCCGCAGGTTCCCACTGCAGGTCCGCCGAGCCCAGCACACGGTGCATAGTGAGACCAAGTACATCGAGCTGGCCGTGGTGAACGACCATCAGCTGGTGAGTGGGGCGTTCCCGGGGCCGGCAGGGGCGGTGAGGGGTCGGGCTGGCCCCCCAATCCCGCCTGGCCCCTGGTGTGCCCCCAGTTCCTGCAGCTCCGCAAGTCCGTGGTTCTCACCAGCAACTTCGCCAAGTCCGTGGTCAATCTGGCTGACATGGTGAGGGGGGGGGTCCCTGGAAGGAATTTGTCCCCGGGGGGGGTTGTCCCTGGGAGGGTTAATCCCTGCCACTTGATGGGTTTGTCCCTTGGGGGCTTCATTCCCAAGGGGTTTATCCCCAGTGAGCTTATCCCTGGAGAGGGGGTTTATCCCCAGTCCTGGTGGGGTTTGTCCCTGGGGGCCTGTCCTTGAGGGGACTGCTCCCAGCAGCTGGTGGATTTGTTCCCAGGGAGTTTGTCCCTAGTTCCTGATGGTTTATCCCGAGGGGTCGGTCCTCAGCACCTGCTGGGTTGGTCCCTTGAGAGTTTGTCCCCAGGGAGTTGGTCCCACTCTTGTTTTTTTTTCTTTGGCACCCGGTGGGTTTTTCCCACCCGTGTTCTGTCCCTGGGAAATTCTCCCTGGTGACGGATGTGTGTGCCCAGCTCCTCAAGTTGTCCACAGGGGTTTATCCCGGGTAGCTGGTGGGTTTGTCCCTGGGAGGGGTCGCGTCCTCAGCACCGTCCCTTTGTCCCCACAGATCTACAAGGAGCAGCTCAACACCCGCATCGTCCTGGTGGCCATGGAGACGTGGGCAGCGGAGGACCGGATCCGAGTGGGGCAAGACTCCCTGGAGACCCTGAACGAGTTTGTGAAGTACCGGCGCGAGGGGCTGGCAGAGCACAGTGACACCGTCCACCTCTTCTCGTGAGCGCTGTGGCCACGTGTTCCCCCCGGGGCCGGGGACCGCGTCCCCCGTCCCCACCATCCTCTTCCTCGCAGGGGTCGGACGTTTCAGAGCAGCCGCAGCGGCACCGCCTTTGTCGGGGGCATCTGCTCCCCTGCCCGCGCCGGCGGCGTCAACGAGGTGGGTGCGGCGAGACCCCCGCGAGGGCGGGCTGGGGACAGGGCCGGGGGTCCCTGCGGTGACACCGCGTCCCTCCCGCGCAGTACGGCAACGTGGCGGCCATGGCGGTGACCCTGGCGCAGACCCTGGGGCAGAACGTGCCCGTGATGTGGAACAAGCACCGTACGGCCGCAGGTACCGCCTCCCGAGGGGCCGCGGGGACGGTGGGGACACGCCGCCGTGCCACCGGGCTGGCGGCGGGACAGGCAGCACCCCCAGCCCTGTCCTCTCCTCTCCTTTCCTCCCAGGGGACTGCCGCTGTCCGGACGTGTGGCTGGGCTGTATCATGGAGGACACAGGGTGGGTGCCCGCTCGGGGTGGCACCGCCGCATCCCCTGCACACCTGGTGTCACCGCTGCCGGCGGGGGCATCGCCGAAGTCCTGCCCGGGTTCGGGTGCCTGGCAGTGCCCCCGGGCAGGGCAGGGTGTGACAGTGACCCCCATCCCACAGGTACTACCTCCCTCGGAAGTTCTCCCGCTGCAGCATCGATGAGTACAACCAGTTCCTGCAGGACGGCGGCGGCAGCTGCCTCTTCAACAAACCCCTCAAGGTAACGGCCCCCCCGGCCCCTCTGGGGGTCACGGTGGGCAGCGATGCTCTGGGGGTGGCTTCCGGCGTCCTCGGGACTCGAGGTGTCCCCAGCCCTTGCCACGGCCAAGGTGCTGGTGCTGAACCCCCAGAGGGGGAAGAGCCTCGTGCTTGGCAGCAGTTTGGGGGTGCTGCCATTGCCCAGGGATGTGATGCCCTTCTCGGGGGGCTCATGGCAGCAGCTGGCTCCGGGGTCCCCAGCAGCTCTCATGTGTGTGTGATGTTCCCCCCTCGGTCCCGGCAGCTCCTGGACCCTCCAGAGTGCGGCAATGGCTTCGTGGAGGCAGGCGAGGAGTGTGACTGCGGCTCGCTGGCGGTGAGCAGGGTCGGGGGGCTGCTACCCCTGTCCTGGGGGGCTGCCAGGGGCCGATGGCCGTGATTCCCTCTGCTATCCTGGCAGGAGTGTGCGAGGAGCGGGGGAAACTGCTGCAAGAAGTGCACCCTGACCCACGACGCCATGTGCAGCGACGGGCTCTGCTGCAAGGGCTGCAAGGTGCGGGGCTGGGAGCATCCAGGGGGCTCAGGGGGGCCCGGGTCCAGATGTGGATCCGGTGGGGTCCTGTCCCATTCCTGATGAGCTGGGTTTGTGCCCCGGGCAGTACGAGCCACGTGGTGTGTCCTGCCGGGAGGCTGTGAACGAGTGTGACATCCCCGAGACTTGCACCGGGGACTCCAGCCAGGTGAGTGGGGCCGGGGGGACATGGTGGGACGTGTCGTGGGGCCTTGTGGCATCCCCCAACCTCTTCTCCATGTCCCCACAGTGTCCCCCCAACCTCCACAAGCTGGATGGATACTTCTGCGAGAACGAGCAGGTGAGTTCAGCCCAGCCTGGTGGGACACGGCCCTGGGGCTGGGCACATCCCCACGGGCTCCAGCATCAGGGCTTGTGCGTGTTGGAAGTGCATTTGGGACTGTCCAAGGCCCCGCTGGACGGGGTTTGGAGCAACCTGGTCTGGTGGGAGGTGTCCCTGCCCATGGCAGGGGATGGAACTGGAGGGGCTTTAAGGTCCCTTCCAACCCAAACCAGTCTGTGACTCTGTGACTTTTTGTCGGCAATCGCAGCCACAGCTGAGGCACACACACGCGTGGCTGTGGGGTTTGGGGTGAGCAGGAGGCCCTGAGCCCTCACTGCTGTCCCGTGGCTGCGCACACAGGTGGCTCCTGGTCCCCGCACCACGTGAGCCGGGGCAGTGTCCTGGGACCAGGCATGGGGGGGACGTGTGGGGGGCTCATTGTCCCTGCAGCACCTCCATGCAGCCCACGTGTGTGAGCCCCTCTCCAGCCTCATCACCCCTCCCCAGCCCCTGACACTCCCCCCCGGTCCCCTGACCCCTCTCCAGCTCCTGAGCCTCCTCCAGGACCCCTGACCCGTCTCCGGCCCTGACCCCTCTCTCCTCCCCGCAGGGACGATGCTACGGCGGGCGCTGCAAAACCCGGGACCGTCAGTGCAACGCGCTGTGGGGCCGCAGTGAGTGCTGGCCGGGGGTGGGGGGGCGCAGGGGGTGACGAGCCGGTGACACTCGCTCTCTGCCAGGCTCGGCCGAGCGCTTCTGCTACGAGAAGCTGAACGTGGAGGGGACGGAGCGGGGGAACTGCGGGCGCGAGGGCCTGGGCTGGCTGCAGTGCAACAAGCAGTGAGTGACCCTTGTCCCCGCGGCCCCTCCCGGTGCCGCCTGCCATCCCAGTGACACCACCGCTGCCTTGCAGGGACGTCCTCTGCGGCTTCCTCCTCTGCGCCAACATCTCGGGGTCGCCGCGGCTGGGGGAGCTCAGCGGGGAGATCGCCACCACCACCTTCTACCACCAGAACCGCTACGTGGACTGCAGGTAACGGTGCCGCCGCGGGCACCGGGATGGCTCCAGGTCCCAGGGGTGCCGGCGTCACCCGCTGTGGCTGTCCTGGCACAGGGGCGGCCACGTGCAGCTGGTGGATGGCTCGGACCTGAGCTACGTGGAGGACGGGACGCCCTGCGGGCCCGGAATGCTCTGTCTCGACCGCAAATGCCTTCCAGCCACCGCCTTTAACTTCAGCTCCTGCCCCGGCAGCTGGGACGGGAAGATCTGCTTCGACCACGGGGTGAGGGGAGTGGCGGGGACAGGGGGACACCCGGGGAGTGTCACGGTCGCGGGGGATGACGCCGTCCTCTCTCAGGTTTGCAGCAACGAGGGCAAGTGCATCTGCCGGGCGGAGTGGACGGGGAAGGACTGCAGCGTCTACGACCCCATCCCTGAGCCGAAGCCGACGGGGGAGACGGAGCGATACAAGGGTCCGTGTGCCCGCGGGGACACGGGCTCCCTGCTGTCCCCAGGCCACGCAGGCTGGGCTGTCCCGCTTTGTCCCCAACCTCGCCGGGGCTCCAGAGTGTCCCCCCACCCTGGTGCCGCAGCTCAGCTGGGCATGACTGGGTTTGCCCCCCCTCCCAGGTCCCCACAGCTCTGGGTCATCCCTGGGGCTGTGTCCCCATGTCCCTGCATCCCGTCCCCACTGAGGTGCATCCCTATGGCTGGGTTTGCCTCCCTCCCAGGTCCCCACAGCACTGGGACTGCCCCGGGGCTGTGTCCTGGTGTCCCCCTGTCCCCTCCCCACTGACATGTTCCCTGTGGCTGGGTTTGTCCCCTTCCCGAGTCCCCATGGCACTGGGGCATCCCTGGGGCTATGTCCCCATGTCCGCTTCCCACTGACGTGTGACCCTGTCCCCTCCTCCCTGTCCCCTCTGTCACAGGTCCCAGTGGCACCAATATCATTATCGGCTCCATCGCGGGGGCCGTGCTGGTGGCTGCCATCGTCCTAGGGGGGACAGGCTGGGGATTTAAGTAAGCAGCCACCGCATGGCTCGTCCCCTCTGCTGCTGTCACCGGCCACTTCCCCCCCCGCACCGACACCGCGCCAGGGCCGGGCCGTGCCCTGCTGGGGCACTGCCAGTCCCCCAGCTGGGCATCCCCTGCGGAGTGGCCTCTGGTCCCCTCGGCCCTGCCTGGTCCCCTGGCCCTGCCTGGTCCCTTGTCCCAGCCCCTGCCTGACCCCTGGCCCTGCCTGCCCTGCCTGCATGTGCCATTGGGGTGTCACTGTCACCCGGACCCCGTGGCCGTGTCTGTCCCCGAGCATGGGGTGCTGGGACGGGGGCTGTGTCGGTGGCCCCCCCGTGTGTGCTCCTGCCTGGCACTGGGACACTGCTGCTGCCTGTGGGACCAGGGACACTGGGGTGGGGCACACGCCAGGCGGGACAGCAAGGACACGGGGGTGGCCCTAATGCTCCTCTCCTCTCCCCCTGCCACCCCCCCAAGGAACATCCGCCGAGGAAGGTACGACCCGGCGCAGCAGGGAGTGTAACCGTGTCCCCCCCATCGTCTCGTCACCGTCCCTGTCACCGTCACCGTCCGGCAGCCTGACGGCGTGGGAGCCCCCGGGCCCGTCTGTCCGTGTGCTGTGTGTCCGGCCGTGCTGTCTCCATCTCTGTGCCCCCCCCGCCGCACGGGGGCGGGGGCCGGGGGGGNCAGCGGCTGGGGGGGCCTGGCAGCAGCCCCCCCCCGGTGCTGGCTCATTTCAGCTCAGTGTCCCCCCATGTGTCACCCCCCTGTCACAGCCCCCCACTAAACGCACCCCACTTCTGTGTTGCAGGTCCGGGGGGGCCTGAGCGGGGCCGCTCTGCCCCACCCCCCCAGCGCCTCATTAACAGCAATTAAATGGGGCGGCGCTGCCGATGGTCCGGCCGNCTGGCACTGGGACACTGCTGCTGCCTGTGGGACCAGGGACACTGGGGTGGGGCACGCGCCAGGCGGGACAGCAAGGACACGGGGGTGGCCCTAATGCTCCTCTCCTCTCCCCCTGCCACCCCCCCAAGGAACATCCGCCGAGGAAGGTACGACCCGGCGCAGCAGGGAGTGTAACCGTGTCCCCCCCATCGTCTCGTCACCGTCCCTGTCACCGTCACCGTCCGGCAGCCTGACGGCGTGGGAGCCCCCGGGCCCGTCTGTCCGTGTGCTGTGTGTCCGGCCGTGCTGTCTCCATCTCTGTGCCCCCACGGCTGAACGGGAGCAGCGGCTGGGGGGGCCTGGCAGCAGCCCCCCCCCGGTGCTGGCTCATTTCAGCTCAGTGTCCCCCCATGTGTCACCCCCCTGTCACAGCCCCCCACTAAACGCACCCCACTTNCGGCGGCGCTCGGCACTGGATGAATGAATGTACCCGCGGGGCCAGCGGGGAGCCCCCGCCCCACATCCCCCTCTGCCCTCCAGCAGCATCTTCCAGCCAGGCCTGGGACCCCAAAAAGCAGGCCCGTGTACCCCAGGACGAGGCCAGTGTCCCCAGGACGAGGCCAGTATACCCCAGTACCAGGCCGGCACCTTCCCAGTTCAGGGCCTGGAGGCGCGTCCCCCCCACCCCCGGTGCCTGGGCTGGGTCCCACAGGGGCCAAGTCCTGCACCCCCAGATGTGCCTCCCTGCCCCCCCAAAGCAGCCCCCGTGTGGGGTTTGTCCCCTCAAATTCTCCCCCGATCCCCCATATTGCAGCTGCACCCCCCAAGCCATGGGACCCCGAAGTCCCCAGCAGTGGGACAGGCACCCACAGGTGACAGCTCTCCCTCAAGACTTCCCCCACTTCCCCAGCTCAGGCAGGTGAACCCCAAACTGGTGACACTGGGGTTGAGGGTGACAGAAGGGCCCCCCCAGGGGACAAGGATACAGGGTGAGCCCTGGGCTGGGGACACACGGGGCTGCTCGCTGGGTGGCACTTGTCACCCCAGCCCCAGGGCAGGCTTGTGGCACCCGTTCCCCCCAGACTGGGTGTCCCCCACACCCATGGCAGGCTGGGGGGAGGCATCACCCTCTCCCTGTGGCAGATGGCACATGTCACCCTGCATGGAGTGGCCCTGTAGGGCCACCCAAACCACAGCACCATGGAGCACCAGGGGCTACACTGGTCCCTTTAACCAGTGGTGGCACTCAGCATGGAGGGGGGACATCCCTGGTGACACTTGGTGACACAACCCAGTGTCCGTGTGCATGTGTGGGGACACTCCTGGGGACACTCAGCAGGGGGACAATGGGGGATGACACCCATTGCCTACGGCAGTGTGGGGGTGTCCCCTCTGTGTCCCCTCCCTGCCCAGTGTCCCTGCCTGCCACCGGGCCCTTTTGCCTTGGAGACAGAGGGTGACCAAGGGTGTTCCCAAGCCCAGCCACGGCCAAAGTGTGTAGTGGCCCCCAGCCTGGTGTGACAGCTCCACTGGGCACCCACAGGTGCTGTGGCTGCGGTGGCACCACAGGGGACAGGGTGGGAGATGACAGCAGGATGGGAGTGGCTGGACATCCCCTGGCTGGGCTTAGGTGGTGGCTTCTTGTGTGACGTGTCAGCAATGGACTGGGAGTCGTGGGCACCTGGGACCACCATGGGCATCAGGGGTCTGGATCAACCCCCCATCTCTATCACTGTCACCGCAGTGTCCCCACAGCTGTCACAGCCGCAGTGCTGGGGTGCTCCCCGCAGCGAGGGGACACCCCTGGTTCAGAGCAAGAAGCCACCGTTGTCACTGGGTTTGGGGACATTAATATATATATATATATATA
>VXAZ01001991.1:39706-71619 GCA_013399875.1 Gymnorhina tibicen | reverse complement strand
GAGAGGAGAGGAGAGGAGAGGAGAGGAGAGGAGAGGAGAGGTCACTCTGGCTCTCTCCCAAAGTCCCAGCACAGTCTGCCCTGTGATGGAGCATCCTCGCCGTGCCTCTCCAAGTCAAGGCCTTTATTTGATACATGGAAAATTCAGGGAAAATGATGGGTTTGTCACCATGGAGAAACTCAGCAGGAGTTTGCACACCTCAGGTGGAAGCAGATCCCAGCTCTGTCTCGCCCACGATGGGAATTTTGCTATTTAGGCTCCAGATGGAAACAAGAAACAAACCCATGCATGGAAAGGAGGCCGTTTGGGGAAAAAGGCTCTTGGCTCCACACACCTTGCGTGGAGCTGACACTCCACGGGGCATTCCAGAGACCAGGCACGGGGGGAAGGAGAGAGAGTCAGAGCACCCAGCTGCCAAGGCTCTGCCAAGGCTCTGCCAAGGCTCTGCCAAGCACAGCACATCCACAGTGGAGGTGACTCCACCTCCGGGTGGACCAGCAGGAGCCAGGCAGGCTGTATGGGAATGGATTGGGAAGAAGCTTTAGCAAGGGCTTGTGGCAGCCTGGCAAACCCAACAGGTTGTGGTGACTGCAGTGACCTCCCAGGCTTCTCCCTGCTGGTTGTGCTGCTGAGCAAGTCGGGCTGCTCAGAGAATCACAGAAGGTTAAGACCATCTGAAAGCCCATCTGATTCCAGCCCCCTGCCATGGGCAGGGACACCTTCCACTGTCCCAGGCTGCTCAGAGCTCCATCCAACCTGTCCTTGGACACTTCCAGGGATCCAGAGGCAGCCACAGCTGCTCTGGACAGCCTGTGCTGTGCCTCACCACCTCAGCAATAAAAACCTTCTTTCTTAAATTTAATCTAAATCCATCCTCCTTCAATATAAAACCTTCGCCCTTTGTCCTGTCACAACAGGCACCACTGAAGAGTTTGTCCCCACCCTCTTATCCCCTTGAGTACTGAAAGTCCTGTGAGAACACACCCAGAGTTACCCAGTGTTCAAAGAATTTGCTGGGGAAAGCCGGGATCGTTCGGCTTTTAGGTAAAAGACACCAGAGCTGAAACCTTTTGCTGATCAGTTTGAGCGACCACTGACCCGATTTCCACCAGCAGAGAGGATCCCTCAAATGCGGAGAAAAAGGACTCGAGCAGAAACTCGGGCTTCCCAAGGCTTCCCACAAAAGAGACTCAGGTCAAACCCCAAATCAGTTTTAAAAATTCTTAGAGGCTTAAGGAGCTCAGGGGGACGGACCTGCCAGGGGCAGCCAGCCCGGGTCCAGCGTGGGAGCCTGGGGATGGAGTGTCCCCCCCTCCAGGGGTACCGAACACTCAGTGTCGGGGGGAAGGGAAAAGGAAAGAGGAGCTGAGCCCTGAGAACAGCTCAGCGGCTGAAGAGCAGGCAGGAGCAGCCCCATGGCACCAGGGACACCAGCCAAATTCCAACCGGAATCCGATGGAGCCGGACACAGGCTGGGGACAACGGGGCAGCTCGGGGGTCACAGTGCAGTCACACCAGTGCCTGTGAGAGGCCGTGCGCTGGAGATGGTGAGAGCCAGACCAGGGGAAGGGGAGCATTTTCACCAGCCAATGGCCCGGAAACAGGACTGAAGGCTTTGGTGCCCTTTAACTTTGGCTGTGCAGCCGCCAGCTCCGGAGGGAGGGCGCAAATATCCCGGGGAAAACGGGGGAAACCCAATTCCCGGGCCCTGTTACGGCTAGACTGAACAACAGCATCGCCCAATGCCCTTTAAGGAGCGATCTCCTGCTGCCAGGCGCTGCCCGCATCCCTCGCAGGTCTTTTCCAGCTCGCAGCCCGGGTCACGCCAGGCGCGGCTCCCGGCCCGGCTTTAACCCCCGCGCTGCCGGGGCCGAGGGCTCAGGCGGGAGCGGTGCCGCCTGTCGCGGTTCAAATCCAGGTCAGCTCAGCTCCGCGGAGTCCCAGCGGGCCCCGGGATCCCGGTCTCACCCCGGCAGCGCAGTCAGCCGAGCTCCCGCTCCCACCGGGGCAGCGGCACCCGCGCAGCGCCCGGCGCTGGCCCCGCCCGCGCCCCGGCCCCGGCCCCCGGCCAAAGGCAGAGCCGGGGAGCAGAGGTTGCCGAGTTAAACTGGCAGCTGACAAAGGGAAGGTTTGTTTGCCCATTTCCTGAGGTTTTTCTTCCCAGTCCCTGAGAATTTAAATTCACAGCTAGAATGAGCAGTTTGTTAAATCAGGTTTGAGGTCTCTCAAGGTCCTGGCTTTCCTCTCTGGGATATCGGCAGCGCCACAGCCTCCAGGTCGGAGGAGTTTATGTAACTCTCTCCTCACTCTGCTCTGGCTATGACACTTTCTCTGGGATCTCCTTTCTTCACAAGGATCTTCCCCTTCCCTCACTGGATATCAAAATATTCAAAATGACTAAATTTGAGCACTGCAGAACATCCTAATGCACTGTTTTGTTAAAAACCCAGCAGGCTCCTTATGCTGCTCCATCAAGCTGGTCAGCAAGGGAAGGCGAGAGGGGAAAAGAAACCAGATTTCAGAGCCAACGATTAAACCAGGATTTCATTTCACAGAATCACAGAACCGTTAAGGTTGGAAAAGACCTCTGAGACCATCAAGTCCAACCTTGGACCCTTGTCACCCAGGGCAGAGCACTGAGTGCCACATCCAGTCATTAAATCACATCCTCCTGAGCTCATCTCCTCCTAGCTGTGGCCTGTCCCCTCTGTGCACAGGGGACAAGTCCCCAGGGACAGTGTGACCTTTTGGACACACTGCCAGGGGAAGCTTTGGGGCACCTTGGAAATCCCACATTCTGGGTGAGCCCAGGGAAAAGGCTCTCCTGCTTTCTCTCTCTCTCACCACAAACTTCTGTCCTTCAGGGTGAGGTGGTTATTTTCTACCTCCAGAGCACCGTGCTCCCAGCCTGCCCAGCAGCATCCAGGTGCTGCTGGCAGCAAGAACCTGCACCAGGCAGGGGGACACTGCTCAGCATCACCCCCTGGGCTCACCCTCTGCTCCTCTCTCTGTACCTCTCTCTCTGTATTTCCCTCAATAAACTCACTTTCTCTGTGATACAATCGCATCTGGGTTCGTAAAGCAGAAGGTCCTTACCCCTGCCAGGCTCCTGTCCCTGTGTGTCCCCAGGTGCTGTCCCCTGGCACCTGCCCAGCCCCGCTCCCAACCTCCTCACTCCCACCCGTTCTCACCTGTCTGCAGCAGCAGCACTTCTGGGCACCACCTGTTCCTGGCACCAGAAGGGTCCCAAACTCCCCATTAACTCACTTGAAGGCAGCAGCACCTGCAGGAGAGCTGGAGATTATTACATTATGTATATTATATAGATATAAGAGATATAAAGACCATAAAAATCAGACTGGTTTGGGTTGAAAAGACCTTTTCAAAGAACACCCAGTGCCACCCTCTGCCATGGGCAGGGACACCTTCCACTCTCCCAGCTGGCTCCAAGCCCCGTCCAGCCTGGCCTTGGACACTGCCAGGGATCCAGGGGCAGCCACAGCTGCTCTGGGCACCCTGTGCCAGGGCCTCCCCACCCTCACAGGGAACAATTCCTTCCCAATATCCCATCCATCCCTGCCCTCTGGCAGTGGGAAGCCGTTCTCCCTTGCCTTGGCACTCCAGACCCTTCTCACAAAGGCACTGGTGTGTTACCAAAGCTGTTTTCAGTACAGAACAGGCTTTTTTGAAAGTTTGCTGATCGTGATTTTTCAGGTGATTTCAGTTTTATGGAAAAAGTTATGAAAAGCCTGGCAAATATTCATAAATGGGATCTTATCTAGGGATAAGAAATACTCAGAGGGGAAGTAAAAGAAGTAACTCCCTTCAATCCTTATGTCTTTAAATGAGGGCAAGACAAGAGCTGAGGAGCCGCCCTGGTGCTTCCCAAGGCTCTCAGCAGAGCTAAACCACACCACTGCTTGTTTGCTGGCTGAAGGAATCCCATTCATCGGCACGGCCTGGGACCCTGACTGCCACGGGAACCCTGGGAGGAACCTCCTGGCCGAGCACATTCCAGACCACACCCAGGTGTGCATCGCTTCACCCCGGAGCCTCACCCTGTGCCGGGGCTCCAGTGGAAAAGTGAGTTCCCAGCTCCTGTTCTGCTCCTGCTCGGCCACACTTCACCCCACAGAGGGAATCCAGGCCTCGGGGCAGCCGCAGTCACAGCTCAGGCACGGGAGAAGGGCTCGGTGTGACCATCCCGGGGTCCACGTGGACGCGGCCACAGGCCACATCCTCTGCCAAAGAGCCACCGGAACATCCTGCTCGATGAAAATAAAAGGGAGGAGGACAGCAAACCCTGGCCTGCACAGAAACGGCTCCCTAGTCCTGAAGAGCACTGATAAATGCCTTTAAATCCTCCTTCCAAGGCATTTTCCCCAGCTATCAACATGGAATTTACACAACAGCGATAATGTCACGCTGCAGAAAACAAAATGTCATTTCCCGAGCAATGATGAACTGGTATTTGGAGCCTCCTCTGATACAGAGCAAACGAATGGCAATTTCCCCGGGAGCAGAAGCCCCCGAGCTCCTTCCCCTGCTGCTGCAGAGGGTGGATTACGCCGAGTTCTGGCATTAACAGAACATCATTTCACTCATGCAAACGGAGCCGTCCTTCAGGAACTGTTCCACGGTAACTGAGCTGAGCACGGCCCATTCACAGGGATCAGGCACTGAGCACGTCTCAATGAACAGCTCCTTTGGATGGAACCTCACAGCAGCAAATTGTGTGCCTGGGACCAGGAATTCTTGAATTATTAACAAATCAAGCTACAGGAATGTAACACGCTTCCATACAAGCTGCTACAAAACCGTAGCTGAACTGCAGGTAGGGACACTTAACGTTAACAATATTTAACACCCAACCTCTGCTTCCAAAGGGAAAATCACTCTGCAGAGAGGATCTCATTTATACTGGCAATACCCTTACCCTCACTTCACAGCAGAGGAAAAGGAGGTGGAGCTGTCAGCGGGCACCACAAAGCCTTCGCTGGGATCACGTCTAGACGTGTGGTGCTGGGAGAGGTCCTCAGGCACCCGAGGCATCCGCCCGGGGCTGGCAGATGTGACAGGGGACCCCTGGGAGCTGCTTTGCTCCCTCTCTGCTCCCTCCTGGAGCGGCAGCTGGAGGCCACACAAACACCCAGGGGCACCTCCGGCAGCTCTGCACATCTGCCCGGGGCGGCGGAGCCGAGCCTGCAGGGGCTGCGATCCCAGCTTTGACCTCTGGTTCTTCTCCTCCCGAGCACAGGATCAAACACAACCACCACAGGATGGGCTTCTACCAGACCACTGCCCCACAGATGTGTCACAAGGGCAGAGCACTGGGGCCATACCCCCTTTTTCAGCAGTGGTTAAAAGCATTCCAGACCTTCTCACTGTGAATTCACGGTTCAGTAGAGGCTTCTGTGCCTAAAACCACCAGAGCACAGGCTGAGCTGGGGGCCTGTGGCTGCCCGCAGGGACTCACACAGGGATAACCACGTGCATAAAGATTGCAGGGGGTTAAGGGTCCGGGAGCAGCAGGAGCCCAGATCCTGGTGATCCCTGCCCTGGAACCTGTCCTGGTGCAGAAGGAGCCCAGATCCTGGAGATCCCTGCCCTGGAACCTGTCCTGGTGCAGAAGGAGCCCAGATCCTGGAGATCCCTGCCCTGGAACCTGTCCTGGTGCAGAAGGAGCCCAGATCCTGGAGATCCCTGCCCTGGAACCTGTCCTGGTGCAGAAGGAGCCCAGATCCTGGAGATCCCTGCCCTGGAACCTGTCCTGGTGCAGAAGGAGCCCAGATCCTGGAGATCCCTGCCCTGGAACCTGTCCTGGTGCAGAAGGAGCCCAGATCCTGGAGATCCCTGCCCTGGAACCTGTCCTGGTGCAGAAGGAGCCCAGATCCTGGAGATCCCTGCCCTGGAACCTGTCCTGGTGCAGAAGGAGCCCAGATCCTGGAGATCCCTGCCCTGGAACCTGTCCTGGTGCAGAAGGAGCCCAGATCCTGGAGATCCCTGCCCTGGAACCTGTCCTGGTGCAGCAGGAGCCCAGATCCTGGAGATCCCTGCCCTGGAACCTGTCCTGGTGCAGCAGGAGCCCAGATCCTGGAGATCCCTGCCCTGGAACCTGTCCTGGTGCAGCAGGAGCCCAGATCCTGGAGATCCCTGCCCTGGAACCTGTCCTGGTGCAGAAGGAGCCCAGATCCTGGAGATCCCTGCCCTGGAACCTGTCCTGGTGCAGAAGGAGCCCCGGCCCCAGTTATCCCTGCACTGGAACCTGTGCCGTGGCTCGGGCTGGTGTTACCCTTCCCAGGCATGGAGCAGGCAAAGGCATTCCCTGTCCCGTGCTCTCCTCCCGGGCTGTGGAGTCTGTGGGCCGCTCGGGTGCCCTGGCAGCGGAGAAAAGAGAAGTTGTTAGTGCTGGAGCTGGCCCGGGTGACCGCCACCCGTCCTGCCCCACAGCCCGGAGCAGGGCAGCGCCGCGGCCGCTTTCCTCACTCCGGACAAACAGCCCTTGTTCCGAGCCCCCGGAACAGAACCCCGCTCCCTCCCAGCTCCCTGCCAGCTGCACGCAGGACAAACACTCCGCGCCTCCTTCCGCAGCCCGAGGTCGGCCTGGCAGCGAGGGGACAGCGGGGACGCTCACCGGAGCCAGGCGGTGCCAGCCGCGGGCTCCCGGCCGTGCCCTGCGACAGCGCCCGAACCGCGGCTCCGCCGGGGCGGCAAATCCAGCACAGCTCACCGGGCACTGCCCGCGTGCTCATCCATATGCATTAATGCAGATTTCCCTCTTTTCCACCCTTTCCAGGGCCTGACTTCCCAACTTGGTGGGTTTTCCCTTTTTTAAGGCGATTGTTCTCATCCCTGCAGAGCAATTCCCACGCAAAAGGCACAGGTAGTTCCGAGCCGACTCTTTATTGACCTAAACAAGGCCACACGTGTAAAAATTCCAAACTGTGGCTTTAAGATGAATCAGTAAATATCCCTCTCCCTCCCTCCCATATTCTATTGCTGGAAAAAAGAAACCATCTCACTCAGACTGGAGCAATCCACTGGATTTAATACATTACTTTCTTTTCCAAACCCAGAGAATGTCACCACAAATCCAAATTCCATCCAGCATTTTTTGTCCCAAAGTCTCTCCTGGACGTTTATTTTGGAATGGTCTACATTAAGCCAAAGCAAGAGCATTTTAAAGCAATGCAGGTATTGTTTCTTCAAAAGGAAAAACGAAGTCTGATACTCCGAAACCAACCACAGCCACAGCCAGAACAGAGCTGGGACAGACCCCAGAACCAGCAGCACACACTCAGCTTCAACCCAAATGTGCACTTTATACACGACGAAAGTGAAAATAAAAAGCAGTAACAGAAACAGCTCCACTACTTGGGATTTTCAGAATGAATCCAGCGCCGGGACTGGAATACTGTGGACACTCTGCTCACTAACAGGGACTCACTGGGTGGGCAGAAGCCCACGGGACTGCCCTGAGGCAGCAGCTTCACGCAGGTCATTAACTGGGAAATAACACAACACCAGGGAGCAGCAGGTGGGAGCCTGGTTTAAGTCATTAATAGTAACTTGGGAGGAGAGCAGTGAGGAGAAGGATTTTCCCTGCTTTCAGGGGAAAGGCTGTTCCCAAAGCACCCCACGGGGTTAAAAGTCACCCCTTTGGGACACTGAACAGAGCAGCCGCAGTGCAGGCGGGGATGAGCGGACTGTGGCCACCAGCCCCGTTTGCCTCCAGGCTCCAAATGTCTCTCCCTCGTACTTTCAGACGTTTTCCACCCAGCTTCCCAACCGCACTCACAGCTCGCTCTGGCAGAGCCTCTGCCCATCACTGTGACTTTCTTCAGGCCACTGTTTAATTAGAGGAGCACTACTAATGAACTGCCCCAGACCACACAGCCAGTCCCAGCTCACCGGGCCATCCCTGCCCACATCCGCTTGCTGCACACGTCCAGGGTCACTCACACTTCCTTAGACACCACCCTGGCACTTCTCCCCTGCTCCCCAGAGCAGCCAGGGGTCAGTGCCAAAGGCCAGGGGGGCAATTCCCTTCCCAGAGTCCCCACAGCTCCAGAGGGGCTCACACGGGGGCTGCGCTGGCTCTGGGCACAGCAGGGGCTCTCCAGGCTGCTCAGGGATAGCCTGGACCCGCGCCTGGCCTGCCTGGTGTCCCAGGGGAAAAACAGACCAAAACAACTCAGCACAACACCAACCTGCAGGAAGTGCTCGGGCAGAGGGGAACAGCAAGGACATGCTCACATTCTCTTCGAGTGAATTTAATGTGGAGACTGCACCTGGACGTTCTGAGGGATGGGAATAGGGCAGGGATTTATCTGTGTCCTACATGGAGCCTCACTCTTCATCCCTCACTCTTCCAGGCTGCCCAGAGCAGCTGTGGCTGCCCCATCCCTGGAAGTGTCCAAGGCCAGGCTGGACAGGGCTTGGAGCAGCCTGGGACAGTGGGAGGTGTCCCTGCCCGTGACAGGGCATGGAATGAGATGCTCTTTAAGGTCCCTTCCCACCCAAATCATTCTGGGATTCCATGATTCTACGAATCCTGCTCCTGACCCAGCTCTGATGAGGGACTGAGGTAGCTTCGAAAGAGAAGAGTCCTGCTTGAAACAGGCCCCCAAAATATATTAAAATGCACGGAAACGCGGAAAAAAAAAAAAAGGGAGCAGAGCAAGGTCCTGAATCCATTATAAATAGCAGCAGAAAGCAGAGACATTTATCAGCGTCTCTCCAAGACGAGCCGGCTCCTTGCCAGAAAGACAGAGCCAAAGGCATCAGTCCCTCACTCCCCTTCTGCTAATTGTAAATTCAAGTTTAATGCCAAACCCACAGAATGCCAGATCGGACTGGTCTCTCAAGCAGAAAGCTAAATTATACATATGGCTGTGTCTGAACTAAATTCCTCGGACAGAACGGAAGGAAGAGGGGTCTGGAATAAGGCAGAATCTTTGATATTCGGAGAGGGCCCTGTGACTCCCGCAGACAGCTCGTGTGTGCCGGCTGCCAGGAGAGGGAGGGGATTCCACAGAGACACAGAGTTACCATGACTCCATCTGACCCGATTAGTTCGGAAAGGACAGGAATCCTCCCCCAAAGGTACCGCTGCTGCCCCCGGGCGCAGGGTGTTACACAACAGGAGGCCTCACAACTTCTCTCCCTGTCGCTGTCACAGACACACGCAGAGTTACCCAATCCAGTCACTTCTATTTAGTTTTTTCCAGATGTTTTGCAGGAGTTGGAGGTGTCTCCTCCCTCCTGTTGCACAAGGTGTGCGGGGAGCCCTCTCTGCCCCACAACTGGCACTCCTGCTCCCAACACACACACACACACACACACACACACATTTTTCCTGTAAGTCATTTTCCATAGAGGAAAAAGCCTGTAGGACCCAGGAGCTTATGGGATGACACTTGCAGTTTGCAAGCAGCACATTAATTTAGTAAAGGACAGAGGCAGGAGCACCATTAACAGAGGATTCCGAAATCTTTCCCCGCACATGACTTGCACCCATGAGCTGCCCGAAGAGCGGAGACTCCACTTCTGCATGTTCAAGGCACTTTGGAAACGCAGCATAGAAAAGTTTTATAAAAAGTTTTACTTGGAAAACAAGGAAGAACAATGACATAACTGCAGACAACAATAATAAAATTAACAAAATGCTAATAGCTACACATTGCTTTGTCCTTGTTGATATAAAAAGTGTAACATCAGATCCAGTGTACAAATACAAAAAGAATTGTGCATAATAAATGTACTATAATACTGTACATACAGCATAAACCGTTCAATGAGAATGAATTAAATATACCTATTTGTCTCCTGAATTGGAAGACAAAAGAATAAAGTTCTATAGTCCTAGAGTCAGTGTATAAACCCTTCCCAGGGGCTGAATCACGAGCCAACGGTATCCCTGAAAATAAGCAGAGTCAAATATTCCCTTAATGGAAGCCATTATTCATGGGACTGCTGGTTATGATAAACTAGGAGAAAAAACCACAACATATCAACTGAGCCAACGTTAAATCCAGACCGAGTTCTTCCCATCTCCTGACTTGCTACTGGCACTGCTTTTGTTTGAGCCCGCTTTGGATTTCTTCCCTCTGGAACTGTTGGGGTTGTTTTGGTTGTTGTACGCCTGGATGGCGAGGTCCAGGCGGTCCTGAGCCACTTTGATTTCCCTCTGCAGGATCTCCAGGTCGGCGGGAATGTTCCCTTCGTTGCTGCCATACTGCTGTTCCTGAGCTATGTTGGCTTTGTTCTGCTTGTAGGCCATCTTGGCGTTGGACAGCTCCGTGCACTGCATCTGCTCCGGCTTCAGCGCGATGCTGTAGCCCGGGGGAGCCGACGGGGTGTTCCAGGTAAAGGGGTAGTTAAAGGTCCCAGAGTCAACCAGCTCCTTCTTCTTGGCATTCAACGTGTCCCGGATGGTGCCAAACCCCAAGTGGAGCATCTCCCAGACATTCAGGAGCAGACACATGCAGCTCACCCCGTACATTATCAGCAGGAAAATGGTCTTTTCGGTTGGCCTGGAAATGAAACAATCGACGTTGTGCGGGCAGGGCTTCCTGCTGCACACGAACACGGGGCTCACTTGGAAGCCGTACAGGAAATACTGCCCCACCAGGAAGCCAACCTCGAACAGGGCCCTGGCCAGGAGCTGCAGGACGTAAATCCTCATGAGCCCGTCCTCCTGGATCTGCCGCCGGCTGTCGTGCTTGGCTTTGGCAGGGCTCTGCTTCTCTTTACTCTCCCGGACGCTCTCCACCTCTATCTCCGGGTACATCATCGGGTCCTCCTCGTGGTCACCCTCAGCTTCCTCCAAGCCCCGGTGCTGCTTCCAGCGGATGGGCAAGCTCCTCCTCCTGGCTCTCCTGCTGGCCTCGCTGTGCTCCACCATCCGGGCGATTTTATGGATGGCGTAGCCTAAATACAGCACCGACGGAGTGGCCACGAGAATGATCTGGAACACCCAGAACCTGACGTGCGAGAGAGGGGCGAAGGAGTCGTAGCAGACATTCTCGCAGCCAGGCTGCTCCGTGTTGCACACAAACTTGCTTTGTTCGTCATAATAAATGGATTCTCCTCCCACAGCAATTAGGACAATCCGAAACACAATCAACACTGTCAGCCAGATTTTGCCAACAAAGGTTGAGTGGTTCTGGATCTCCTCTAACAGACGGGTCAGAAAACTCCAACTCATGGTGGTCAAATGAGTTTATCTAAAAAACAAACAGAACCCCCAAATATTTATGAGTTTATCAGCCCGAGCCTAAACGGTGCAAACTCAGCCAAGAGAGTCCGAAAACTCCAGACTTTTACACCCAACACCCATCCATGTTTGTGACCATCACCTGCTATCGGGATCCAGCTATCAGAATTTGCCTGAAGATCCTACGTCTCCTCCGCAGGCTTTTGAGGAATCTGCTGTAAGAAAAAGCAGCAGTTCAGTGTCACTTCATTAAAAAAATGTGCTCCCAAAGCTACTCCCCAGCCCAAGAAAGAGACACGGCTGCTCTGGATGTCACAGGCTGATAAAAACATTTAGAGTGGAAGCTGAAGACTCCAAAACACAACGGATGGGAAGACAAGTGCCCATGAAATTTTTGGGTGCTGCTGGCCACGTTTCACCACTGACAAGGGGATTTATTTTAACTTGTTACAGCCTGGGCTGGTGATCATGGTCTCAACCACAACCCAGGGGAGACACTGTTGTCTCCAAGGGCAGTACCAGCTGTCCTGATTCAGGAAGGGGTGGCTCAGTCCACCTCTGATGCAAAGGCAGGACAACCTGGTGGCCTGAGCAGGTCACCCTGCAGGGCCAGCTGAGGGACAGGGCTGGGCCAAGGAACTTCTACCTATGCTCGAACTGTCCTGTGGATGGATTTAGGTTCAGTCCCGCTGGGAGGCCGAAGAGCTTCTTCCCAGGTTCAGAAAAGATTTCAGTGTGGATTTTGTAGTGAAAACCTGGTTAGAAAGAGTTACCTGTCAAAACTTTTAGAAGAGCTACTCCACAGAAGTGAGTGGCGGGTGGGTGGCTGAGGGGAGAGGGGACAGCGCTGGCAGGAGCCGAGCGCGCGCCGGAACTGCCGGGCCTGGCCGTGCTCCCGAGCGGGCCTGGCACAGCGTCCTCACTGCCAGAGGCAACTCTGCCAAATTCCAATGGCTGCAGATTCCAGGTTGCCCAGAGAAGCTGTGGCTGCCCCTGGATCCCTGGCAGTGTCCAAGGCCAGGCTGGATGGGGCTTGGAGCAGCCTGGGACAGTGGGAGGTGTCCCTGCCATGGCAGGGGGTGGCACTGAATGGGCTAAAAGGTCCCTTCCAGCCCAAACCATTCCGTGACTCCAGGAGAAATTTGCAATCCGAACAGTAAAAATCCCATCCTTGGAAACTCCTATCTGGCAGCACTTTGAACAAAACCCAGCAACACTGCAGGCCCTCCTGGGGCTCCAAGGAGTGAAACTCACAAAACACAGGAAGAACTGCTGGACACTGTTAGAGCGACAGGGGATGAAGCATCTTTCAGACCTTACGATGATGTCAAATATCAGTTTGTTAAAGATCATTAAAAGAAATTATTACATCAGAACAACATTTGGTGACAGATCCTGAACCCAGAACTGGACAAATCTTCAGCACTCTGATCTTAAAAGGGATTTATTCTTAACCTGAAGAAATTCCAGGAGACTGGAAGAAAACTAGTACTTGGAACTATTCAACTTCTTCCATGTAACTACAGAGTTGTTTATAGGCAAAATAATGAAATGTGAGGAGGTGTAAGCAATGCAGAATTAAAAGATATAAATGTCATCTCTGGTGGAATTTAGTGTTTCACTGAAAAGCCAAGAGCAGGGACATGGTGTGGATGGGCTGTGCAGGACATTTGATTTATCACTTCACGACAGCGGGAGGAAAAAATAGCACAGGAGAGTACTAAAAAAGGCCATGTTAAGTGGATCAGAAGTAACAAAAGTCTTGACAAATGATTCCCACATTAGATCCAAGATAGTTCCATAATTACAGCAGTTCTGAAAATCCCTGGCAGCTGGGCTGGGTCTTCCCAAGATCAGCTGGGGAGTGGCTGCTGACAAAAGGGGCACATGGGACACGAGTTTGCAGGCTGAGAACTGGAGATGAGAGTTACCAGCGGTACAGGAAAACACGGATTGCTGGGGAGGCCCCTGGAACAGCCCCACAGCCTGAACCCCTCAGTGCAGCTCAGGAGCAGCAGGGCAGGGTTTTGTGACAGGAAGAGGTTGCTGCGGGGGGTCAGTGAACAGGGAAGGGAGGGAGGCTCCTGAAGGATCGGGGTCTCAAGGAGCTGCTGACACGGTGGAGGTGATGGATGTGACCCCTGGCTGTGTCACCTGCAATCAGGAGCCAGGAGGGTGATCTTACCTCCTTGTTAGCGAGACAGCCCTGGGTGCCTGCGGCTGCATCCTTCAGCAGTTGCTCCAACATCAGAGAGTGGATACAGGAGGCTCAAAACCAGCTGAGGGACAGGCAAGATGCCTACAAGTGAGTGATTTAGAGAGATCAATTGGTTTAGTTGGGAAACGGGGGAGGAAAATGAAAGTGAATCCCAATAGCAACGAGTCAGGATCATGATGTGTCATCAGAATTACCAATTAGGATGAAAAGGCCCAGCCTTCACTCAGGTGGACAGGCCACCTGCACGCAGCCCTGGAAAGGGACATGTTTAGATCAGATGTGCTCCACAGACAGCAGCTATTAGAGGTGCGTGCAATCCCTCCCCCCAAGGCTTCCATCCAAGCTCCTCTTCAACACAACCCTGCTGCCATCGTTCTGCAGAGCACTGGCTGAAATAACACGCTTTTAACAGGCAAAGAGAGCAGAGGTCCCAGTCCCAGTGCAGCCCCTGCCTGCAGCAGGGGCTCTGCACCCCCATTTCAGAAAGGGACCCAAGCCCAGCTCTGCCACCCGAGTTCTGTGTCAGTGGGATGAGACAGCGCTTCAGACACCCCCACACGCAGCATTTCCCACTTGGATTCGGAGTCCAGATGAGGGGCACAGGGAGTCTGGGGGTCCTGCATGTGCCTGAGAAGTCTCCAATGGGGAGCAAAGGCAGGTGAACCCCACATCTGGAACAGGAGGTTAACAGAGGGGTGGAGCCCCAATATCCCCCTCCCACCACACTGCTCTGCCCATCTCATCACCCTGGGCACCGACAGGACAGGCACATCCCCACTGTCACGTCGTGATTCATCAACTAAAGAAGAGACAAAACCCAAAGGAGTTTAAGAAGGGGTTAATTCTTATTCCCTGAAAATGTTAGGGCCACACTTTTCACTGAAAGTAAACTACTAAGTAAATTTGAAATTAATTAAACACTGTTGCCAATGTAAATTTGGAGTAACAGCAGGAACCAGCCTTTAAATTTTCATATACTGTCACATTCCTCAGCAGTTAAGGACAGGGAAGTTTGAAAGGAGAGCAGGTTTCAGTAAGAGAATCATTACTTTTAGACAAGCTGCTACCTCCCATCTAAGAAATTTCTTCAAGGTACGTGCCAGCTTTTCACAGTGCGTTTCCTACCTGCAGACAGGTAGCAGCAACAACACAGGGATCATTCCTGTGATTCCCAACCCAAATTCCACCAGTTGTATCAATGCACAGAGTGCCAGAACCACGTACAGACCTGTGCTGGGGTTCCCACAGCTCTGGGATACAGGAGGATTTATCCAACCTGTGGTTAACAACCAGGACCTGCCAATTAGTGGCTCCTGGCTGTGGAGCTCTGAAGCTGCCCAAGCGCGGATTCTCTTCGCCAAGAAAGTGTCACTTTGTCCATTTAGTCCTAGACCCGAGCAGAGCTGCTGGGACAAACACAGGAGGAGCCACGAGCAGGCAAAGAACTTCCTGGTCTTTAAGGAAATGTTTTGGTTCAAGCAAAATGGCCAGTCATTAAATCTTAAAAAAGGCTCAGCCCATCCAAATTAAATGCAGTACAAACCCAAGAACTTCCAAGCGGAACTACGGTGGTGTCCTTCCGTTCTGCGGGATCAGCCAAGGTTAGAGGGGCACGTTCTGCCTCTCCCCCACGTGCTGCAGCACCCAGACACATCACAGTAACCTTCACCCAGCGTACACCCGCAGCGCCCGCATCTGTTGTTTCTGGCAACATTTAACTCAATAATTTTCCAATGTTTGAAAGAAAAGTCTATGGACACTGACACGCATCTGAGAAAGGCAGAATGTCAGCAATTTCAGCTAATTTAAGTCATGCCACAAAGTACATTTGAGATAGACTTTCATTCCTCGTATTTGTCATAAGTTCATTTCAGCACTTCCAGCGGAGGAGGCTCCTTGGAGAGGGCAGGATCCATGATGAAATATCAGGAGGCTTATCTCTGACAGCGGGCTGCCTCCTGAATTAAAGCTTTGTAGGCGCTGACATCCAGAGAGAATGAAGAAGAATTTGGAGCAGGTACATGTGAAAACAGAAATCAGCTTCAGGTGAAGAATTTCTGGAGTTAACGTGGCCGTTGCTCACATACAGCCGGGGAATGGCCCCTCAGGTGAGCCCCCTCCTCTTCCCAGCCCATGGCGAGGGTTGGCTATGAATTTAAACATTTAAAATTTCACCTCCTTTCAGCTTTCTCCTCTAACAGCAACAGCCTCCCGCCACTCAGGGAAGGAAGAACCGCCCTGTGGAGCAGCAGTTACTGTAAAATCCTCAAAATCCTGTCCTTGGATGGAACAGCTGAGGTGTGGCAGGGACGGTGGCGGGGCAGGAGAAAGGAGGAAGCTGGAACGCTCCAGGAGCGTCCCCATTGCCCCGAGATGGAGGGCACCTGCAGGGCAGCACAGCGAGCACCAGGTGGGTGTTAAGGCAGCCCCATTCCGGGCTGTGGAATCCCAAGCACCTTCGGAACCATCTCCTGGCCTTGACTCAGCTCAGACTGGGCCCAGCCCAGTACAGCCTGGATCCCCTTGGCTCCAGCCCAGTACAAACTGGCAGCTACAGCCCAAAGCACCAGAGCACGAGGGTGCAGGGAGTGCTGGTTTGGGTCGGCATTAGGCAGCCTGTGAGGATCAGGGAATTGGACTGGACGATCCATGTGGATCCCATCCAATCCAAGCCCTTCTGTGACATTTCTGTGGCACCAGGACTCATTTCATGTCATCCCATCAATGACAGAAGTGGTGGGGCTGGGCACACACTCAGCATGTCCAAGGATGGCACCAGGCTGAGGGGCACAGCTGATACCCTGAGGGAAGGGATGCCATTCCCAGGGATCCTCACATCCTGCAGGAGCGGGCCCATGGGAACCTCCTGAACTTCAACAAGGCCAACTGGAAGGTTCTGGAGCTGGGCTGGGACAGTCCCCAGCAGCAGCACAGACTGGGGATGGGCGGGGGGAGAGCAACCCTGCAGGGAAGGACTTGGGGATCCTGGAGGATGAAGAACAGGACGTGAACCAGCAACAGCCCAGAAATCCAACTGTTCCCTGGGCTGCATCCAAAGCAGCGTGGGCAGCAGGCAAGGGGGGAATTCTCTGGAGCCCCCAGCATGGGACAGACATGGGCCTGTTGGAGGGAGCCCACAGAGATGCTCCAAGGCCTGGAGCACCTCTGCTATGGAGACAGGCTCGGAGAATAGGGGTTGTTCAGCCTGGAGAAGGAAAGGCCCTGGGGAGACCATCGTGTGACCTTTCAGTATAAATGGAGCCTGTAAGAAAAATGGGGACATTTTACCAAGGCCTGTAGTGACAGGACAAGGGACAATGCTTTTAAACCATGAGCGGGAAGGGTTAGATGGGACATGAGAGATGTTTTACCGTGAGGGTGGGGAGGCCCTGGCACAGGGTGCCCAGAGCAGCTGTGGCTGCCCCTGCATCCTTGGAAGTGTCCAAGGCCAGGGTGGATGGGGCTTGGTCTAGTGGAAGGTGTCCCTGCCCTTTGATGGCAGGGAGTGGAGGGTCCCTAAATTTCCATAGTTCACCAGCACCTCCTCAGACAAGGCTTCTCTGCAGACTTCGTAGCCTCGAGGCAGTTGTTAAGGAGGATGAATGTATCTACAGAAGACTTTTTCCTCCCTAAATTATATCTTCCCAGGTCATGCTAATGAAATTTGATTAATTTATTAATGATTTATTTGTTTTGTTTCATTTTGTTTTTAAGCAGTTTAAAAAGACATGTGCTGAGCAGGAAAAAAAAGAAGAAATGCATGGCAATTCTGTTGTTAATCAAAAGAGGTTTCATGCTGCATGAAAGTGAAATTGGGCCCACAGGCTAATTAAAATAGGATTTGAATTAGGATGAATGAATAATTAGCATTATTCATTCAAATCTCATTTACATTGAAAAGTAAGAAATTACATGATTTACAAGTACTTTTGAGGAAGCAGAGGGGTTCCTTTTTTTTTTAACCTGGAAAACGAATAAGACTTTACTGCTCAAGAAAGAAGAGAGCCGCGGCCAGACTCAGCACTGGAATGGTGCCAACACATCCCGAATCCTGGTGAGAATTGTGCTGATGCCACCTGCATTCCCTGAGCAGCAATTCCAGTGTCCATTCTCCTGAGTGACACAAGGACATGGGGATATCCCTGGGATAAGACAACTCCCAGCTATCACCCTTCTGTCCTCTGTGAAGGAAGTGGGTTCAGTCACCACCAACTTTACTCCTATTTTCAGCAAGGAAGATGAAAAGGAATAAGGAAAGTGCATTGAATTTTAATTTTAATCTGACAGAATACTTGGGAAGGAAAAGGCTGGGACTTTTTGGAGAGCACACAGTGCTCTTTCAAATAAATACTCTGTCATCTGGCAGGGCTCACGTGGCAACAGCAGAGAACGGTTTGGAAAAAGCCACAATGTCAATGTCAATTTGGAAACCATTTCTGAATGGTGCCTTCCAATCCCAGGCATGCTAACAAGGCTCTGCTGATTCCCAGACCAATCCCTCGAGTCTAAAAAACCCCACGATGAATTATGAGACCACAGATCCTATGTGGGATATAAATAGAACAGGAAAATATGGGTAAGAGGTAGGGATATAATAAGATTCTTGCGCTGTCAAAAAAATAAAGATGTCAAGTGTGTATCTTTTTGAAAATCAACATATACCCACCCGAGCATTCAGCTTACAGATAAACTGGAATTTGCAGCTAAGACATGAACCTCCGGTCGCCTCGGCGTGCCCTCTAGGTACTGCTAACATGGGAAGCCAAGTGACAATTTTAGCAACACTCCCCCGCAGTGACAAAATTCAAATGAAATCACGACGTGTTTCATGCTGGCCCAAACCAGCTTTTACTGCACCTACAGCAACCGTGCTGCTCCGGAGGAAGCAGCGTGGCCAGGGCAGGCACCCCGGAACGCGCGGATCCCGGCGTGGAAGAGCGGGGTCCGTCAGAGCAGCACGAGGACAGGGCGAGCTGAGCCTGGCTCGAGTTCATCTGAGAGCAGGAGCCTGCAGTGACAACAGGCTCCATGAAAAGGGGAGGCTGGGCTGTACAGTCTCTGTCACCTCAGGAGACTTTCGGAGGCCCGTTGTGGGGTCTGTGTCAGCCCGAATCCCTTCACGCACACTCAGCGATCAGCATCCCTCCCGAAGGATGGGAATGAGGTGTTCCAGCCCACAGGCTGGGAGAGCGAGCTCCCAGCTTGGCACTTCCTGTAGCCTGACACCAGCCTGAGGCTGCTCCTCACCTGTCCCGCAGACGCCAGGTATCAGGAGGCAGAAGGAGCCCCGGGTGATGCCAGCACCGTGGTGATGTGAAATGTGATCAAGGAGGAAACAAAATGGTCAGAGACTCGTGTGCTGCTTCAGCCCGCACTGAAAGCCCGGCTCCCCGGGCAGCCTCGGTCACACCGACACCAAACCCTGGGGCACCAGCACAGTGCCGGGACTGGAGCCTGGAGCTGGGACAAATCCCCCCCTTCACAACCAGCCGGGAGGGCAGGAATAATCCAGCAAGGAAGAGCTGCTGGAGCTCAGAACCAACCCAGTGTTTACTCCACCAGAGCTCTCCCTCTTCCCTCTCCTCCAGCCTCACACATCTCCCAGCTCTCCTCCACCACAGTTTAACCCCACTGAGCCCAGGTGGTTCGAGCAGGTCCTGCAGGAACTGGGCTCCTGCAGCACTGGCAGGTCCAGCACGACCCCCCAGGACCTGCCTGCTCTTGGCCCTGGTGCTGCTGCGCTTGTTCCTCCCTGCAGAGGAGCCAGTACAGCACAGGAGAGCTTTCCCTGTGTAATTCAGTTGGATGTTGAAAACAAGGAATTACAGGGTAGGTAAAGGATAGTTTTTTTTCTTAGAATTTAAATCTGAAGCTCAGGCCATACTAGAGAAAACACCCAACACTGCTGTTCTGAGATCAAGACCAAGTGTTCAACCAATCCTGAGCTCTTGGATTGCCAGCCCAGGCTGTCTGCAAACAGGGCTGGGGACTGATACCCTTAAAATGCAAAGATCTGGAGGGCATCCTTGAGAAGATTGTTCCTACCAGCTGAAGTGACCATCAGACTGGGTGAGCGTGGCCTCAGTGGATTCAGGTGCACAGAACACTCCTGAGTGTGAGCTGTCAATTCCCATTCTCCCACACCACGGGGATCCTGCAGGCTTTTCCACGAGGTGATCACACACAGACAGCACTCATCTCCCAAACACCAGAGATTCCCAAACACCAGAGATTCCCAAACACCATCTGAAGAGGCACCACGTGCTCCTCAGCTCAGGGCTACCAAACCCTGCCTCAGCCACACAACGTGCTGCCTCTTGACAAAATATGAGACCAAACAGCCGAACACCGCCTGACTGGTCTGAGGCTGTGACAGCTCCTTTGTAAGTGACAGAGCCATCCCTTTACTCCAGTCACTTCTGAAGGTGCTTAACCCCTAAGTTCACTTGTACCAAATGCATCACTCTCAGGAACGGGCAGTGTTCTGATAACTGGTAGTTTAAACCACCATATTTTACATCTCAAAGCAGGGTCAACCAGAGCAGGTTGGAAGGCCCGTGTCCAGCCAGGTTTTAAATACCTCTGCGGCTGGAGACACCACAAGCTCTCTGGGCAGCCTGATCCTATTAAACACCTCCAGGGATGGAAACCCCACAAGCATTGAAAAGTCAGATTGGGCAGGCTGATCCTACATCTGACCACGCTCACAGTAAAAAAAGCTTTTCTTATGTTTAAGTGGAATTTTCTGTGTTTCAATTTTCCATCAGCATTCCCTGGGCACCATGGAAAACAGTCTGGGACAAAAGCAACAGCAGCAAAGCAATTTTTCCTGTAAGAATTAACATAATAGAGAGGAGACAAGTTGCAGGGACTTGAGCCACACAAGGAAGTGAAACTGTGACCTGAGATCCTTCCCCCTGCCAGTGCGGGACAACTGCCACACAGTGCTACTAGTACTGGCATGATATAACACAATACATTATTAAAATATTAAAAATATTGTACTGCTGCCTATTGCACCTGTGCTCCCGGCAGTTATTCTAACAAATATGGCAAACGGAAGGGTAAAGATGGAAAAATTGCAGTGGAGAGAATGACCAAAGGCAGGTCCTGAGTGACCAACAGCAGTTCAAGCGAGAGTGTGGTGGATGGGGGCTGGGGTTCCTGCACACACCTGCCAAGGAGTCCCAGGGATTCAGCCCCTTTCGGGACACGCTCGCCAGTCTGGGAACAGCAGAGGGAAAGAAAGGGCAGGAGAGTGTCCTGCTGCAAACTCAGCCTGGGAACAGCACAGGGAAAGAAACAAAGGGCAGGAGAGTGTCCTGCTGCAAACTCAGCCTGTGCAGGCAGGCCCAGCACCAGCTTTGCTGCTCTGGGCTGCACCCGGGGACACGCAGGGGTGAGCAGAGCCCGGACAATGCAAAGCCACCTGTGACACCCGGGGAACGGCAGCACCCGGGCCCACCCGAGACCTCAGACCACGACCCCGAGCGCTGCAGCGAGGCAAGAAGGAACAATCCCCGGGCAGACCCGCAAGGGTCCAAAGGGAAGAACACACAGAACACACAGATACCCCTGGGTCTTGCATCCCCAGGAAGCACTGAGGGACAGGCGCTGCTGGGGAGCAGCAGCCTCTGGACAGGCTGGAGCATCCATGCGCTTACCTGGATCCCTCCAGCTCTCTGGCAGCGAGGTCTGGGGAAGGCCATGCTCACTCCCATACCGTTCCAGTCAGGCATCAGAGATGTGATTAGCGATTCAAACAACCACAACACCCCTTTAACTACACCCGACTCCACCGCAGCCAACAGCTCCACAGCGTTTCCCCACTGGGCTCCTCCTCTGCACTCAGAGGGATGAGTGTCAAAAGAAAATGACACACTGGAGGCAGCTGACCCAAATATCACTCTCACGGCCATTTCAGGAAAGGAGAGAGAAGCCAAAAGAGAGCAATTCTGTCGGCTCCTGTACATCAAAATCAAAGGCTTTCACTTGGCTGAGCGGGAGGCAATAGGACGGGGATGAACACCTAATGCTCCCACCACCATCTTATGACAGTCAAGAGAAACTACGACAGTGTTTGCTTCATAGATAAGCCTCAAAAACTACCATGAACAGCTTGTAAATGAAACAGACACCACGCAGCCCGACGCAGTCTGCCACAACCTCCCCAGTCACCCATCCTGCAAACATGGCAGCTGCTTCTCCGTGACCCACATTCAAAAAAAAGATTTTTATTCCCCAGCTCTGTCATCTGGTCTAATAGGAGCCACCGCCTCAGCCTACAACTCCACCAAATCCGTGTCACATTTTCTACAACAGCAGCTCTGCAGAGAGGGAAGGATGTTCAGAGGCAGAGGAGGACATTGCAAACCAAAGCCTCACCACTGCAAACCCTCCCTGCCGAGCTGGGGCTTTCGGGTCATCCAGCACTTGGAACAGCTCTGCTAAACTGGGCCTGGACTGTTCCCGTGCTGGGACACGGAGGAGCAGAGACAGCCTTGCAGACCCCTGTGACTTCACCCAACTCTGCATCTCCCCAGGTGGAGAGCACCAAGCTGAGCAGGACCAGCTGTGCCAGATGGCACAACAAGCCACGAGGATGGTGTTGGGATGGACAGCCAAGGACAGCACCGTGTCAGAGAACAAGTCCACAACAAGCCAGCACCTCGCTCACTCTACTGCTGCTTCAACTTCTCCCAAGTGCTACTAAACCACAGAAATGGCTGAAGAGTTTTGTTTCAATAAAGTTGGTTTTACACACAGTTTATTCTGAGATGAGGAGAAGAGTAAGGCAGCAGATTGCCATACTGGCATTAAAATGTTACTCCAGCTTGAGTTCAACAGGAGTCTTAACAGCTTTATTTTGCCAAAGATAAAATTTAGAATATAAATATGCACATAGATTCACTAAGTGACTTATTTGTTGAAGAAAAATTCCTGTAATGGAATAAGAAACATAAAACTGTCCTTTTCTGAAAGACTTGAATACTTTGAGACCCCCTTGGGAAGAGACCTGAAGCACTGATGAACTCCCTATGCTCCATCACTCCAGCTGGGAAGCACACACACCAACTGGGGCTTTTCCCCCTGAGAACAGCTGGAAATAACTCCTATTTTATGAAAGGAGGCTGGAAGCCCTTTTCCCAGTGACAGGCACACTGCACCAAGCACACAGTGGCAGGCGGGTCAGTTTTTCCACCTGACTGCTTCCCCTGGCCAAGGACTTTATCAGACATTATCGGCACAGATTGGGACAATCAGCAGCAAACTGAAGGCAGATCAGCCTCCCCAGTGCTTAAGCCCGGCATGAGACTTGACAGGGGAGCACCAAGGGGCCCAGGGATGGGAGGTTCTGTGTTGTGGGGCTGCTGGAGGCAGGAAAAACCCACTGAGACGCTGCAGCCACAGCTGTGGTCAGGGCCACAGTGCCAAGCTTCCCCTGGCTTATTTCCAAGCTTCCAAGATTTTAGGAGGGTGGTGACATCTTGTTAGCCACTGAGTGAACTTCACGCTTGTTCTGTAAGTGTTCTCCTCAAGCTCCAACCAGGAGCCAGCAGATCACCTCTACTTGCCATGGCCCCGGAACGGCCAGGGGCTGGGCCACTTCCCAGCACAGAGCTGAGCAGAGCTGCTTGCAAAAACCTTCTCAATGCAAAGGGTAACTGAGCACCTGTATCACACCTCAATCACTCTGGCAAAGGGGGATTAGCTGCAGATAAGATCACTCCCGATAAGGAGCCACTGGCTGTTTGGTGGATTGTCTCATTAAGGCAACCACACCCACTCTGCCAAACACAGTCACAGACTGGTTTGGGTTGGAAGGGACTTTAAAGCCCATCCAGTGCCACCCCTGCCAGGGCAGGGACACCTCCCACTGTCCCAGCTGGCTCCAAGCCCTGTCCAACCTGGCCTGGGGCACTGCCAGGGATCCAGGGGCAGCCACAGCTGCTCTGGGCAACCCTGTGCCAGGGCCTCACCACCCTCATGGTAAAACATTTCATTTTAATGTCCCATCTCACCCTGCCCTCTCAGTTTAAAAGTGTTGTCCCTTGTCCTGTCACTACAGGCCCTGATGAAAAGTCCCCATTTTTCTCCTAAGCCCCTTTATGAGCTGAAAGGCCACAGTAAGGTCTCCTCAGAGCCTTCTCCAGCTCAGAGCCCAGCTCTCCCAGCCCATCTCCAGTGCAGAGCTGTTCCAGCCCTCAGACCATTCCCACTTCAGATTCCCACCTTGACAGAGTCTCCCTGCAGAAGGCCACCACCAGGAACAGGCTCAGCTTTAATGTTACTAAAAGAGATGCCAAACCCATCCAGGGAAAATGATGTGACTCCTTTACACACCACTCACAGCACCAGGAACAGCTCTGGGCTCTTGGCCAGCCCCTTCCCCTGGGACTCACTGGGAAACTGGTTCCCACTGCAGGGACTGGGGGGGAGGTTACAGAGCAAAGAGCCAAACTGAGGAGTCATGGCAAGGAGGGCTGGATGGATTCACCGAGGGGTTAACAGAGCGTGGAGATGGACCCCGGCCTGGGTACAGCCATTCCTAAAATTGTCTTGGGACAGCGAAGCAAGCGGCATGTCAGCTCTGTAGGACAGGGGCTGTGAAGAAAATCCTGGCAGAGTGCAGTTCTCCAAACCCAGCGTTCACACAGGACCAGTGACACAGAGCAGAATCAGAGGGCATTGATTATCTGTACAAATACAGTAAACCAGGGGAAAAGTCAGTGTGGCTCCTGCAAAGGCACTTCCAGCCCCGCAGAGGGCTCCACATCTCCTGGGTTTTAACCTCTGCGTCTCTCTCATCTCAGGCTTCCTGCAGGGACCCCAAAAGGCCACCGGAAAAGGGACTGTCCCTGCATGGAGAGACAACTCCATAGACAAGGGTGGGAGACAAGGGAGCAGGAGTAAACAGTCATTTCCTGCAAGGGAGGGAGGCCAGAGCAGGGGTCACAGGGAGAGGCTGGAACCTCTGCCAGACCAGGACACCGTCTGGATGTGACCCAGGATCCTGATGGAAATATTCAAGGGGAGGTGGATAAGCAACCATGAAGAGCAGCACAGGGACCATATGAGTCTATGCAACCTGGAAATAAAATGGCAGATGGAATTCCACATGGATAAAGTGATGCATACATTGAATAAAAAAAATAAATCTCAATTTCACCTAAAAATAGATATGCCCTGAATTGGCCTCAGCAAACAGGAGGTCTTGGGGCTGTCAGGCTGCTCTGTGAATGCTCTGGCACTGCTCAGCACAGCCCCAAAACAGCGTTTCACCAGTGTCAGAGGACAAGCACACCCAGCACACGCTGCTGTGTCACCGTGTGCCTGTGACACGCATCCATGGCACATGGCTCTGGGCACTCTGCCATGTCCCCCCGAGTGCCCATGGCTCACCCATGGCGTGTGGCTCTGGCCACTTCCTATCCTGGAAACAGAGGAGAATGGAAGGAGCTTGGAGAAGAGTTAGGGTGGTGGGAAGGACAGTGAAAGGGAAGGGAAGGACAGTGGGGGAAGGACAGTGAAAAAAAGCAAGAAGGCTAAGGGGGGAAACAGGCAGGGAGCTGTGACACCTGGAGTAGCCCGGAGAAGGAAAACCCCTCAAAAACTGGAAACCAGAGCAGTGCCTCAGTCTGTAGGCACAAAGCAGTGGCACGGTGAGAGAGTCCAGAGCTTCTCCCATGCTCTGCTGCAGCCCTCACGTGGGACAAGTCAGACACAGGACTCTGGAGCGGCCAAGATTCCATTTGATCCATGTGGCTGTTCCAAAGGAGCCAGGAGCGAGTGGCTCCGAGGTGTTGGGGAAAAAGCCCTCCATGAACCAGCTGGAAAAGAGGCACCAGCAGACGCCGAAGGGAACAGAACTGGTACGTGGGGTTGTTAATCACTGCTCAGTTCCAGCCCCCTGGAATTCTGTACGTGCCAGACGATCCCGGGCAATCGGAACACCTGAAGGGCAGCGATGATTTATTTCTGTCCACGGCTCTCCAGCACAGCCCTCCAAGGAATTGGATTCCGCAGACACCCGGATCGATACGGTTTGGTCACAGATTGCAAAGAGAGCAAGAGCAGGCGAGGAATACAAACCAAGCTGGGGACAGCACTGAGGAGGAGGCTCCAAGTCAGCTCCAGAAGGAGCAAAGACTTTGCACGAACCAAGGAATGAAGATAATTTCCATATGGCTCTGTGGAAGATCGCCGTGTGCTTCCTCCCAAACACTTCAATTTTATTTTGCCTTTTAATATCTCAAGAATCACAGTTTCCACTATGAAAATTCTTCTCATTTCAAAATAGTTTAACTACATATCTGAGCACCAGCTGAGTAACTCCTGCGAATGAATCTGCTGCAAGGAAAATTCAGTCATTTCTCAACTACTTCAATGTTTACCACGAGAATCAGGACGTTTTTAGATTTTTAGGAGGACATGCTGCATGCAGGGCAGCACACCTGCAAGACACATCAGGAACTTTAACTATTTTAATTTTATGCCATTTAAAAATGTACTGACACCAAGGCCAGCCCCACGTGCACAGCCTCCACCCACCCCCCTGCCTGCCTACAGACACATCTCTAACCTCAGGACTATGAAGCGCCGGGTGTTATCTTTGTCCCTGAATGCACACCACTGCCAGGCTGCCAGGAGTTAACAAGGAGTCAAAACTCCCCCTCAAGGGAACATGGGCACACACAAGACATACAATCACCCTTCCAGGCTCTTGACTATTTTAAGCATGAGAGAGATACAGAACTTCACAGGCGATGGCTCGTTCCGAGTCTGGCAGGGCTGCACCACTCACGCCGGGATGTCACCGAGGGCAGGAGTTCCATCCCCTGCTGCCACCAGCACCATCCCTCATCCTGTAGGAGTTGCATTCCCGAGGCACACCACAGCCAGACCCATGTTTAGACCCGGAAGTCATTTTTCTACGTTCCTTCATCAGAAAAGCAAAATGGGAAGAAGCATCCCCAAGAGGCGGCACTTTTCGGGAAGACTTTGGGGATGTTTAGAAGAGAGGGAATGCTGTGCACAGCCACCTGCAAGGCAAACACTGCACCCCAGGACAGCAGATTAACGCCTGAGCAGGACACCAGAGCAGGGACTCAATGGAAAATAATCAAATGCAGTTGTCAGCCTCCTCCAGCGCCACTGACTGCGACATTCGGACTGGAAAGGACGGGAGGCACAATCTGCTGGTCATCCATATGGATGCTTCCCTCCCTCCTTCACCAGTATCTCAATCGAGGTCAGGCACGCACACTCAGACTCGTTTTCTGACAAATTTGTAACTAAAAAGCTGGAACTAATAACTGTAAGAGCCCAAAGCTGGTTTCATGGACTTGTTTAGGCAAAAAAGCTGGCTGACTCCACCGATTTCCATCTCGGCAAGGTAATAGGGAGAAATCCTTCATTCCCATGTAAAAATGTAAATCCCAGCTCAGTGACTCATTTAAGCACATGCCTAATGCAAAGCTTGAAACAAATCCCGCTAATAATCCGGGCTGCTCGCTTATTTACAGCTAGGCACGGCTTAAGTACCTGGATGATCTGGAAATACCCCCGAGCCCCCGGAAAAGAGCCTAAACCAGGCTGGTCTGGGAATTAATCACAGTGGTATGAGCAGAACTGCTAATATGAACTGGGGGAGGACTGTGTGTGTGTGTGTGCTGAAGCATCTGTTCAAGTTTAGGCATATAAAACATTTTTCAGCCCAGTGACTCCAGAGGGAAATGCCTCATACATCAGCTCATCTGACTCAATTTTTCCATCACATTTCCTTTAATACAGTTTTGTCCATAAATACACTATTTGTTTTTTCCAAATATAGATTTTTATTTATAGCCGGCAAGCCTTGTAACTTGTGTTACTGCTTAAAGCCCTGGGTTCTGCTTTGAAACGGAACCACCTTCTTCCTTGAAACGGAAGAATTCATTGAGGAATTATTAGTATGAATACTGAGGTATGAAACCAAGTTCTCTATGTTTGCAGAAGGAAAAGGGATTTCTTTTTGCTCCAATATTTGCCATTCTCAGTATTTCCTTCACCAGAAATCACCAGTAGGATCATAATTGCCCAGCCACACGTTGTGTATGTCAATTATCCCACACCACATCCAGGAACTTTCACCTTAAATCTTCATTTTACACCAAAACGAAGTCAAGTTTTTAAAAATCCCAACCGGATCTTCCAGACAGTCCTGAATTTGGGGAGAACTGTGTGTCACTACCCAAGCAGAGATAACAATTCATATTTATGGCATGAGGAGGTCAGAAAAGGAAATGTTAACTTTGCCCTTTCCCCTCCCAGGAGCATTTTGGAGATAAATTCCTTTTTGTAGCTTTTAACGGAAAGCAACGAATCTCCCAAAAACCACGACCAAGAATGGGCAGTGAACGGGAAATTTGGTGATTTTGACATTTTAAAAAGATGGCCTTTTTCAGGAGCAGGATTTAGGTATTGAGCAGCACTGAACACAGCAAGTGAAATGTGATTTAATACAATTTGACCGTTATTAACCATAAATTGAGTCAATAAAAAAGCACAGCCTGTTACTCCATGGCACAAGCTCGGGACAGTGAATTGCGCTCCCGCTGCTCCCGGGAAGTGCCGAGGCCAGCTGGAAACACTGATAATGCCAGGGGCTCCTGCAATCAAACCTTCACTCCCTTCCAAAGCAGGGCACATGGAGGTGGCCGTGCAGCCACCCGTGAGGGGCTGGCAGCGGGGTCCAGGGACCATCTGTAACTCAGGGAGTCTCCTACCTGCTGGGCAGGAATGCGCTTCCCTGCACAGGTCAGCAGGGATACAGCAGAGCCACCATAAAAATCAGGGAATATTAATGGAACCTTTTTCACGGCAATAATTTGCTTCCTATGAAGCAGATTAAAAACGCATCAATCTGGAGCAAAAGTCAACTCTGTGGAGTGGCAGCACAGAACACAAAGGCTGGAAGCAGGGTGGGAGCAAAGGATCACCTTCCCCCTAATGAGGCAGCAGCGCCCATCCCCCGGGACTGACAACAAAGGGGTCCATTATCCACGAGGGTTTCACTCCAAGTGGTTAATGATCGCTACCCTTGTCCGAGGTCCTGCCGGGCTTCAGGGAATCCTGTCCGAGCAGGAAGGGTGAGGCATGAAAGAGGCACCTTGTACAAGAATCCTTGTGATTCCCGTGTTTAAAAGAGGTGGTGAAAATGTGGTGTAAGGAAAGAGCCACAAGATCAGCCCCTCTCCCTAGCTCCATGCTGATGGTGAGGCTGCAGCCTGATTTCTGAGCATCACAGAAAATCCCGAGTTGGAAAAGACCCACAAGGATCATCCAAGTCCAACTCCTGATTCCATCACTTCTTTCCTCAGCCAGCAGCCCCTTGCAGGTGCCAATGACCACAAATCACCAAAATTCACCCCAGTGAGCAGGGTCTGCCTGGGCTCACACACTCTGTGGTGTTCCAGCAGCCCTCCATGGAAGGCTCACCATTCCATAAGGAGTCTTCGCTCGCCAGATGTGCAGCTGGGTCGGGAACCAGGCATCAGCGGCACTGCCGAGCCCCTGCAGCTCCGGATTCCCCGGCTCCAGCTCCCCAGATAATCACCAAGGCACTGGATTTTCAGTGACCCAAAACATAACGCACCCAAGGAAGGCACCTCCAGGATTATCCAGCTCCTAACTGGGTGTTTCTAGGCTGCTTTGTTGGTCTTAAGTGGCTCACTCACACCTAGGTACAACTTTAGGCACCGGATCTCATCCTTTCCTTGGCAAAAGTGGTGGATGAGGAAAGTTTGGGTATTTTTTTCTGACTCACAGAAGTTGCTGGCAGTCAGCAAATGACTAAATCAACAAATCTATGTGTTAAAATTCATCACAAACTCTCCATCAGTGATCAGATTTCATAGCTTATAAGAATTTTGTTCTTGTAAACTCTAGAACCATTCAAACCCAGAAAAGACTTTTTAAGATTAAGTTTTACCTAAGCAATATAATTTCCACACCAATTACCTCTAGAACCACAGAATCATTTAGAAAAACTATGCCTACGATTAAAACTCTTCAGGGTATATCAAAATCATTGCTAAATTCTTAAAATTGGTCTCAACTTGCCCAGCATCTGTGTTTTAACTTTCCCCCTACCAAGGGCTGGGACCTCTGGAATTCCTCACCTTCTGAGCATTTCCAACCCTCTTGGGGCTCCTCTCTACTGTGCTCAAAGCAAGCGCTGTGCTCTCAGTCCTTGACCCAAATTTTCCAGCTATTTACTGGTATTTGCATCACTTGCACGTTATCTGTGATGAGTTGGGTGTTTGCTTTGAAGAGAGGGGCAAAAATAATCTGTAATGAAGGGCTAAGGATGGAACACACTAGAATACCTAGATGGAATACCTGGATGGAATACCTAGAAAACAGGTATTTCATGACAATTCCTTGTTTAGAACCCTGCATTCAGACCTCTGATTTGCTTTAAAAAACCCAAAAATTGTAATATTGTTGTATCAATTAAGAAAATGGAAATGTCTTCTATTAGCAATAACTCAATAGTCCCCTCCATCAGTGGTAGCACAAACTTACAACTCCATAAAAGCACTGAAGGCAGTCAGACCCTTTGGTAAGGGAACAGCCTGTCACTAAAATGTTTTTAATAACTTTTCATCACTCAAACTGATCTAAAACTCGATAAACCCATTTCAAAAGGTGCTGGGTGACAAACCCAAGGAGCAGCTGGTCGTGTTTTCAACACAGTTCAAAAAACAGAGACGCTCTTGTAAAACAAGTTTCATGTGATGTGAAACCTCCAAAGGGACGTGTCACCGCGCTCCCGGTTCTGGTTTGCCCCGTGCGCTGGCATTTCAATTTGGAAATGTCAGACAAGTTCCTGATTCTGGAGAAATACCCTGCAAAGGGCTCGTTCTCGTTGAAGGAGCCAGAGAAAGGCTCGCAGGGCAGACCCCACGCTCAGCCCAGGCCCAGCCCCAGCCCCTCAGCTCTTACCTGGCTGCCTCCGTGCCCGCAGACATGGTCAGAGCCCCGGCCAGCCCCGGCTGCCACAGGGAGAGCCCAGCACTCCGCTGCTGCACCTCGGTGTCACTGAGGACCAGCCCCTCGCCGGAGCTCTCGGCACTGCCCGGAGTCGCGCATTCGCCAGACACCAAAATGTGTGACAGCCCAGCCCACCCCCGCCGAGCCACCAGTGACCACAGAGCACCGTCCCCGCTGCTGCCCGGGGCTGCGGAAGCGCCGGAGTTAATGCGAGCACTGCTGGAAATCCAGGACTTTCCCTCGGAGTCAAACGCAGTAAGGCTCAAATTCCCTTTTAAAAGTCCTTACCTATCCCGCTTCCCAGCGCCGAGCTGGCTTGCTGCCTCAGGAAAGCACAAGCACAACTTTGGAACAGATTTGGAAAGTACCAAAAATACAGAGAAGGGCACCTTGCATTTTTCTAAACACGAGTCTTGACAGAAAACAACTTTCTCCCTTAAATGACCTGAAGAACGGAGGGTTTGGTAACTGCACTGACAGCTGGTTCATTGAACATCCCCGGGACACACATTTCTAACAGGAAGGGACAGTTTGGGGTTTTCCTAACCAATTATCCTTGACTTAGAGCAGGCAGCAGACATGGAAATAATAATAACAACAATCAACGGTCTGTCAGATAGATGGGTTTTGTTCTCCCTCTCATTTCCAAATACCAACCGGACACCCAGTGAAAAAGCAGAACTCGGTGCTACCAACTGTTGCTCCAGAATCCATATGGTACATCCATGCCCTAATTAATCCCTGTGAACTATCTCCTATTTGTAATTAATTTGACGGTGGAACAAAATCAGCACTTCGCTGGGAAGCAAGGTCACTCTGACCAGAAAGTGTCAGGACTAATTCCTACCAACAGAAATGAGAATTTGCTTTAAAACGCCAGTAAAAATAGCTGCACAAATGTCATTCTTGTGAAATTTTATGACGCTGGGTGAAAGTCAGGCCCAACGGAGGCCAAAACTCTCATTATCTGATACAAGAGCAGGATTCTTCTCCTCGTGCTCTGCATTTGGGTCAAGCACAGAGAATCACGGAATGTCCTCAGTGAGAAAGGACACACAAGGTCATCAAGCCAAATTGATGGCCCTACACAGGACACCCCCAACAATCCCACCACGTGCCCGAGAGCTTTCTCCAAACACTCCTGGAGCTCGAGAAGTATTTCCTTGAGCGATGCCAAACCACACGGCTGCGGCCCGTCAGCTCGAGGCAGGGCTGGCTCCAGCTGCCAGCAGCGTTATGAAGGTTTATCCGAGCAAGGAATTCTGAGCGGGAGCTGCTGCTTCCAGGGACTGTGCTGGAGCTGCAGCAGCTGACACTGGGGATCCGTGAGCCCCGTCCTGCCCGGAGCCGGGAGGAGGACGGAGGTGACACGGGAGGGGAGGTGGGCACGGGGGTGACACAGGTGGTGTCTCCCGGTGCGGTCACTCCGTTCCCGCGCTC
>VXAZ01001991.1:0-39058 GCA_013399875.1 Gymnorhina tibicen | reverse complement strand
ACCCGGGCGGGCGGGAGCGTCCGGAGCGGGACGGGCACGCGGAGCGGGGTCAGGGTGGGGACACGGCAGGGGGACAGGGACAAGGACACGGGAGTGGGGTCAGGGTGGGGACACGGCAGGGGGACAGGGACAATGACACGGGACTGGGGTCAGGATAGGGGGAGAGGGACAAAGACAGAGTGGGGTCAGAATGGGGACACAGCAGGGGATAGGGATGAGGGGAAAGATGTTTGCTAATGTCTTTACAAATAATTTGATGGGTGTTAACGTAATGTCTGTACGGACTTTGGGCAGCAGGTTCGTTACCGGGCCCGGACAGCTTGGCTCCTGACACAGACCGGGGTCTGCACGAGCCTGAGCTTCTGAACTTTGGGGTCAAACAGTGGGTTCGAGGAGGATGTGGGGCAGGCGGTTCGGGAAGGCTGTACCTTCCTAGTACCTCGGCCAAGGGGGAAGGGAGAGGGCAACGTGCGGCCGGGAGTTAGGATAAAAGGGAGGCTGTGCCCTCCGAAACCTCGAGAGAGAAAAGCCCGAGGGCGTGTGCCCCAGCGGCCTCTCTCCCTTTATTCGAATCAAGTTCAAGGACTCCTCTGTGTCCTTTTTGGACCCACTCGTGCCCAGGATGGAGCCCCCGGTTCCCCAGTGCGTGACTCCACGTGCCTCAGTTTACCTGCGCCACGGCCCGGGCAGGCACACCCCTTGGGGCATCCCGCACCCGCACAGATCCTTTGTGTGGGGAAATTCCAGCCGCATGGCAGGGGCTGGGGGCAGGGTCCAGCCGCACAGCCCCCACCACCAGGGCAGCTCCGCTTCCGCGGAAAATCCCAGCTCACGTGCGCAGGGCCAGGTTCGCGGCTGCTCGGCCCCGCCGCGGGTCAGCGTTTTCCAGCCGCTGGGAAGAGCCTGCGTGAGAACCGGCTCCTTCCCACGCCTGCCCGGCCGCGTCCCGCCGCCCTCTCCCGGGGTGACGGCCGGGGCGACGCTCGGATCCACACGGACCCGTCGGGCATCGCAGCCTCGGGGTTCTGCTCTCCAGGTGCGACCGGCATCGATGCCCATCCACGGGTGTATCCAGGGCCCCGTCCGGCCCCGTTATCCAGCCCTGGAAAACCCGAGGCTGCGATGATGGATGTCCTCTTCCTGGGACAAGCCCGCCCAGAGCAGCCGAGCACTCGGCTCCGGAGCCAGGGGCCATCCCCGAGCCCCGGGGCGTGCAGCGCAGCACCGAGCGTGGCCAACCCCGGACACTGATCCCACTGCAGCCCTGGCGGGAGCAATCTGGGCTTTGCTCCAGGAGACGCCTGGCCTGGTCCCTGGGGGCCCAATTTGGTGCCGGACTGTACTGGGAGGTGACAAGCACCCCCAGCGAGGCCACGGCGGTGCCAGGGTTGTATTCTGCTTGCATTAAACTAGGATTGAGCCCCACTTCCCCCAGGACCGAGGGGGAACACGCCATCAGTGAGGCCGCGGTGCCAGGGCAGATGTGGCAGGTGAGGGGGACCCTCCCGGCAGGAAAGGCTGAGCCAGGTGATAAGGCTGGAGCCCCAGGACCACATCCCTGGAAAAGGTGAGCCTGATGATAGGGCTGGAGCCCCAGCACAGTGCGCCCTCCCACTGGGCAATGGGGTGGGGCAGCAGCATGGCCTGGTGGGCGATGCCAGTGTCTGCTGACAGGAAATCCTTCTCTTCCCTTCCCCAGTTTTGATGCTCCACTGGCCCTGAATTATCCCCCATACCATCCAGCTTCCACAGACACCCAGCACGGGGTGGGATGGCTGATGTGCTGTCCCGTGGATGCTTCCTATCCCCTGTGCTTACAGCAGCCCGGTGCCCCCAGTTTCCACCAGCAGCTGGCAGGTTTTGGGAGCAGGAGAGAAGGTTGTCCTTGGCTTTACCCTCTGCTCCCCATGTGCTGGTGCCCCAGGGCCCTCTCGAGCCCCTCCAAGTGCAGGGATGCTCTGGGACAGGTTCCCAGTGGTGTCTCTGGGATGAATGAGGCTACGAGGGCCAAACTCAGCACGGCAGCGTCAGGGCAGTGCCAGGCCAGCTCAGGCTGGGGGCAGCCAGGGGACAGGGAGGGCAGGAATGTCCCCAGGAGCTGTAAATCAGCCCTGGTTTCACAGCACATACTTGGGACTGAACTGGGACAGAGTTCAGAGACAGAGCAGAGGACTGCAGAGGGAGCACTAAAAACCCTTCAGAGGACGAGCAGCTGATAAAACCCCTGAAAACTCAGCAAGATTGAGTGAGAAAGGAAAAAAATAGGCCTGGTCTGGCTGGTGCATTAATTACCACAGGAGTGGGATAGCTGGGAGACATGGAGCCCTTGGGAGTGGGACAGTGCTGAGGCCAGGGGGAACTGGGGCTGAGGATGGGAGAAATCAGGACAGTGTGTACTGGAAGCACTGGGAAAGTAGAGCCTCCCCCAGCACCGCCATGTCTGGGCACAATCAGACTAAGCCCAGCCTGGAAGTTTGTACTAAACGTTTACAAGGGTTCAGAAAAGGGGTACAAAAAGGTCAAAGCCACACTCATCTCTCCTCCTGAGGAGGCTGGTAGAAGCACTGCCTTCCCCAGCATCCCCCCCACCAACCCCCCTTTCTCAGCTGCCTGAAATGCTTAACACAGTTGAGGGCCAGTCCTCAGGAATCCACGCTGCTCAGCTCCGTGTGCTGGAGGAGCCTATCCAAAGGGAAAACCTCGCTGGAGGCAACAGCAGCTGGAGCCTAACAATACAAAATGGATCAGGGCTCTGGCTCTGGGCTGCTCCCCGTACGGAGAATGCCCACAACTGGTCCATGAATGCCCAGGGAGACTCCTACAGCCATGGAAGAGTGACCTGAGGAGCAGCTCCCTGCCTGCCCTGAGCCTCCCTGAGCCTGAGGGCCGGGCAAGCAGGGATGGGGAGGGACCGGCAGGCACCGGCCAGGGCTCGGGTCAGCCCCCATGCCAGGGCAGCAGGTTCACATGGGGTAGTTGAGAACGACGTCTTGCTTGGCCAGTTCCAGCAACATGGGGTCGTCGAAGAACTTGCTGATGCTCACATCCTCACTCAGGCCCTGCAGAGTAACACAAAGCCAGGGTTATTCCCCATGCAGCCACTGCCCAGAGAGCCCACCAAAAAGATCTTGTATCCTGCAGTAAGAGAAATTTCCAGGCTCCAAAAAAGGCATGAGGTGCTTCTCCACAGCTTGAGGGCATCTAACACCCCTCAGAAACCTGCAAATGTGTGGTTTCTGCTGCTGAGCACATCTACCAGCTCACTGCCCTCCCACAGGGGAGCTTGATTCCCTCTGCAGCCCTGGGAGCCCCTCCAGCCCCTCAGTCCAGCTCACTAAACCAGCAAAGAAACCAGTTCCTGCTGGACAAGGGGTTACACCAGGCCACTGAGGGGTCAGAGGGGCTGGGGAGGGAGTGGGGCTCAGCAGAGGCCACAGGATCCTGTTTTGGGCTGGAGTCACTGACGGGACCGACAGGCTCTGACAGGCAGCACGGGGAAGTCCTGGGGCACAAAGGACATCAGACCACTCTGGGAACACAGAGGGGGTGTGGCACACCCGAGGGACAACACTGCAAGAGCTCAGTGTGCAGGGACAGAGGGACCCTACAGGGATTTGTCCCAGATGTACCTTCCTACGCCTGGTCTTGATCATGAACTCCCGGGCCAGGTGTGGGGCTGGCTGCGGCTCCAGCGGCCGGATGACGATGCTCTTGTCCAAGGGGTCACCAGGCACAATCTGAAACACAGGGCCAGGATGTGAGTGCTATGTTGGGGCTGGTTCAACCTCTTGGAGACCCCAACTGCAACAGGAAACACCCCTGGGCCCCGCAGACACCCCCAACACCCCTGGCACACACAAACTCATGTCACTGCTGGTGATTGTGCCTGTGAGAAGTCACTGATACAGTGCTGAAAACTCAAGCCAAGGACATGTCCCACCTTCCCCAGGGAGTAAAGACCCCTAAACACCTCCTAACAGAACAATCCATGCAAGTCCTGGCCAGCACAACCCCCTCCACAAACCAGCCATGCTTAAATGTTTCAGAGCTGAGCCTTGGGCTTTGATGCATCAACCTTTAGGCCAGGGCCCAGGGCTCAGACTGCAGCTGCTGCTCTCATGGAGCTGTGCCCCAAACCACTGTGCACCTCACAGCTGTGGCTCCCACAGGACCTAATCTGCCCCAGACACAGAACTGGCCAGAGAACAAACAGTATTTTGTCCCAAACTTTGTTTCCTGCAGGTTTAAAACACCTCTGAGAGGCAAAGCTGAAGTGTGGCACAGATCAAACTTCCCATGGCAGGTCAGTGAGTCCAAGCCCCACTCCAAGACTTCTGCTGCCCAGGCTGCAGAGCACAAAGTGGACCCATCCAGGTTCCCTCCTCCCAAGGGGGATGTCCTCTCCCCAGGCACTGCAGGACCCTGACACTTAGCCAGCAGCAGCTTTCAGGGCTCCCTCACCAGGACTGGGATGTCTGGGATTTGGAACAAAGCCCTGGCAGACGTGGAACTGCTGGTGCACAAAGCCTCCTCAAGATCCTTCGAGGATGTTCTCCAGAGCTTTCCTGCCCTGCGGGAGCTGTGGCACTGAGAGCACCTACCTGGTGCCTGATCCTACCTGTCCCTCTTCCCCATCTCCAGGGCATGGACTCACCTGCCAGTGGTGGAAGACAGAGAGAGAGAAGGCTTGTCCCTGTGTGTGGGTCCTCAAGTCTGTCTCAAACCCAAAGGAATCGATGGCTGGGATGAAGGCTTTGATGGTGTAGAGGGGAGAGCCTGGGATCGGAGCATCCTGCGTCACGTGGCCTCTGCAAACGTGTCAAAGGATTGGTCTTCCTTTGTGTCACAGAATCATGGAATGGGCTGGGTGGGAAGGGACCCTGAACCCCACACAGTTCCACCCCCTCTACCATGGACAGGGACACCTTCCACTATCCCAGGTTGCTCCAAGCCCTGTCCAACCTGGCCTTGGACACTTCCAGGGATGGGGCAGCCACAGCCGCTCTGGGCACCCTGCGCCAGGGCCTGACCAGCCTCACAGGGGAAAATTTCATTCCAATATCCCATCTAACCCTGTTCTTTGGGAAACCATTCCCCCTTGTCCTGACACTCCAGGCCCTTGTCCAGCTCTCTTGGAGCCCCTTTAGGCATTAGAAGGGGCTCTAAGCTCTTCCTGGAGCCTTCTCTTCTCCAGGTTTCCCAACCCGTTTTTATAGGCTAGTCGCTCCAGCCCCCTGACATCTTCCCGGCTCCTCTGGAGCCACTGGAGAAGGTCCAAGTCCTTCCCGTGCTGGGGCCCCAGGGCTGAGCACATCCCTTTGTACATTCTCCTCTCTGACACTCAGGAAGAACCACGCACAACCCAAAGGCTGCGTGTGATCCTGAACATCCCTCCCCACACTGCTCGGGGCCAGGATCAGTCAGGAAGCTTCCAGCTGTCATTTCATGCAGACTTCACCCTCCGCACCAGTGCCAGGACCGTGGAATTCTCCAACAGCCCAGATGCCAACGCTGCTGCTTTGCAAACCCCACTGCTGGCAGCGGGAGCAGCTCACCTGCGCCGGGCCAGCACCGTGTACACGGCGGACACGCAGTCGGCGGGGGCCTGCACCTCCACGAAGTAGTAGGGCTCCATCAGGCGAGGGGTGGCCTGTGAGGGGACAGGGACACGAGCCACTGAGCACCGGCACAGCGCAAGTTCTCTGGTCAAACCCAGCGCCTGACGGGATTACAGGGTTCCTGCTGCCCCACGGCTGCCCAAACCAACATCACAAACACTGAAAGGACCTTTTCTCCCTCTGGCTGTGAGTCACACGCCTCCCTCTCCCCCACGCCCACCCTTGCCAGCAAGCCCAGCAGGAGAAAGAAGGGGAGAGCGAGCAGATGCACACCAGCTTCCATCCAGGCTGGAACGTGACCGCCTGGAGGACTCGTGTGCCAGCCCACGGGGGCACTGGGGACGCTGCTGGGTGAATGAGCCAGGGTGAACCCACACGCCGGGGCAGATCCGTGGGGACCAGCCCGGCACACGGCAAACCCTCACCATGAGGAAGGCGGAGTACACGACCCTGCGGGCCGTGGGGATGATCTGCCCTCCACCCCGGTGCAAGGGCTCCTGAGCAATCACCGCGTCCAGGATCTTGAACTTCACGTTGCGGATCACTGCGAAGGGAGAAATGACAGCCAGTGACCCCAGGGGACGTTCTCTGCTAGCACCAAGCACATCCCCAGATGCCCAAACGCCCAGAGCCACCAGCAGTTCTCCTAAATTTAATTCCAGCAGGGAAAGCATGACCACGTCATAACCCTGCATATCAGCGAATCATGGAATGATTCAAGTTGGAAGGAGCCTTGAAGCTGATCTAGTCCAACTCCTTGCCATGAGCAGGGACACCTTCCACTAGACCAGGCTGCTCCAAGCCCCGCCCAGCCTGGAACACCTGAATGCTCAGAGACGGAAGAATTTAACAGATTTCATCATCTCAATTTCCCCACAGGTCCCACTTACATTCATCACAGAGGGGCCCTTCCCGGGTCCCCCACTGGAAGCCCTGCACGATGCTGTCCTTTACTGAGCCCAGCAGAGACTTGTCCACCTAGAGAAAGACAGACAGACAGACAGACAGACAGACAGACAGCTTCAGAGACCACACCTCTGGGAAAGCAGAGCCACTAACACATGTGTTTAAAAGCCAATTTCCAAAAGAGCAGCAATGTCCCCATGTGCCCCCAGTGTCTACCCCTCCCTCTCACAGCTCCAGAGCATCAGCACTATATAATTTCTAGAGCACTACAAATTAAGAATCCATGTTTTGGTGATCCTGAAAGGCAGGGCCATTAGTTGCAAATTCTGGCAGTTTGAGAACGTTGGCCCAAAGAGCAACACCTGAAAAAGGTGACCTGGTAACCAGATCATTGCGGGGAAAGTGCAGCAGGTCTGAGCTGTGGCAAACAATGAGCACCCCAAAGGCACCAGGGCCTTGCTGAAAATTCTGGGAGGAATGGGCACCTCCTGGCACCATGGGACAAAGGTCTCACTCAAGAGTGGCCCCCACTCCTCACCTCTGAGGGCAGGGTGTCATCTACCAAGATGTTTGGGCCAGTGGCATCTGGCCCGAAGGCCCAGATGGAACGGGCAGCCAGCAAATCCCAGTCATATTTGGTCTGGAAGAATTCACCCAGCTTCTTTCTGATAGGAGAGAAAAGGAAGAAGCTTTAGGAAACAAGAATCCAACCTGCACTCACAATGCATTTACAACCCTGTTCCCTTCAGGCACAGAACAGTCTCAGCCAGGGATGCTCATGGACTGGCTGGCACAAAAACCAAACCAGGATCCCTGCCTGGAGGCTGCTGCCCAACACTGTGCACCCTGCAGATCCCAGCATTCCCTTTCCCCCAGTTATTTACTTTTGGCTGGATTCCTGCTCTCCAGATCGCTCCTACCTGTTCCACGTGATCTGCACCACTTCGTTCTCAATGTCCTCCGCCAGTCCCTTCTCCAGGGGCTCGGCGATCATCGTGATCTTGTTCCTGAGGAGAGACAGCCACGATCAGCCACAGAGAGGGAAATGGGAGTAACTGGGAAGACCTCAGGGATTGGCAGCCCTGCACTGCAAGAAGGACATTGAGGGGCTGGAGTGTGTCCAGAGAAGGGAAAGGAGCTGGGGAAGGGGCTGGAGCCCCAGGAGAGGCTGAGGGAGCTGGGAAAGGGGCTCAGCTTGGAGAAAAGGAGGCTCAGGGGGGACCTTGTGGCTCTGCACAACTCCCTGACAGGAGGGGGCAGCCGGGGGGGTTGGGCTCTGCTCCCAGGGAACAGGGACAGGAGGAGAGGAAGCGGTCTCAAGTTGAGCCAGATGAGTTTAGGTGAGATATTAGGGAAAATTTCTACACAGAAAAGGTTGTAAAGGCCTGGCACAGGTTGCCCAGGGCAGTGATGGAGACATCATCCCTGGAACTGTTCAAAACACATGAGGATGTGGCACTTGTAGACATGGTTTAGTGGTGAACGTGACGGTGGTGCTGGGTTGACAGCTGGACTTCACTTAGGGTCTTTTCCAGCCTTAATAACTCCACGATTCTGTGATTCTCTGACTGCACCCAGCTTGGATGCAGTTGGGTTGATGAAGCCACCTGCACCTACTGCTGTTCCTGTGTTCTTGTGAACACAGCCCAAGTGCTCAACAACTGCTCTCTGAAGCCTGTTCAGCCCCAGGAGGAGACAGGTGAGGGACAGCGTGGCTCCAGCCCTCCTGTCCCACGTCCAGCCCCCGTCCAAGGCTGCAGGAGGGAGCCCATGGGCCGGGCAAAGTGCCTCTGGGGGCTGTGTCTGACACACCAGATGCTGCCTCAGAGAACCCCCCAATGCCTGAAACCTGCCCCCAGCACAGGTCATTCCATGTGCCCAGAAGGTCAAAGCCTGACCTAAGACCAGGAACAACCTGGTCTGGGGGAAGCTGTCCCTGCCCACAGCAGGGGTTGGAACGGGATGGTCTTTAAGGTTGCTTCCAACCCAAACCATCCTGTGGTTCCATGAGGACTGGAAGCTCTCTGTTCCCAGAAATAAGGCTGCCAGACACGGCGAGATTGTCTCAGAATAAAGGAAGGCAAGAAGAACCAGAAACCACAGGGGAACACAGGAGAGCCAACTTCAGCAGATCACAATTTCTCTGAAAATTCAGGTATGGGAACGTCCTGTGCACAGAGATCTCCTCCATGTTCCCTCCCAGGCCTCCCTCTTCCAATCCCATGCACTGTGAGGTGCTGGAGGAGGAAGATGAGAGCAGCTGCAAGGCTCCAGGGCATCACTGGGAAGAACAAATCCAAGATTACATATGGATAAGAGAAGAGCTCTTCTCATGAAATCGTTTGGGGAGTTACTGAAGGCAGCGCTGGGCTCTTCCAGGATCCCAGAACACCTCTCAGAACTGCTGAGGTGTGACACTTAGGTAAAAAGGAGGATGTGGATCTGTCTTTATTCCCTCAATTCTCAGAGCTCCTACACAGCACAGGAACATCCCTGGGACTCTGGTGTGTTCCTGAGGAGTTCAGGTCAATGGGACACTGCTCACTCGGGCATGTGCCACTTGTCTGGACAACAGCCAGTGGGAACAGCCCCCTCGGAGGGGCTGGACCCTCCCTCTGCCCCCTCCCATGCCCAGCTCGCCCAGGGGCCCTTACTTCTTGTTGGGTGTCTCAGCAAAGCACTTCAGGGAGGATGTTTCCACCACTGTCTCACAGAATGTCACCACCGGATCGGCCACCTAAAAGAACAAAAAGGTTTGTAAGGTTTCCAGTATTTTTTTCTTTGTAAAAAGACTGTTTGAAACCTCAGAACAGCAACAAGGAAAAACCAGTTCAGCTGGCAGTGTTTTTATATCAGCACCATGTATGAAGCACTGAGGCTGCACAGGCAGCTCCACTAACTCCTTCATTCAAATGAGACAGGAAAATTTAAATCCATTTCCAGGTATGAAAAATTTCTGCTCAATTTATTTATTTGATGCTAGCCAGGCAATGGCTGAAGCACAGGGGAAGGCTGGAATATGGAAAACTCCTCTCCAAGCCAATGTGCAGTCTCTCAGTCCCACTGGTGTGACAGTGAGGCTGTAAGAGGCCCTTTTACACCCTAACAGCCTTTTTTTTTTTACTTCTACAGGAGCGTGACAAAGCCCATGCTGTATGTTCAGGCAGGTTCATCTTCTCATCCTTCTGAGACAGGGGAACCAAACCCTGCCCGGGGTTTCCAGCGGGAAAACCCCCCTCTCATTCACTCACCTTGATGTCAATCTCGGAGTACATCTTCCGCAGGTCGTGCATCACACAGTCCAGGTACAGCTCTCCTGTTCCCAGGATCACGTGCTCCCCAGACTCTTCCACCTGGAAGAGAAGAGAGGGATCCAGCTGGCAGCCCCCCTGCTCACAGCCCCTGCCTTCCAGGCTCCTGCTCAAGCCTGAGGAAGGATCAGCCTTAAATACACTTGTTGGAGTCACAACACCCCAAGGAAAGCTCCCACAGCCTTTCCCAGCAGGAAGTGCTGCTGGGCTCTGCAGAAAGCTGCTTCCCTGGCACAGCAGGGGGTGTGTTCTTCTGCTGGATTTACACTTTTCTGCTGTTTCTAACATAATTTATGAGATAACTGAAACAGCACAAAAAGACCCACAACAAACATAACAACCTATAGTAAAAAGCTGATTATTTTGAAGCTCAGCCCAGAGGCTGCCCCCAGCACGGGCTGGAAACAGCCACACACACAGAATCACAGAACAGTTAAGGCTGGAAGGGACCTCTGGAAATCATCTAATCCAACTGCCCCCAGCAGTACCTTGGTGGTAAGTGAGGGGTAGCTCTTGTTGACTTTGCGGAGACCATCCAGCATTTTGGGCAGCTCTGAGGGGTTCACTGGCTCCACGGCTATTTTGATAACAGACGTGGTGTTGAACTTCAAGGGACGGAAGATCTGAGCCTGGAAGCAGAGAGGACAAAGAGCTGCAACTGCATCCCTACATGTCCTCGGGGTAAGACACAGCACGTGAAGCTCTTCTCTTTCCTTCAGTGGCTTTTGTGCCCTGGCACCGTGGGATTCTTTAGCCTCACCAGGGGAGCCTTTGGGATGTACCCCATCACCTTGCCTCCCTGGAAGGCCGAGCAGTGCCAGCCAGCCACGGTACCTCCTCATTGCCCCGGGGCTCCGTCACGGTTGCAGTCTTCACTATGGGCTGGTCCACGCCCTCGATCAGCACCCAGTTGCCAGCAGGAACCCTGTTCACCTCAATGTGATACCTGAAAGGCAGGAGAGCACCACTGCAGCCCCAGACCTTCCAGTGCCCTCCTCCTCCCTCTCCCTGGCAGCTCTCCCTCCCTCCCAGTCCCTCACCTGACTCCAGGTGACTCCTCTCCCAACGAGCACATTGCCAGAGCTTTCCGTACCTTGCAACCGAGATCCAGAGGCGTCCGACGGTGCAGATCTGGGAATCCTCCTCATCTTCCAGGGTGTAGTTTTCCCCAAGGACCTTCACAGGCTGCCCAGCGTGGATGGTGCCACTGAGCACCCTGCCAAAGGCGTGGAACTGGACACCATCATCAGTGCTGTACATTTTGGTTGTGTGACACATCAAGGGACCCTTCCCGTGACACAGAGAGAGAGAAATGAGCCTCTTTCAAAACAGTCAAGAAACAGACACAGACCTGGCAGGACTGGACTTTGATGATCCTTGTGGATCTCTTCCAACTCAGAATGTTCTATGATTTGTGGATAAAAGGGATTAATGGGCCAGAATTTAGAAATAAGTGCTTTGATTTGCCAAGTCCTTTAGTTCCTGCCACTGGAAGCCCTACATCTCCTTGCCCTGTATGGAAAGCCCTGGAACGACCGTGGTGGACTCTCTGGAGCTCCTGTTCTTACTCTTGTAGAGTAGCAAATGGTGGCTGGGACAAAGCCATGAGGAGAAATGCCACCTGCTGGCCTGCAAACCTGCTCAGGGCAGAGCACCTGAGCCCCCCCGGATCACAGCTTCCCGTGCCACACGGTCACTCCGCACTGGTGGTGTGGTGACAGTCACCACTGTGGAGTTTTATGTGGATAATCACAACTCATTAAAAAAAGATATTTAATTTTCTCTGCAGACACCAGAGCAAAAGTCACAGGCAAATTCCTCACTCAGCTGCCAGCGTTGGTGGCTCCAGACAACTCTGAATGACAGCTCAGTGCAAGCTGTTGGAGGAGGAAGGGTTTGCAGGGCTGCGAGAGGAAAGGTGCTGACTAACTAACACAGAGCTATTTTTATCAGCACCATGCACTGTTTTAGAGTTTGGAGAGAGAATCAAACTTCAAGGAAAAGGGACAAAAAGACTGCAAAAGGACACAAAACCACCCTGCAGCTCCTGCGTGCTCTGGAGTCCTGACCTAGTCCTGTTCTTCTCTGAACACTGTGAAACAATTCCCTCTCTCCAGGGCTGCCCTGGCAGGCAGCTGAAGCTCCTTGGAGTGAAGAGATTTGTTCCAGTGTCGGATGAGAGGTTTCAGAGTGCTGCAAGTCAAATGTGTGCAGATGGCTGGCTGGGAGGCAGCTGCCGGGGCAGGGCAGGGGGAGCAGGGCCTGTTTGCTTTGGATTTGCACACTCAGAGCCAACACAGGAGCATCCTTACGTCAGGGTCGCACTCGCTCATGGCCTCCCCCAGGTCGGAGTCCACGCCGCCGGTGTAGGTGTGCTCAATTTTTGTCTTGGCCCCCACCTTCGGGGAGGGGATGTGCTGCACACACATGTCCACAAAGCCTGCAACAGCAACACGTGGTGAGGACAGGGTCAACCAGTGCGGAGGAAAGAAATGGACTCCGTAAACACGAGGCAAAGCCAGGGTGACTGCAGCACCCACAGCAGCAGGGGAGAGGTGAGCAGCGTCTCAGGCTGTCCTACGGGCAAGTGGTCTCATAGTTTAAATTTGGGAAATTGAGCAGGATCTGTGCAAGCTGGCACTCCCTGGCCAAAATATAACCCTCAACTCTTGGTGTGAGGTACTGGGGATAGAAGGAGGATTGTGGAGGGGAAGACAAACAGCTTTTACCTGTGAACTCCCCAAAGAACTTCTTGCAGACGAGCCGCAGGAGGGGCCGGATGTTCAGTTTCAACTCCTCCTTGGTCAGGTGGATGCCAAGTTCATCCAGAGTCCTGGGCAGGGTCGTGTCCACATCCCCCACCACCTGCAAGACAATGAGTCCCACTCTCAGGCTCACTGTGGGGGTCCCAGTCAGTAACTCCCCAGTGCAGCATCACACACCAGAGCTCTGGACCCGCACTGCTTTAGAGCTCACATGAGAGCCAAATGAGTCAAATCACAGAATCATGGACTCATTAAGGCTGGAAAAGCTCTCCAAGATCATCGAGGCCAACCATTCCCCCCACACTGCCAAGGCCACCACTAACCCATGTTAGTCCCCAAGTGCCATATCCACATGGCTTTTAAATCCCCCCAGGCATGGTGACTCCAGCTGGGAGCTGCCCTGGGCAGCTGTGCTAGGACTGGACAACCCTCTGGGGGAAGAAATTTTCCCTAATCTCCAATCTAAGCCTCCCCCTGCACAACCTGAGGCCATTTCCTCTTGTCATGTCCCTATCCCCTGGGAGCAGAGCCCGACCCTCCCCGGCTGCCCCTCCTGTCAGGGAGTTGTAGAAAGCAAGAAGGCCCCCCCTGAGCCTCCTCTTCTCCAGGCTGAGCCCCCCCAGCTCCTCCTCATCCGACTTTTACTCCAAGTCTTTGCTCCAAGTCCAAGCACTGTCACTTGGCTGCTATCAGAGCACACAGGGAAGAGCAAGGACTGTTCTATTCACTGTAAATACTGCATTTGCAAGAAATAACAATTACTCTGCACCCCCAAGCCCACCCTGGGCAGATCCTGCTGCAGAACGGGACAGGAGAGTCCCACAGACACCAGACCCACCAGCCACCTCCCAGGGCCCCAGCTGCTACTGCCTGGAGCTGTGGGAGGGAGAATGACCCAGCACAGACCTGAGCCAAGATCTTGTACAGGGGCTCCAGGATGAACTCCACGAAGCTGCGCTGGGAACTGCTCGTCGGGGCCTTTTTGGTGAACTTGCGGCTGTTGGAGACCAGAGATGTCAGGAGCAAGAACTGCAGCCTGCCAGCACCCCTACACAGCCTCTGCTCCTCCCAGCTTCTCCTCTGCTCCCTCCCAGCCTCCTGCGAAGCTGTCAGGGACACGTGGGCCAGGCTGACTCCAAATGAAGGCCAGAGGAGCCTCTCTGCTCCTGCTTGCGGGATTCAGGAGGAGCATGTGGATGCACAGCAGGCAGGAGGCCTGACTCAACCCTTCCCAGATACTACCCCACCACAGGATCACAGGATCAGGAGTGACCTTGGGTGCTCATCTGGTCCACATTCTACAGGGAAAGGAGGGAAAAAGCCAGGAATAAAGCAACAGACATTTGAGGAGGGTTCTTACGTCTTCGGGTTGAAGTAGATGTCGCCCCAAAGCCGCTTCGCAAACTCCTGGTAATTGATGTCTCCTAAAGGAAAATGAAAAAGTCTCTCAGATGTCACTGCATTTCTCTTAGCTTAGAAATCTTTCTTTTTTGGCTTTTAAAACAAGCCTGAGGATTCAATTTAATGAACTGATGCTGATGAGTGAATGCCTCGTCCCAATTCTGAGTGAAAAATTAAGCACTGTCCTGGGGAGACCAGGCAGAGATGAGCAGAAAGAGTCCACTGGGGATGTCCCAGCAGCCCAGGGACACTGCAGATCACAGACTGGCTTCCCAGGAACACTCCAGCTCTCTGCTACCCACGGGGTCAGAGCTGAGGAGCGCTGCAGGAGCCCAGCCACATCTGCTGCACTTCCAAACGGGAACGCTGTGACTGCTGCTGCGGTGCCAAGGTGCTGGAATGGCCTCCACCCCTCGGCCCTGCAGGCTCAGCACCAGCATTTTCTGCCCTGCTGAACATCTCCAGGTTCCTTTCTCTTTCTCAGGAAGCACACAGCCAAACACCCAGTGCTGAAGATCCAGTGAAGTGCTGCCTGTCACTGTGAATTTACAAATACCAGGACAGGGTGAGAACCTACAGCAGGTTCCAAACAAGCTTTGGCTGTGGGCAGATGTGTGAGCACACAGAATTTCCTGGCAGCTGCCGTGGACACTTAAGCTGCTCTGACTCCTGTTGGCTGACGTCTGGTGGCTGCACATACAATCCCTGGTGACCAGAATCCAATATTCCCAACTCCAAGAACTCAGCTCCTGTCTGCCCCACCTGGTTGGAATCTCCTGCCAACTGTGCTGTCCTCAGCCCCCCAGGGAGGGGTCTCACCCCAGCAGCTCTGAGTTAATGCTGTGACACCCAGGGAGCTCATTTATTGCTCCAAACTCTCAGGACACGTGACAGCCCTGACACCATCAGTCCCTGACCTCTACAACTTCATCCTCCCTCAGGCCAAGTTCTCTGCAAGAGCTGGCCCAGCTGCTTTACAACCTCCTTCTTCCCCTGCTCACGGCTCCTACCGATCCCCAAATTCCCCAGTGGGGGACTTCAAAAACCTGGGCTGTGCAGCTGCTAATGCCAGCACAGAGCCCGCTGCTGCACGCAGCAGATTGCCTTGAGTGGGCACCTGGGGAGCAGAGAATTAAATCCAAGCCAGAAAAAGACCGTTTCTTAAAAAAGAAAGAGGGCAAGAGTGCAAAACCTTGTGGGCCAAGCCTGTGCCCAGCTGCAGCTGAGTCTCGGACTGCTGGGAAAAGGCAGGAAGAGTTTAACTGCTTCGCTCCTGAGCTGCTCATAAGGAGGCAAAGCACAACGCACACACCTGCCTTCCACTGCTTGCTATTTCTGCTTAGGGTACGTGTAAAATCTTGGCTTCCGACTCAAGAAACGTTTATCAGGAGAAAATATCTTGCTAAAACTGTGTTTCTGCTTTTTAACCCCTGAGGCTCAGCTCTGCAGCACCACCCAACTCCCAGCAATTCCAGAACACAAACACTGGCCATGTGCAGGGGAAGCTGAACGGCTGAGAAAACCTCCACAAGAAAGGTTGGGAAATGAGATGTTGAAGTGCACCAGGTTTCTGGCTAATCCTCACCATATGTGTCTGCATAAATCTTTGCAAAAGACCCCAGTGTGAAGCAGATGCTGTACTGAGAGCTGGAGAAGCACACGTTCCCCAGAAGGGGAGACAGCACGAGGTTCTCGTCGGTGGAATACATGCTGAGAGGAGAAAAATAAAACCAAATCAATGTTATGAACCAAAGAAGACACTTCAACCCACTCCCCACACCCAACAGTAGTATGTGACAGGCAAGGAGCCTGCCTTGCCAAAAAGCATCTTTAAACAGGCTGCAGCTTGCTTGCCATCAGAATCTCAGGGTCAGGAACATTTTCTGCCTATAAACTTCAAAGCATTAATGTGCAAAGATTTAAAGATACTAGAACTAAAAAGTTACCAACACAAATGCTTCAGATTTTTTATCTGGGAGAATTTTTCTTCCCATGAAAAAGCAGCCAAGTTGGTCAACCAAGCAAGGGAAAAGATAATATAGGGATAGAATTTAATCAAAACAGGTTTAAGGAGCTCACAGCCGTGCTAGGCAGGGTGAATTACCCTGCTCCCAAGCTGCCTGATGCCAGCACACACTGAACAGAGACATGCCAGGGAGCTTGTGTGCAAATCCACACACACTTGAAGGGCAGAATGCTGTCAAAAAATCCCTGGATGCAGGAGAACCCACAGAAACAATGCATGGCTACCAAGATGTCCTTCCCTTCCCTGAGCAGGGCTGGCAAGGAGATTTGACTGTGTCAGTATCATAACCCTTGTTTAGGAGTCGGGACAGCAAATCCTCTTTTAGTTTTGTAGCAAGTATTTAGGAGCTTTGAGACATCTCAACCTCCAATATGGGATACAACCTGGATAATATCAGTGTATTTGAGGCATTTTGGAGCACAAACTCCCTGCTCTGGTCATATGTCCACTTTCCCTACTTTTTAATGGAAGAAAAATGAAATGGAGTGGGGGAAATGAATGAAATGGGGTGGGGGAAATGAAATCCCCTGGAGCTTGCCAGGAAGAGCCAATCCTGCTTAATTCACTGTATTGGCTGAGATGAACTTCCAGTGGTTCTTCTGGGCCCATTTTCTATGATTCAACATATCAAGAGACAAACTGATGAGTTTTCAGGCACATGCAGGGCTCACAGAGAGCCACAGGACAGGGCCAGCAAGCACTAATAATGCATCACCACAAGCACCCCCACCTGATCAGCCCATTAACTTCGTCTACGATGTGTCTGAGTTTGTAATAAGCATCTGTGGGGGGCAGCTTCAGCTCCAGGATGAGTCTGTCGATCTTGTTGATGCACACGGTCACTGCCAGCCTCTCCTGCACCGCGTGCTTGATCAGCCTCTCCGTGTTCAGCATCACCTGCGGGGAACAGCGAGCTCAAAGCCCCAAGAAAGCCTCCACAAAATGCTATCTGGGGCGTGAGAGGCAACCAGTGACCCTTACTCGGCTGCCAGGCTGCAGAAAAGCCCCAGCTCAGCAACCAGCCATCAGCTAATATTCTCCTGAAATTCAGAAATCGGTGCTAACCCAACCAAATTCCTTGAATCCAACCCTGTGGACATCTGTGGTATAAATAACCTGCTCAGTTTTAGGTATCACGGGGATGGAGATGCACACAAGTTGGATAATCAGCCTACGGGCCACAGCATCCCATCAGCCTGGACACGGCAGCCAGAGGCTTGGCTGCCTGTTTGCATGGAAAACATCCTCACTTCCCAAACCGTCCTCCAAAAACCCTTCACCCCAGAAAGCTGAACCCATCCCAGGCCTTCATGCTAAAGCTGGAGCAAAGACTCCAGAGAGAGGGATGTAATCCCCCCCACCAGGAGAACGTGGCGCTCACCCCCTCGGCCGCGTCGATGAAGAGCACGACGCCATCCGAGATGCGCAGGCCGGCTGTCACCTCGTCGGAGAAATTCACGTGACCTTCAAAACCACACAAAGGTGGGCAGTGAGAAGTGAGACCACACAGTGAGAGGCACAGTGAGCCCTGGTGCAGCAGCAGCACACAGGGTGGGAAGCTGTAGGGCTCTGCAGATCCCTCTGGCTGCTGGTACCCAGAGAGGCAGAATGGAGATGGGTCCTCCTCAGGCAGGGGCCTGGGAGCAGCTGCCAGAGCTCCCCATGGGGATTCAGCTTCAGCTCTAATGCTGTTTTCTGAGAATGCCCACAAGAACGTGTTTAACAGGCACTTTTCCTCACATTTGTGACTGTTTTTCTCACAGGTCTGTGCAAGCACTTCAGGAAAGGGAGGAAGATTTCTTCTTGAACAACAGATGCCTCTCCCCCCAGCCTCCTCCTGCGCTCCCTCATCCTGAGCTGTAGCTCAGCAGATGTGTCCTAAGACCCTCTTTCCTAAAGTTTCTTACAAGCTGATCTGTGATTATGTTCCCTCCACAGGAGCCTGTCAGAGGCATGAGGAACTTGCTGAGTCTCACTGTGGGGCAACAGCATTTGAGCAAAGCAGGGTCCCCCTGCACATGGCAATACCTGGGAAATTCTACCTGTGCTGCTTGAGTGAAACACCTCCTCAGCCTCACCAGCCCTCAACTAGGCCAGCTAATCACAAACACGAGCCTGACTTGTCCCTGCCCATGGCAGGGGCTTGGAACTAGATGGACTTTAAAGTCCCTTCACACCAAACCATCCTGGGTGATTATGGGTCAGCACTGCTCCAAGTGACTTCACAGGAATAAACTCAGCTGAAGGCTCAGGACTGGGCTGGAATCAGCTATAAAAAGTACAGAACGAAGCTAAGTGCTCCCCAGAGCAGGATTTTCAGGATTGCACAATCACCTGGGGTGTCAATGATGTTGAAGAGGAAGGACTTTCCTTTGGTGTCTGGCAGAACAATCGTCACTGGGGTGCTCTTGATCCCCACCCCCCTCTGAAACACAGGAAACCAGGATTACAGGTAAAGAAAAAATAAATAAAAAGATCACCACGTACAGATGCAGAAGAAGATCAAGGAAAAATCAGAAAGATGGAAAGAATTAAACATCCATCCAGGACATCCTGGAAGAGAGTAATAACTGTGGTGGTTATCAGATCACTGAAGTACCCAGCCCAGCTCTCCCATCCACACTGGTCACACTGCACCCTCCACACCTGATTTCAGCTGAGGAGGTACTACAGGCAACACCTGAGACAGACAGTGGGTGTTTGTTTGTGCTTTCACCCTCTGCCGCCACCAAGTTACACCTCAAAGCACAAGATTTGATCACACAGAGTATAAACTAGAGCATTAAGAGGAAAAAAAAATGCTTCAAAGGATTGTTCTGGTCATGACACAAAATAACATTCCTACTCCTGACCAACCACATGGAGTCAGAGCTGAGAACACAAGGAGAAATGTATTTATTTTGAAATAGTTTTTTTTTCCTCGTCTACCATTGCTGCAAACCCCTTCCTCCTCTTTCTCTCAAAGAAAATAAGAACTACCCCCAGACTGGGGTGACTCTGCTGTAGATTTAACATTATGCAGGTTATAAAATCATACATGGAGATGAGGGAAGGAAGTTGGATCAGGAATCTTCCTGAGGCAAAGAGGAGCAGATTGTTTTATTGATAAAGAAAATAACCAAAATGTGGAAGGCACAGAAAGGCATTAAAATGGACGAGGAAACTGCCTACAACAACTGTGAGTAAAGCATGAGACAACTGGATAAAATATAACTACAAGACCACTCACCTCCTGCTCTGTGAACAATATATCGGTGTAGCAGAGCTGCAAAGGCAGAACAAAAATCAGAGTCTCACATTTCAGTATCAGTTATTCAGTTTGAAGCACGACACATAACTCTGACACATCACTAAGGTGACAAGTAAGTGACAGAAGCAGAATTAGGACTGAGCTCTGGCTTCCCAATCCTACATTCCAGACTGAACCACCTTGTCCCGATGCAGTCACCCTCCCCCAGGGTGTAAAAGCCAGCCCGGGCTCCCCAGGGCAGGAATACCCCAGGAGCTCACTCACATCCTGGTCGTAGCGCTTCCGGATTTCTGGGTGCGTCTGTTCTATCAGGCAGTCAACAAAACACGTCTGGAAAAGAGCAGAGACAGGAGGTGCCTTCCTTCAGACAGACACAAACACAGCCCCACCCCTCCAGCAGCAGCACAGAGCACACGGAGCAGGATATTGTAAAACCTACAAATTCAACCTACAAAAAAATCTACAAATTTCACAAGGAAATGTAGTGCCAGGACAAGGCGGAATGGCCTTAAATCGGAGCAGGACAAGAAATTCCTCCCTGTGAGGGTGGCAAGGCCCTGGCACAGGTTACCCAGGAGGCCATGGCTGCCCCTGGATCCCTGGCAGTGTCCCAGGCCAGGCTGGACGGGGCTGGGAGCAGCCTGGGACAGTGGGAGGTGTCCCTGCGCATGGCAAGGGGTGGCTCTGGACAGGCTTTAAGGTCCTTCCAACCCCATCCATCCTTGGATTCCATAAATAAGTGCATGAGCAGGAGGAGCAGAAGGTGCTGCTGCAGAGAACCAGGGGCCAGGAGGGCTGGCAAAGCAAACAGACAGGTCACCATCAGCACTCCTGTATTTTGGATATTCCCAGTACCTTGCCGTGGTGAAGGTGCCCACACAGAGTCACATTCCGGATCAGCTCCGAGTTGTCCATCAGATCTGCCAGGAAACTGCAGGAACAAAACACAAAAGACTGTTGGAGGCTTCTGCTGTGTCTAAGAAAAGCAGGTGCCTCTTCAGCTACACTTTCTATCCAAGGTGCCCCCTGAATCCTCGCCAAACTTTTATCCTGCCAGTGCCCTGCGGAGGAAGAATCCCACTTTCCAGATGGGGAGGACAAGAGAGTTGGAGTCCCAGACAGATGGCAGTGGGTGGGAGGATACAGAGCTGGTAAAGCTGCCAGCAATGGAATATTATTGAATATTTTTCTTCTCTTCTAGTCAGTACTGGAGCAAAAGTCACATCCATGTTCTCAGATGATGAAGCACTTCCATTCAAACCATGGCAGGCAGTCAGGTAAACCGTGGTGCTGGATAACAAGCACCCCATGGAGCTTTGAAAGCAGCCAGGGGCTCCATGGACCATGAATTCTGACTTTCAAGTCTTAAAACAGTGACATTCCAGGGACTCAAGGAATTAAGTCTTTTTCAAATCAGCAGCTGAGCTGGGTAATGATGAGCTGGTCACTTCTGGATGGATGCTGGCCAAAAGATAATTGAGATCCTAAATTACCATCCCTAAAAAATAATGGGAGGCTATAAAACATGCAGCCACTGCCAGAGGTTTGCAGAGAACAAGTGCTGTCAAATAATCTCCTTTTTAAACAAATTAAATTTTCACTGATGCAATAGACTTCTTAATGTAAAACGTTTTGATTAAGAGCTAAAAAATACAGCAATCAATACTAACCCTGATTAAAACCTTCCTAACTGGTCTGAAAATAAGGCTAAATGGGAAATCAATACCAAGCTTGCAGGTTTCTGGCTACATCCCACAAGGAATTTCTCTTGGCCCCATCCTAACCATTTATATCAACAAACAGGAGGAAAAGGAATTAATTACAAATGAAAAGAGCAGAGCATGCAGGGATCGGGGAAGTGGTGATAATGCAGAGCCCAGGTCAGTGACTGAGCCAAAGCAAAGGCTGAGAAAAACCAGCCCCAGCAGCTCTTGGGCTCTGCTCCCGCTCTGCTGAATCGCCCCAGGCAGCTGAGGGGCCCCTGACTGAACCCCAGCTCCAGGAACATCCTGTCCCCTCTGGAAAGCACGAGGCTGCTGCGTGCCAGGCACAGGGACTGCTCACCACCAGGGACCTGCTGCTCAGCCACACCTGGTCCCGGGATCTACACCTGGAGATGAACATTTAAAACTGGGAAAAGCCCCGAGTGGCCACAAAGTGGTGAGTGGGGAGATGAGCCCAAGGAGACTCCCACAGCTCCATCTGCTCGTGCCAACGAGAGCCAACACACACATGCTGCACACACAGGGACACGGACCCTCCGCCCACCAGACGCTGCTGCCAACATCAGACTTTTAACAGCAAAAGCAAACGATGGCTTTTATTCCACAGAAAACTCGTGGGAGATATTACATCTCCAATTTTTAACGCACTTGGAATTTCTTCCAGGAGGTTTTCTCCCAGCCCTGGTGTCCAAGAAGCTGCTTTGGGACACAACCAATAGACCCACCCAGCACAGCTGCAGTGTCCTGCTGACTGCACAGCTCTCTGCACTCACCCAGCAGCATAAAAATTCCCAGTGGAAACTGGAATAGATGGGACCTAATCTGAGACTGGGATCAGCCCAAAATGTTCCAATATGATGTGTGCTACACACCGACCACGTGAATATTTAACAGGCTGCCCAGAGCAGCTGTGGCTGGCCCATCCCTGGAAGTGTCCAAGGCCAGGTCAGACAGGGCTTGGAGCAACCTGGGACAGTGGAAGGTGTCCCTGCCCATGGCAGGGGTGGGACTGGATGGGTTTTAAGGTCCCTTCCAACCCAAACCATTCCAATAATGTTTCCTGAGCCACGAGCTGTTGCTATGGAGCTTGATCTCAACCCCTGAGGTGAGATTCCCCTTTTGTGTCCAACCCTGCCCTGTGCAGCTGGCGGGGAGGGAAAGTCTGTGAAATGGTTTGTCCTGCACTTCCTCTTGTTTTGGGTTCAGAACCTGGGACTTGACTGCTCTCAGATCTGTGCTGGGGTCAGCAAAACACCAAGCCAGAGTCCCCAGATCTGCCTCCCCCAGCCCCACACTCACTCCATTTCGTAGACAGTGACCGGCAGCGTCTGCTCCATCAGGGAGAACTTCTTGGTTTTCACAGGTTTAATAATGGGCTCTGAAACAAGAGAAAGAACAACAAACTGTTCCCAGAGCCCCCGAACCTGCAGGGTCAGGAGCAGCCCCCAGGAATGGGGAGTTTTGCTGACAACCCCTCCATTTTCCAGCTGACAGCTTCTCTCAGCTGCATGACATGGTCACTGCAGGGCCCTTCCAGCTGAACCATTCCAGTATACAGGGGTCAAAGGAGATGACTTAAATGCATTTACTTTTTCCTTAAACAGCTTTCCAGTCTCTGCTGATTCCTGTTCTTCTGAAGACACGTTTGTTTGGATTTGCAAAATTCACAAGTGCCCAAATCTGCACACACCAGGCACAGAGTTCCTGAGGCTATGAGGGGACTCCAAAGGGGCAGGACGGAAGGGAATATTATTTCCCCTTTCCAAGGATCCATTAAGAGCCTTCTCCTCTCTCCACCCCCTCTCACAACTCCCTCCCCACTCACCAGTGAGGGGCTGTGTGTCCTCCTCCTGCACGATGGTCTCCACCTCAGGCCCATAGACCTCCTCTGCTGTGGGGTAGTACTTCTTGTCCTCGTGCAGCACCACCTCCATCCCGGGGTGCTCCTCGTCGTGCTCCCCCATGTCATCGTCATCGTCATCGTCCTCCAGCTGCAACCAAGGCTCACCCTCAGCTGCTGTGGAGCCACCCGAGGGGCCAGGCCTGGGGTCACCCCCGAGCGAGGGACCCCCAGTGCAGCCCCAGCATCCACAGAGGTGCCCTGGGAGCAGCTCCTGGATGAGCAGCACGGCTCTTCCCACAGCACCTGGATCAGTAACAGCCCCTGGGCTTGCAGGGACACCGGCACAGGCAGCGACTCTCACACACAACAGCCACACACAGCACAGCACAACAACAACAGCCGGGTAACACAGCCCCCACCCCACACAGACCAGCACGAGATGGGAAGGGGCTCCCTCGTTTCCCCCGTGGGACAGCCCCGCTGCNCCCCCGTGGGACAGCCCCTCTGCCCCCCCGTCCTCCTCCCGCCCCCCTAATGTCCGTGGGGTCTTGCTCTGCCTCCCCCCGCGAGGAGCCGGCTCCCTGCTGCAGCCTCCGCTCCCTCCTGAGGGGCTCCCGAAGGGACACGGACCCTCCACGGGACTGACACCAAAACCAGCCAAACACAGCTCAGCCGCAGGAGCTCCCAGTTCCCACCGCGATTCCAGCAGGAACTTTATCCTTCCCTTCACCCCGGGAACAGATTTTGTCAATTCTTTAAACACCAAACCCACTCCGACCCGCGGGGTTCAGACCCCAGCACTGCCCACTCTCACCAGACCCCGCACGGGGCAGGAGCAGCCGCGGGGCCCGTCCCCGCTCACGGGCCGGGGCGGGANGCCCCGCCCCCCCTCACGGGCCGGGGCGGGACGAGCCCCGCCGGCTCCGGGGGTCGCTGCCCCTCCACCCCACTCACCTCGTCCAGGTCTTTGGACTCTCGGCCCAGCTCGTCGTCGTCATCGTCCGAGTCCAGCTCGGGCCCGATGTAGTTCCCAAACTCGTCGTACAGGTCGGTGTCCATGCTGGGGGACGGGAAGAAGGTCGGTGGGGGCCCAGACACTGGGGGCCGCTGACCGAACGCCCTCAGGGCCCGCGGCCGTGCCGCACCGGGGGGGCCGACCCTGCCCCAGCGCCCAGGNGAGAAGCGGCGGGTGGGTCCGGGGCCGGCTCGGAGCCGGTTCTGGATCGTCCCGGGGGCCGCGGGCCGGGCGGGACAGCGCGGGGCGACGGGGCAGGTCCTGTCAGGCGCGGCCGGGGCAGCCCCGGGGACCTCGGGTGGCCCCGGCGCTCTGGCGGCGGGAGCGCGGCCGTGGCGGGGTCGGGACTGTCGCGATAGAGAGAGCGGCCCTGGGGACGGAGGTGTTCGCCACCCAGCGGGGCTGTCGCGACAGCTAGGAGCCCCGGGGCCGGCGGTGTGTCAGCGCCTGGCGGGGCTGTCGCGATAGGGGAGAGGTTCCCAGTTGCCATCCACGTGCGTGGCCTTTAGGCTGTCACCGTGGGAGTCTGCAAGGCCGGACTGTCACGATAAGATCGGGGTTGTCAGGCCGGTCCTGGCAGCGCTGTTGTGACCAAAGTGGGGTCCTCGAAGCCATCCCCGTCAGGGCTGTCCCGACAGGAGCGATCCCTGTGCCCCCCGGCCGGCCCGGTCCCCACGGCCCGCAGGTGTCGGCGGTGCCCGGCCGCGCCCCGGGGATGGATCCGGCCGGAGCGCTCGCGGCGCTGGAGCGGGAGCTGCGGGCGGCGCTGGCGGAGGACGAGCGGCGGCAGCGGGAGGGCGAGGCCAAGCTGCGGGCGGTGCGCCAGGGCGTCCCCGACTACGGCCAGTTCAGGTCCGGGGCTCGGGGACCGGCCCGGGGGGGCCGGCGGGGCCGCCCGGGCTCGGGGAGAGCCGGGAACTCGTTTGGGGCTCCGAAACTCCTCGGGGTCCGAGCTCGGAGCTGCGCCGGGAGGGGCTGGAGCTGATGGCCCGAGCACTGCTCTTGGGGGACTCGAGGGGCAGCAGCCTCGGGATGCCCGGGACAGCCCCGGCTCCGAGGGCAGAGCCCGCAGGCGCGGACACTCGGCCGTGGTTGAGATTTGTCCCAGAACTCCTCAGGTGGCCCCGTGGGGGCTGAGATCTGTCCCTGCTCCGTGGCCTGTCCCTGTGGTGGCCTGGCTGTGGCCAGCAGTGGAATGGCACTGTCCCCTCCCCAGGACACTGCCCCTTCTCCAGGACACTGTCACCTCTTCCGATTCCCACCCCAGCCCCCCATCTTTCCTCACACAGCCCAGGCCAGGCAGAAGCAGAGGGTGACGTGTCCCCTGTGCCCTTCCCGGCCTGTTCCTGCTCCCAGTCCTGTCCCTGCTTTGTCCAGGGGGTTGTGAGCAGGTTGGGATGGCAGGGCTGCTCCACGGGGCAGTGTTAGGCACTCCCAGTGCCCTCCAAGCTCCTGGATTCCCCATGGATCCATCTGGGGACTCCCAATGTTCACCAAAGCCCTGGGTCCATCTGCAGATCTGTCTGGGACTCTGAATGCCCACCCAAGCCCTGGATCCCCTATAGATCCATCTGGGGACTTCCTGTCCATTGACATCCAGGATCCATAGGTAGGTCCAGGACTTGGACCACACTTGGGAGACACTCTGGGACCAGATGAAATTCCATTCATGGATTCACCTCTGTCTCACTCACCCATGCCTCCTGATCCCTGAGAGGCAGGAAAACACTTTCAAGTGGCTTCTCCCCCAAACATCTTGCCAGTCCCTATAATGGGATCCCCAGGGGATTTTAAGCTGGTTTATCCTTGTTGGTAAGGGCCTGCTCCTGCAGCTTGTCCAGCCCCTCTGGGTGATCCACACAGCCCAAAGTCAGAAATTGCCTCAGAGAAGCAGCTTGAAGCCTCAAAGTGTTTTCTCTTGCCACGTGTCCCTCCTGTCCCTGTTCCCTGTAGGGAGATTGTGCTGGCCTCACACCTGAAGCCTCTGGAGAAGAAGGACAGGCTGGGACAGAGGAAGAATGTGCTGTGGAATCCCTGTGCAGCCCCGGCCAAGGCAGCGCCCGCCCACGCTGTGGAGATCCCACAGGTGAGGGAGAGGCTGCCAGGGCCTCATCTGCAGCTGGAAATGACTCGGGAATCATCTGGGTGTCAACTGGAATGCAAGAGTTACTCAGGACTCACTCTGGGTGTGAGCCAGCCCTCCCAGGCTCCTGGAATATCGGGGTCTTAATCAGCACTGGGCCAGGCTGGGCCCCTTCGGGAAGAGTCTGCTCCATCCCTGTGGGAATGGAGGCCTGGCTGCACACTCTGGACCCAGAGCTCCCAGTGCCTCCCATGGTGGCCAGGAACAGACTGTGGGAGCTGTCCCTCCTGGCTGGGAGCAGCTCCCAGCTCCCAGCAGCTGCAGCCTGGGACCCAGAGCCAGGGCTGTGCACCAGGATCCTCCCTGGAACAGCCTCTGGCTGCAGAGATTCCCTGAGCACAGCTGGTGCTTTGCCCATGGTTTAATGATCATGGAATAGGGCTGGGCTGGGTTAATCCTGCTGTCAGGCGAGCTCACTGAGTCCCTCAGTGGTGGGAAACAGGGACAGGACATTTTCTGTCCAGGTCATTCGTGATTGGAGACACCTCGGTCCTGCCCCCGCCGTGGGCTCTGTCCCCGCTGGAGTGTCCTGGTCACTGGATGCTTCCCATGGATGTTTCCCATGATAAGGCAATTTCATGGATTGCCTTATAAACAATCCCATGGATTTATGATGCTGGATTTCATTGACCTATGTTTATTGTAAGATCTTTTGCAACTCTCCTGGGTAGCGTTGTGTTTCCTTGGACTGAGCAATGATCTCCCCAAGCAAGTCCTGCTCCCAGTCCCATCAGCACCAGGCTCAGATCTCCAGAGCTTTTCCTGCTGTGCTCAGTCCCTGCCTGTAGAAAAGCTGCACATTTGCCTCCTCCTTCAGCCTGTGCGTCGGTGACCCAGCGGGGATGGGCTCAGCAGTTAATTAGAGCGGTATAAAATGGGATTTCCTTTATCTGGGAATGCCACTTGGAGCTCAGCTCTCAGCCTCTGCTCTGCCACAGCCCCACCAATGCTGGGTGGTACCAGACAAGACATCTGCACACTTTCTGGGGTTTGCATCTCCCACCTTTTCTCTGCCACTCCCTGGGTTTGCCTCTCAGTGCTCAGTGTTCCCTGCCCTGCCCCAGTCTCTGTGAGATCCCTTCCCAGGCAGTGTCGGTGGATCCAGGCTGGCTAGAGGGTCTGACTCTGGCTGGGGTCGGGGTCACTCCATGGCCGTCTGTGTTCACAGTGGGTTTCACAGCTCATCCACACTTCCCTTTTCCCCCTGGAGTTCCCTGGTTTCTCAGGGCTCAAGGCACCTGGCATTTCCTTGTCTTCCCCCTCAGCTGCTCCGTGTGCTACCAAAGCCCCTGGGAAAAACATCTCGGCTGTCCGTGGGCTGATCGGGGTGAGGGGATCAAAGTCTTCAAGTGGGAACAAACCAAAAGGAACTGAGTGACTCCTTTCTCCTTCAGGAACTGGATCAGCTGCCCGCAACCGCAGCGGAATTTCACAGAGACTGGCGCAGGTGCTTGAAAAGTGGGACAGAGAAATACCAGTTTTTGCTGGAGCTCGGAGGGGAGGCCTTGGGCAGGATCTTCCAGGCTGATGTGGGCTTTGGCCTCCTGGGGGAGTTCCTGACAGTGCTGGCAGAGAACATCCGTCCCGGAGACAGAGCTGCCATCCTTCAGATCCTACGGAGCCTGGCGGGCACCAAGCGCTTCGGGCTGAACGTGGCTCTCCTGAGCCAGCTGGAGAAGGAGAGCAGCCAGGATTTGTTCAGGAAGCTGCAGAGCAGAGATTGTCAGGCTGCTGGCCAGCCCAGCAGCCCGGCCAGCTGTGAGGCAGAGAGGGAAGCCCATCCTGTGGAGACCCACTTGGAAAAGGAAACCGAGGAGGAGAGGACAGTGGTGGAGCTGATGAAGTGTTACCAGGTCAGCTGAGGGAGCAGGAGCACCAGGATTGAGCAGAAACAGGGTAAAAGAGGCCCAGAAAAACCTCAAAGCTTGACTTTGGCATCACCCAGAGCACAAGTTCTGCACAAATAAAGTTTATCTCCCAAGCTGTGGTGCTGTGATCTCTGAGCGGGGTGTCCTCACGGATGGGTATGGGAGAGTCTCTTGGACAAGGAGAAAACCGAGGGAAAGAAAACATTAGGTGGCAGTTTTGAAGGAGAAACCCAAACCCAAATAGTCCCTTCCCTCTTCCACCGCTGTCCGTGGTCACTGAGGGGATTTAGGAGATGTAATCGATGACAGTGACAACTGTCTGGTCCAGTTTTTTCCCAAACCCCATGCAGCAAACAGCAGAGTCACCCCAGCAGACTGGAACCACCTACTCCCACCTGCCCTGGAGAAGCCACCAGGCACCTGATGGCAGCATCCAGGTTCATCCCCGAGGCCTGGCGTGGGAATATTGGGCTTTGTGGCACCACTTGAGGAGACGTGTGTCCCTGCACTCTGCTGTGCTGCCATTCCTCCTGCCTTTGCACACTGAGGACAGCTGAGGGCTGGAGACTTCAACAAAAGAAGATCCTGGAGTTACCCAAGGTCGGGATGGAGGATTCTGCTGCCAGAACAGCCCCAGCACAACAGTCACAGCTCTGGTGGGAACAGGCACACTGCTTGAGTGGTGCCAAAGCTCAGGGCGAGGATGTCAAGACTGGGAGCAGCCTGCTGCATCCCCACCTCTTGGGAAAGGCAAAATCCCTGGGGTTTGGTGGGAAGACTCGGGAGAAATGCAGTGGAGCAGAGATTGTGTGAATGGTGACAGAGGATGGGGCTGTGAGACCCACTGGGACCCTTTCCGGGTCAGCCGGGTCGTGGTGTGACCTGAGCTGCCAAGAGCTGAGCTGAGGGGCCAGGCAGGGTCCGTGGGTGCAAACATGAGCTTCTTCATCATCATCATCGTCATCATCATCTTCATCATCATCATCATCATCATCTTCGTCATCATCTTCGTCATCATGCTTGCCCATGTGGGCATCCAGACAGGGTCCATAGGGAGCAAACATGGGCATCATCATTGTCATCATCATCATCCTCCTTGCCCACACAGGCCGCTGCTGGCAGGTGCTCAGGAACCCATCCAGGCTGGAACATCATCCCCACAGGGCACTCAGACACCCCGGACCATCCTCCCATTGGAAATTCTCGATGTTCTGGCCATCAGCAGTCAAACACTGCCAAGTGCCCGCTCTCCCTCCCCTCAGGGCAGGAGTGGGACAGCAGGGATGGATGTGGGAAACTCCCTGTGTTGGCACAACTCTGTAGGGACAGGCAGGGTTTGACACAGCCAGGGTTTGCTCCAGGTGGGATTTCACAGCACCAGGATTTGTTCCTGGCTCTGCTGCTGGTTGGCAGTGGGGGTTAAAGCTCAATAAAGTCCTTTTCAAAAGAAAACTTGGAGCTGGTGCAAGATGTTCTGGGCAAACTGTAGAGTTCTTCATCCGCACCAGTGATTTATTAGCTGTTTTTCTAAGAGGCTGCTAAAAACATCCACCAAACTATTTTGATCCAATTAATACTTGCTTTTCTCACCCTTTTTTGCCTTTTTTCCTTGTTGAGAACTGTGTGTCCCAAACCCTTCAGTGTTCCTTTTGACCTCCTCAGCTGGAGCAAACCTTTAAATTTTTGTTTAAATATTTTATTTTACGTTTGAAGGAAAAAATATTTTTCAAAATAATCTGGTGATTTTCTTCAGAAATGGCTGCTTTCAGGGTGTTTTTAACTCACCTGACTCAGCACAGAATTGGGAGTTAATACTTGTGCCTGACAAAGTTACCTCCAACATCCCCCGAGGGTTGTGACATCTCTGCAGCGTTTCAGTGGACACTTCATCCTCAGTACGGAGCAGGATGTGCCCTCCAGGCTCATCTCCTTTTCCCAAGGATGTGGCTTGAGGATTTCAACAAAAATCCCTCTGTCCAGGAGGGCTCTGAGGGTCCCAGCGCTGCTGTGGCACTTGAACCGTGTCGATGGGATCTCAAATCCACCCTCAGCCCCATCAGCTGCAGCCAATCCTGGGAGCTTCCTGGGAGCTGCAGCCTGGGGTTGTGTGGGGAAGGAGCTGGGATTGAGGGTGAGGAACCCTGAGCAGATCCCTGATTCCCATCCTGGGAAGGGGATCTCTTCCACCCCGCTGCCGGCTCTGGGGGTTATCCCTGCACCCCTCCCCTCTGTTCAGTCCCTCGTGGGTGTTGGCCCCTGGAGTGTGTCCCTGTCTTAGGGCTCAGCCCTGAGCACGTCCCCCTGCAACATTAGGGTTGGTTTGGGCTCCCAGAGGTCCCCACTGCCCAAAATCCCCAAATCCCACGGCGCTGGCTGTGGAGAGGTGGATGCAGGCACGACCACGGGAGCTCAGTGTGTTCATTAGCTTTATTCTCATCCCGAGCTGCGGCAGCGTTAGTGCATTAATTCAGTAGCAAGGGAGGCTGCTCGTGGTGTCCCAGCCCGGCACCGTCCCCCTGCATTCCCACCCTAGGCACCACCCAGGGCTCCCATAACACCTCCTGCCCTGGGAATGGCAGTTGTGGGACTGGGTGTTACGGTTCTGGAGTCAGAGCAAAGCTGCTCGGCACCTGACCCAGGGGGCCGGGGGACAGAGGGGATGAGGGGATGGCACCCAAGGGCAGCCGTGTGCTCATCCCAAAGGCTGGCAGGGCACGGGAAGTGCTGCTGGGTCATTGTTCCTATGTCAGGTGGCATCAGGCAGGTCCTGCTCGTGGTCAGTGGCTGCAGCGAAGGTGGGGGTGGGGCCGCGGGCGAGCACCGGGCTGGGCAATGGCCCTGGGGGCCTGTGCTGGTCTGGGGGAGGACGAGTGGGGGACAGGGCCACGTGCAGCCCAGGGACAAGGGATTTCTTCCAGTCTCATCCTGAATGCCCATGGAGGGGGTGGGCTCAGGCTCTGTACAGGGCAGGGACTGTGGCTGGGGCAGCCCAGCCCCCAGAGCCCCTGGCTCCCAGTGTGACCCCCAAGTGACGAGACTCCCCCGTCACTCCTGGGTTTCAGGTGGCACCTTGTGGTGTGAGACCCTCACAGGTGCCCCGACACCTTCCTCCTCCTCCTCTGCACCCCTCTCCATTTTCACCTGCATGGGACTCCCCAGCCATAGGGCCGTGGGTCACCCCTCACCACGAGCCCCTCAGGTCTGTTTTTTCCCACCACTGTTGGGGACACCTTGGTGGTAGTCACCCAGTGGGGTCAGGACAGCCCCATGGCTCTGTGCCAGGAGAAGCCCTTGAGGCCACTGTGTAGCCCCGCAACCCACCCCGGACACCCCAGCACCCTCAGGAACCCCTCCTGATCCCCATTTTGTCACCCCTTGACACCATCCCAAGAGCATCCTGCTTCTGCACCCTCCTCTTCCTCCTGCCTCTGCCTCTCCATCCTCCCCTTCCTCCACCCCTGCCTCTCCATCCTCCTCTTCCTCCTGCCCCTGCCTCCCAGCTGAGCTCACCCAGCGCTCGGTGCCAGGGAAGTGTCCCTCTCCAGCCGGTACCTCGCACCCTGCATCCCCCCACCCGAGGGTGCTCAGGGTCTGGGTGCACTGGGGAGATCCGGGGAGGTCTCCCAGACCGGAGAGTGGATGCAGGGAGTTGCTCTTGGCACCATCGTGTTGTCTGACGGTGCACGGAGATCAGAACAGGACAGACTCTCACCCTGGAGACCCAGGATGAGGCAGGAACGGCCCCCAAGCCACCGGCACGCCGTGCTGTGGGAATGCGGCAGCGTCCCGGCGGGGAGCTCGGCTCCGCCCGGACCCGCTGGACTCCCCCCGGTACTGCCCGGTCCCACGGGTGCTCTGCTGGCTGCCAGCCCCTACCGGGGTGCCACCGGACCCTGGGCACGGGGGGCGTGGGAGAGGCGAGAGGTGCGCGGAGGGAGATTCCCCCCCGAGGCGCCACCGGTCCCTCCCCCGCCCTGTGCCCGGCCCGGGGCTCCCGCGCGGGGCTGCGGCTGCCGCGGCTCCCCCGCCCTACGGCACCTCCTTGTGCTCCTGCTTGGACTCCTTCAGCACCTGCGGGTGGAGGCAGAGGGACTGTCAGCCCGGGATCGGGCTCTGCCACCGGCTGAGCCTGCCTGGGCTCTGAACGAGCCTGGGGACAAGGACAGGGATAGGGACAGGACAGTTTTTGCTATGAGCTGCCAGCCTCAGCTCCACCATGACCCAGAGCCAGATCATGCCGTGCTCTCAGGGATCACTGGCTCCCTGCCTGGGCTGCTTGTGGGGCTCGGGGATGGTGGCCCCATGAGCAAGTCCCTTGGGGACAGCCTGTGGGGAGGTGGGGATGGAGCGTGGGTGACACAAATGAGGATTTCCCACCTCTCCGTCTCGGGTCTCCACAGTTTTGACCACGATGCTCCTCTTCACATGGGCTTCTGACACGGATTTGGTGTCCAGGCTGGTCTCTGGGGGACATGGGCAGGACAAGGCAGTGACTCCCTGCCCAGGGTATGGCTCTTCCAGCCACATGCAAGAGGAGAAGCCCAAAGTAAATGGATTGGGCTGGAAACCCCTGAACCATGAGAGACAGCAGCCCTTGGGACACAAACAGCCTCAGGGACAGGATTGGCCTCAAGGACATGGTCGGCCTTGGGGATGTGGCAGGCTGTGGGATCTGATGAGTCCTGAGGACACAGCTGGGCTGCGGGGACAGTTGAGGACATTTCTGGCCTTGGAGATGTTGTTGGCCATGGGGACATGGGTGGCTTTGGGATGTGATTGAGCTTGGGGACAGGGTTGTCCTTGGGGACACAGTTGTCACTGAGGAACACAGTTGGCCTTGGGGATTTGGTTGTCACTGAGGACAAGATGATGTGATCAGTCTCGGGGACATCAATGGCCTTGGGGACATGTTCAGCCTTGGGGATATGGCCATGGCACCCTCCTCCCCCCACCCTGGGAGAATCCAGGAATTCAGGTTCCCCGAGATTTGGAGAAAAACCTCCTGATCCCTCTGAATGGGGCAGGGATGGCCGAGGTGGCATCTCCTGCCAGAGAGCCCCCAGAAGCCACCCCTGTTTGTGCCCTGGGGCCGCTCCCCCTTCCCATGCGTGGGCACAGCCTCACCTCGGATCTGCAGGTTGGAGAAGCTCTGCACAGGGATGGTGATCCTGTGGGGCAACGGGAGCAGGGCTGGAGGATGGTCCCCAACCCAGCCGGACACCCCAGAGGGACCACGAGGACTTGGGCTTTGGGGTTTGGGGCATGGCTGGGGTGGGTGAGGGGCAGGATGGAGCCATCACCTGCTCTCCTCGCCCTCCAGCAGCTTGCGGTACGTGGCGATCTCAATGTCGAGGGCCAGCTTGACGTTGAGCAGGTCCTGGTAGTCCTGCAGGTGCTGGGCCATCTCCTCCTTGAGGCTGCGGATGTCCTCCTCCAGCCGCACCACCGTGTCCTGGTAGCCGGCCGTCTCCAGGGCATAGCGCTCCTCCAGCTCCCGCAGCTGCCTCTCCAGGGACTCATTCTGGGGGGCCACAGGGGGCCGTGACACCCTCCCTGGCCACCTTCTCCCAGGGGCTGGGGGCTCCCCCCAGTGCCCACCCATCTCCCACCCTTGGGGACCAGCCGTTCCCCTGGCACTGGGTGGTGGTCCTGCCAGGGAACCCCGTGGTGGTGGCAGCTCCCTGAGGTCGTGTCCCCTCTCTTGCACCCTACAGCTGTCACCTACCGAGCCCCGCAGAGCCTCCAGGTCACAGGTGAGGGCCTGGAGCTGGCGCCGGTACTCGTTGGCCTCCTGCTTGGCCACCCTCAAGGCCTCGGCGTGCCGGGCAGCCGCGTCCGTCAGATCTGCGAACTGGGACAGGGGATGTGTGCCATGGGATGGGACCACAGGACAGGGATGTGTTCCGGTGGCACACGGTGTGGGAACACAACCCTGCTCTGCTCCACAGCAGGGACACGGCCCCGGGAGCACGTGGCAAGGAGAAACATCCCTGGCACAAGTGGGGACAGCAGAGCTCCCAAAGCCCACACACCACCGAGGAGAACCACCCAACCCTGGGTGATCAACCCCGGCCCCGAGATGGTGACACCACGGGAGGGGGTAGCCAGGCCACCCATCTGTGGGGCAACCAGCTCCCACCGCACCTTGGACTTGTACCACTCCTCGGTCTCCTGGACGTTGCTGGCGGCCATGGCCTCGTACTGGCTACGGATGTCGCGCAGGGCGGCCGTCAGGTCCGGCTTGCTCGCGTCCACCTCGACGTGCACCCGCTGCCGGGCCAGCTGCTCCTGCAACTCCCGCAGCTCCTGTGGGGACAGGGGGGTCAGGGCAGCCCCCCGAGCCCCGGGACCCCCAGCCCCAGAGCGGGGTTACCTCCTCGTGGATCTTGCGGAGGAAGGCGATCTCATCCTGCAGGGTCCCCACGCGCCGCTCCAGGTCCAGGCGAGCCAAGGCAGCATTGTCCACGTCCTGTCACCATGGGGGGAAAGGAGGGACTGTCCCAGCTGGCCACCCGGGTCTCCTCTGTCCTGAGCTGCCCAGTCATGTCCATTCCCTCCCACTCCCACCCAGCCCTGCCTCTCTCTGCCCATCACAGCATATCCCAGTCCCTCACTGCCTGCTCTTGCCATTCCTGCCCGTCCATGCTCCCTATCTGTCCATCCCCGCCCTCCCTCTTCATCCCTGCTCCATTCCTGTCCCATACCTTCCCACTGTAACACATACCAGTCCCTCAGTTCCTGCTCCTGCCCATCCTTGCTGCATCCCTGTCCATCCCTTCCTGTCCCTGCTACATCCCTGTCCATCCCTACCCCATCTCTGCCCATTCCTGAGGGAGACCAAGCTGGGAGCTGAGCCCCCAGGGTGCAGGATGGGGGATGCAGGATCCGGCTGCTGCCCTCACCTGCCTGTAGGCAGCCAGGTTGCTCTCGGCCTCCAGCCTCAGGGTCACCTCGTCCTGCAGCCTGTGCCAGAGCAGAGGCACAGTAACACGTCCGGCACGTGGCTGGTCACTCTCAGCCCATGGACAGACCCCTCTGGGCCGACACAGCCCCACACAGCCAGCACCCCCCAAACCCAGGTCAGCTCGTGTGCCCACCCTGCACACCCCTCACCATCCCACACTGTTCCAATGGGTCACCCATATTCCCATCACAATCCTGGTGCACACCAGTCCCTGGTCCCCAGGGCTACCCTGCTCCTGTCTCCGTGGCCGCTCTGACCCCTGGGTACACCTCAGACTCCATTCTGGTCCCAGGGATCACCCTGGTCCTTGTCACCACCACGGTTCCCATCACCAGAAAGATCCTGATCACCATCCTGGTGTCCATCCTGGTCCCTGCTGCCGCTTTGGTTCTAGTGGCCACCTTGGTCCTGGTAGTCACCCTGACACCCATCCCAAGTGGGCCACCCTGGTCCCCAGGGCTACCCCAAGCTGGACAGTGCCTTACTTCTGCTGGAGGCTGCTGAGATCCTCGGCCAGGTTGTCTCTCTCCGTCTCCAGCCGGGCTTTGGCAGTGGCCAACTGCTCCACGCGGCGCCGCAGGTCCCGCAGCTCCTCCTGGTAGATGTCGGCCGTGCGCGAGGGCTCCTGGTCCCGCGCCTGGTTCAGCTCCACCACCAGCACCTTGTTCTGCTGCTCCAGCAGCCGCACCTTCTCGATGTAGCTGGCAAAGCGGTCGTTGAGCTCCATCATCTCCACCTTCTCGTTGGTGCGCGTCTCCCTGAACTCTGAGTTGAGCGCCGCGGCCAGCGAGAAATCCATCTTGCCTGAGCCCAGGCGGGGACCTGTGCGGGAACTCAGCTGGGTGCTCCGGGGTGCCCGGAGCCGGCTCGGGGGGCTGGCGGGGAGCACCCGGTACACGGGGATGGAGGGGCCGAAGCGGCGGCCGTAGGAGGACAGGCGCCGGCTCTCCATGCCGCAGGGATGGGCGCGATGTGTCCGGCCGAGGGTTTTTATGGAGCCCGGGAGCCCCCGTCCTGCCGGCTGCCCGGCGCTGGCCCCCGGCCAGGAGCCAGCGGGCCGGCACGACGCCAGGCTGTGGCGCCCGGCAGGGTGGCTGTGCCCTGGCACCCGGCCCTGGCACCGCGGCACAGCCCCTGCCCACCTCTGGCCCCCGCACCGGGCACCGCAGGGTTTGGGGAGAGCGCCAGGGTGGGGGCAGAGCACAGCCCCCGGAGGTGGGGGCGGCGTGCGAGGCTGGGTGCGATGCCGTGGGGCACTGGGGGTGCTGGGTGAGAGATCCTCACACAGAATATTTGTGAAATCTGCATGTAGAGATCCGCACACGTGTAGAGAGATCCGCACACGTGTAGAGAGATCAGCACAGAGAGATCCGCACGCACGTAGATCACAGAGACAGACACACAGAGGGGTCTGCGGGAGGGATGCCCACACCCTCACTCGAGCACACACCCCTGCAGGGATGCACACACACGTCTGACTATGCCCACACGCACCCTGCCCTGTGCACACACACCCCACATGCAGTGCACACACACAGGTGCCTGCCTTGCACACGCGTGTACACACAGAGCGTGCACAGACACACAGAGCATGCAGGGACACAGAGCATGCAGGGACGCACACAGTGCTGCTTTCTCTGAGCACTCACACACCCCCAGAGCGGCCCCTCTGCCCTCCCCCATACACACAACACACACAAGCACAGCACACAGAGCACACCCGGGCATGCACACACACACACACACACGCACACACGTGCACCCCTCCATGGTCCCTGTGCCACGCCCCCCCGGAATGAGCCCCAGCACGAACAGCTCAGCATCAGCCCCCAGAGCCCGTCACCCCTGTCTGGCCGTGAAGGCTGGGTACTAATTAAGGACGGCTGTTAATTAAGTGACTGGAACCTCCTAAGTCCTTCCCATCCCAATGGGTCTGTGGAAGCACTGGCTGGTGGCCCTGGATCCCCGGTCCCCATCCCAAATCCGGGTAGGTGTTTATCCCACACAGCTGAGCGTGCATGGCTATGTCACTGGCCACACACGCACTGAGTTTGGGGAGCCTTTTACCCCTGGTGGCACATGGCAGGGGGTGGTAGGGGCCAGGACTGGGTGCCAGGGGCTTTCCACAGCGGCTGAAAGGGGCTTTGTGCGGAGCCAGAGCCGTGGCACAGCCGGGAGGGACCTTTGTGCCAGGGCACGGCACTGCCGGGAAACACCGGGGGCTGGATCCAGGGGCGGGCACGGGACCACCGCCAGCCCTGTCGCTCCCAGTCACAGCATAATGGCCACAAACTGGGGCAGGGATGGGTCTTGGGCACGGCCCGGGGAGGGGATGGGGGTGTTTTGGGGACATGGGGACAGGAGCGACGCGTGGTGGCACCAGGGTGGGTGCCCCGAGAGGCAGCTGGGGTGAAGTTGGGGGACAGGGGGGTCCCTGGGACTCTGCTGCTGGGACAGGGACAGGGACGGAACAGGGATGGGGACTGGCCTCGCCGCTGGCAGTAGATGGCAGCCGATGGCCGGGAAAGGCTCCTGCCTGCCGTGGGACGGGGACACCCCGCGGGACCACGGCCACCATCGCTGGGCCACCAACAGCGGCCAATGGGGAAGGCTGTGGCAACGGCTGTGTCCCTGTGGGTGCAATCTGGGGAGACCCAGAGCTTCTGGGGACCATACTGGTGGGACTGGTGGGACTGGGGCAGCTGCCGCATCCTTCTTTAATCCCCAGAAGCTCCCTGTCCCCAGCCAGCCCCGTGTCCCCCCGGCTGTCCTGTCCTGGTGTCACCAGAGACAGGCGGGGGTTGTGCCCACGGAAATTCCAGGTTTGGGGGACCTACACATCCCCTAGTGACTCCTGTGTCCCCAGCCAGAACGGTGGCATCCCTGGAGACGCGTGCTGTGTGACAGCTCTGGTGGCAGGGAACGTTCCTCGCTGGGGTGCACAGCGGGGTGCAGGGGGGACAGAGCGGGGGCTGGGGAGCTTTGGGGTCCTGTGTGGGCACCGCTGCTCCCCAGAGATTGATCCTCTCCCGGCTCCCACGCAGCGGGATCAAAGCGTGGGAAGCTGCCACTGCCGGCAGCGGCGGGAGGCAGAACTGGGCTCTCCCCCTCCTCCTCCTCCTCCTCTTTCCCGGCCCCCCCTTAATGAGACAAACGAACTGGGAGCGGGCTGGGAGTTTTAATTGGAAGCTTCCAGGCTCAAAGAGACAGAGGTGAGATCAGCTGCTGCCGGGCGGGGAAGGAGCCAGGAGGAACCGGTGACCCCGGCCCCGTGGGACAGCAGCACACCCGGAGCTGTCTCTGTCCCGGCCCTGCTCCTGCCACACGTGGTCACCACCGAGGGGGGCTGTGAAGAGCTGGTGCAGGGAACCAGATGTGGCAGTGCCAGAGGTGCCCTGGCACGGCAGGAAATGGGGTCACAGGAGTGGTCCCTGGATCGGGTGCTTGGAGGTCTCTGTTGCAGGGTGGGGGTGTCACAAGGGTGGCAGTGATGGGGTTGGAGCAGGGGGAAATACAGAACAAAATCTTTCCCCCATCACTGAACAGAGTGTCAGGTCCCAGGAGGGCAAGTGGCTCCCCCACCCCTCACCTGCACTCTGGGACACTGAGCAGGGTGCAGAGGCACCAGAGGACCCTGGGATGATGGAGATAGGGAGAAGCCACAATGGAGCCCAACCCCGGAGCAAGAGCCTTTTCCAGGCCAGCTCAGCTGGGAGCTGCTCCCAAACCCTGGAACCCCACATGGGAACTCTTGTGGGAGCCCAAAGGGGAGCTGTAAGAGGGTTTTGGGGGCCAAAAGGAGGTGCAGAATAATTGGGGAAGCTGTGGCTTAAGGGGTGTCAGGTCGTGAGAGGGCAGGAAAGGAACAGTGTTGTAGGGGAGGCTGTGGGAGCCTGAAGGAGGTTCAGGCTCACGGGGGATTCTAAGGGGCGCTGGCTGGGGTTGGCACGGGGCAGGGGGAAGCAGAGCCCAAGGGGGGTCTCTGAGGCCTCTCCCAGCCTGGGGATCTCTCTCCCCCACTGCACCCTCCAGCTGAACCCACCCCCACCTCAAGGAGTGCATGAGGACCCAGACCACTGGATCCAGAGCCGTGTCCTCCAGCAGCTCCACGACCCCATCCCAAGCAGCTGCGGGAATGGGGAAACACAACAGCAACCCCAAACACACAGCCCGAAACTGTTCTGTGCCTGCACTGTTGCTCAGAGTGGCTGGGAGTCCTGGGGA
>VXAZ01001990.1:0-17453 GCA_013399875.1 Gymnorhina tibicen | reverse complement strand
GGGGAGCCGGGGCTGTGCCGGTGGCCGTGCACGGGAGGGCGGCGGCGGCGATTTCCTCGTGCTGACTGGAACCGGCCGGGGCGCGGGGACCCCCGTGCCGGCCCCGGGACCCCCAAGCCCCGCCGCTCCCCGCAGTGCCAGCGAATTTTTTTTTCAGCGTAGGCAGAGAATTCTGTATGAGAAACCCCAAAACTAAAGATCTGAGGGGAAAGAAGAGATTCTGGTGTAAATTAAAAACGCATTGGGAAAAATAAATCTATGGCACTCATTTCCTCTCCCGGACTGGCCTCTGTGTAATAGGCTGTGATTCCAACTTCTCCAATGGGATTTTCAGCCTGTGGGGCTATGACTTGCCCGGTGCTAAACACAACAGAAAATAATGGGACAACTCTCTGGATCAGGCAGTGGAGCCTTTCAGTAGTATCCCAAAGGTCTAGCAGTGCCCAGTATCTCTGAATGGAATTTGAGGGGTCCCAGCACAGCCCCTCTGTAGTGCTCCTGTGGAGCTGACACTTCCCAGCATCCCTGACCATGGTTTGGGGGTCCCAGCGCAGGCCCCCCTGGCACATCCCACTGCTTCTTCAAGTCCCCTTTAACCAGGATCATTTTTTTGGAGTGGGAGCACCCAAAGCCAGCACAACCGGCCTTAACCACTTTTTGGGGATCTCTCCTCTTTCTTCCTCACCAAATTCCCACTGTCAAAACCTAGCCTGAGGCTCAGCTCCCAATCCCCTGCCTCAGTTTCTCCAAAGAATTGGGCTTGGATTTCCCAATCCAGCAGGGCAGAAATGCTGTTTCTCCTCACTGTAGATCCTAATTGCAGTAATTGCTTAAGAAATTACTGAAAGAAATTAAAGGAATGAAGAGAAATTAAATGAGAGCTGCCAGCTCCAACCAAGGGCTGCTCAAACCCCTTATCAATGATTTGCTTTATTAACCAACTCAAACAAACTAATTAACACCACATTGATACAGTATTATTCTTTTTAATTGAGTTATTGATAAATATTGCAGAATTTAAAAACCTTTCTAAACCCAGAAACTCTTTTAAGAGATGATCAGGACACAGCTGCAGAGAGAGTCTTGGGATTCAGAGGAAAAATCACGAAGTTTTCGGTCTTTAGCATCACCCATTATGTCGTCACTGACAGCAAACACGGCTTCAGCCTCAAGAAGGCATGGAGAGTCAGATATTTTACAGATCCTGGTCTCACCTCAGCCTTTCAGCAGGTACAGTCTGACACAGAAAGGGAAGAAAACGGGTCAGAATGGAGAGCCTGCTTCCAGAAAATCATCATAATTCATGAAGCATTAAGTAGAGCTGTAAGAACTTCACCAAAGGTTCGTTTCCCTGCAGACTGAGGGCTCAGAGTGGCACTAAGTTGAAGTACAGGCTGGACCTGCCATGGACAGACTGTGGAAACCCCAGAAGTAAAAGCTACTCGGCCAACTCCATAAAACATTCCGAAATCAGGCTCCTGGGATGCAAACATCTCTTCTCTCACCTGGTGGTGGAAGCATAAGTGATGATCTTCCCTCCCGTGGGTTTTCTGGTATCTGCAGCAAACTGCAGGGGGAAACAACCAAAATCCAGTTACTTCCTACTTCCCACAGTAGGAACAGAAAAGTGGGGGAAAAGGACACAGGGGCACTCCTGGTGTGAATAACGGTGGGAACAAGCCCCTTCAAACCAATGGAAGCAGAGACTGAGTGACAAAGCCCTTGGGGCCAAATCGCTGGGATTTATTAAGAAAACTGATGAGTTTTATTTCAGCAATAAAGCCAGGCTGCTATTCACCTCATCAGCCGGGTGCAGCAGCATCCGCAGGAACCTGGCCAGGTGCATCTGCCTGGCAGAGAGCTCCCCTCTTCCTGAGGAATCCGTGCAGTACAGGACGTGGCACTGGCCATTAAAATAGTTCCTACCCGTCCTTTCGCAAGGCAAGATGGTTTTTCCATACAGCAAATGTTTTTTGAATTAAGAAGATAACACTACACTCAACTGGAGAAGAAAAAAGTGAGATTTGCTAAATTTTCCTAAGCCAGGCAAAAAAGAAAACCAAATCAAACCAAAACAAAAACCAACAACAAGAATAACAATGAAAAAAAAACCCACAATAACAAAAAAAACCCAAACCAAAAAAGCCAAAACCAAAACAAACAAAAAACCCCACACCCCCACAGACCCCCAAAAACCCATAAAAAAACATGAAGAAATAAACTCTTTCAGTTTAGGTCAAAGAGAACTTTTCATTCCACTTTTTCACCATTTTCAACAATCTACCATATTAATTTTGTCTCTCTTCACACAAAAAGCCAAATCAACATTAAAAATGGGATAATTTGGTGTCCCAAGCAAACACATAAATTTATCTCTCTTCCTTCCCTCAACCCCAAATACGAATTCTATTCTTAGAACAGAAATATTCAAACTCACTTCTCCTGGGAACCTGCAGAATTGTGTGTCAGCAGCTCAGCGTTGCCTGATGAAAAGTCCACAGATTTCCAGTGGCTTCTGCCTGCTTGGATTTTCAATTCCCCTTCCCCCAGCTCCTCCCTGCTCTGGCATCTGGGGCAGTTGTTTCCACGGGGCAGGACAGGGAGGCTTCCACACCTCATCTTTCCCTGAGCTGCAATCGGAGCCTTTGGGTCCTGCTGCGTGAGCCCCCCCAGCCCCTGCAAAGCAGCATTTCCTCCCACCCTTCCAGGAGCTGCCTCACAGCCCCCTGGGACGGCCCCATACCAAACCCCAACAACTTTGGTTTGCTTGCATGTTCCCAGCCCCAGGGGATTTCACTGAAAGAAGGGCTGAAAATCTTCTTCAGAAAGAGGAGCAGAGGGACCCTGCCCCACCAAACGCTAACTCCCCAGCCACCACCACTCCTGTTCCACCAGTGAATCCACATCCGCCCCATTTTTAGATGGACCTCCACTAAAACACCAGTTTTTCTCTCCTGCAGGAATTTTTGAGGCCCAGGAGTGGCTGTGCCCAGGAGATTTGCCAAAATCTGCTACGATTTCAGCATGCGGAACACCAACGAGCTCTCAGTGCTGAAGGATGAAATGCTGGAGGTACACAACCACTCCCGGGAAAAGGTGTGTCCCCCTCCCCTTCCCAGGGGCAGGAGAGAGTTCAGGATATCGGCAAGCACCAACTCTTTTCCCTGGTGGTGTCTGAGCAGTGACACAAAGCTTTGCCCAAATCCAAAGCTGGGACAGGCTGACTATATGTCTTGGGTCATTTCCTCAGCTCAAACATAATGGTCCCATCTTAACTCCAATGAAGAGGGAGGAAAACAACTCTGCTCCAGGACCCTCCAGCCTCCAAAACCAGGCAGTCTCCCTGTAACCACCTTGAGAATCACTCCAGTTTTGAATTTTTAAAGTAAAACCAAAATAGATTTTCAGATGCTTAGGAAAAGTCAGTATCAGATTTCTCCGCACACCATGGACACACCGATCAGGTGTGTCCATTTCTCCCACTTTTCCAATAGAGACTTCTTCACTTCACACCCAATTCAGGGAACACCTTGGCCTAAACTTGGCTTAACCTTGGCCTAGGAAACAAAAGCCAACAANTGCAGAGAGCAGGAAAAAGACACAGCTACACCACTGATCCTGCTCCATGCTTTCCCAGTGGGGCATGAACACCATTTCATCCTGATCCTGAGAGCTCCAAGGAAAATCACTAGTAAGGTGGCACTGAAGATGCCACTTTTCTGACCCTCCTGCCCCAGAACCAGCAGGGTTCTGTGCGAGCCTGAATGATTTGTGCAGCTCAGAAGCTGCACATCCCTAAAGCATTTCCTTAGGAACACAAAGCTTCCCACGTGCATTTTGTAGTCCAGTTTGTAATTTAAGCATATTTCAAGACGGTTTAAATCGGGATGAGGTGACTTGGTGACAGCACAGCATTAGATACGGGACAGCAGGAGACTCACCAGGCAACACTCGCTACAGCCTCTCCATTCTCAGCACTCCAGCTGCAGTATTCTCACTTCTCACAGACTCTCAGTTCTGTTTCCAGGACTCCCATCAGGAAACTGATGGCTGTTTCCAGACACAAATCCCCAAGGTGCCACTGGTCCCAGTCACTGCTCCTCTCCCCCTGCCTCCATCCTTTACCCCTTTTATAGCCATGGCCCCACCCAGGACACAACAGGAGGCTCCCAGGTGCTTCCTGAGACCCAAATCATTCCAGGTGAGTCAGGATGTTTTTTTCTTCAAGTTCTGAAATTCACATGCTTGCCTGGAGAAAAGCAACCGTTTTTACATGTGTACATTTAGTTTTCACTGGACACAGGAGCTGTACTGGGGACACGGAACAGAGATGTCAGAAATCAACCCACACAAGTGTCAGAAGGAACTCAGCTGCTGAGTCTCTCTCCTTAGGGAGCCAGCTCTGAACCACAGTTTGCTGCCCTCCATGTGCATGTTTAAATCTAGAGGTGCTGCTTGTCACTAGCAAATCTAGTCCTTTCTATCAAATGTAGAGTTAAACCATATATTTCATAGTTTAACAAAGACAAGAACCCACTTAGACACCACCTCCAGCTTGATAAACATTGGGTTATTCAAACTCCCACCTCTAACATGAACCAACCTTCAACTAAGGGGCAGTTCATGTCTCTCTTCAGACATCCAGAATGAGGTCTATTGCTGTTGAGCAGCATTCAAAAACTTGTTAGAGCAGAAACTGCCTCACAAATCACATTGGAGTAATGTAAGCTCCTCTGGCAGGTATGTCAATAACAAAATGTTTTAGTTACCTGAACAGAAAAGGATATAAGACCCATCAATACAGGCTAAACTGGAGCACTACTTACTACTTCAAAACAGGGCAGTGAAGGTGGAGGGTAGAAGCCTTTCTAAGAGAAACAGTGCCTACCAATGAGGCAGAATGGGGAAATTCATCCTGAGTTTTTGGAGAAAACTTAAAAACTCACAGTAGTAAAATTACAGAGTGTTGGGTAACAAAAACAAACAAAAAAAAGTAAACCAAACCAAAACCCAAACCACTTTTTGAGATTATTCTTGCTTTATACCATAACTGCTTGCTTTTATTGAAAAACACTAGGTGGAACACTCATACTGTATGAGAAACACTGACAATTGGTCAAATGCACAGAAAACGAAACACAACCAAAATATCTGCATTAACACAAAAAAACTGCTGAATAAATTGCTCAAACTTATACCAAGCCTTGCTTAAAGGAGTGCCACCATCAGCCTGGTTTGGTTTCCTCCCTTTGAAGCTGTAAAACAACGGACCTTCAACACCTCATGGAAAAGCATTTTATCTAATGCTGCAAAAAAAGCCTTTTTTACATCATATTTTAGCCCTGAACCAAACTAGCCAACCACCACATACAGTTATTGAGTCATTCCTGTCTTTGAGCGTGAGCCAAGATAAGGCTATGGAGACAAGAAAAAGAAAAGTGACTTAATGTTGTTCCTTTGGACATTACAGAATCGCAGGGAGGTTTTTATTAGCTTAGGAAAATGCACACCCAGTTCAGCAGATACTGAACAGCAGGTAAGTCAGGAGATAAATGCTTTGCTTTCAGAGACAAAAATTTAAATAAATGTTTACATTAAACCAGAAGTCTACAGATTGACTGATCAGAAGTCTTTATTAAGAAAAAAAACCCCGGAGTATCCTCTTAAGAGACAGAAGAGAACTCCTTGGCTGAGACAGCCTCGGTCAGCTCTGCTCCCCTGCAGCACAGGCCACCCATGGCTTTGAGCTCTTTGACAGTCTTTGCAATGCTCCCACAGGTCCCAGAGGATTACAGGAACAAGTTTCACATTCACCATTCTCCTGCAGTTCAACATGTATTTGCTGTCAGACTTGCCTATGCAGAGCAGCAACACGCGACTCAATAGTGGTCAGTCTTGTCTCCAGAGCTTTGAATATGGTATCTACCTGCAAAATAACCAGAGAAAGGTACTGGGTTACACAGAGCAAGTGTGGATTTCAGAAGGGGCTCAAGTCTGATCTCACACCACCATTTCTTTTGATTTGATTCTTTTCCTGCTACTTTCATACTTTGAAAGGTCACGCAATTCTAACATTCACTGTCCACACTCCGTAACTTTTTCCAGCCTTGGTAAGTGTCAGAGCCACACACTCAGCTTTTGCTGGACAACCTTCAACTTCCACAGTCAACTTCCTTACACTATTTGCTCCTAATTCTCCCTACCTGCGGTCACAAGATTTTAGTAGAGCAAAACATCAACTTGATTTATGATGTAATATTTCAATACAAAGTTACACAAAAGCATTAAGTCCATTTGCACAAAAGGCAGAAGAGACATGACTAAGAGTTAAGTGAAGATCTGGAGAAGTGAATCAGAACTCATTAGAAACAACATATCAAATTACTGAGACATAAATAGGAACCTAATGCTGTGCTTGATAAACAGAAAATGCTAATTACCATGAAAATTGCAGGAAAAGTTACTGAAAATCCTGCATAACACAAGATATCAATGACACGAAGCAGTCCAGTATATGTTACAATGCACTGAATTGCTGTGAGTGAAATAAGCTGTTCTGCAGAAACTACTGAAGCATATGAAGGTTTCACAGAGGTGATTTAAACAAAGAATGATATAAGGTTAAATCTTACCCTTTGCAGCACCTCTTGCAAGACAGCTCGACTTTCAAGAGTAAGCGGTTCCTCATCAATAACAGCTTGCTTTTCCGGGGTTCCTAGAATATAGCTGAGATGCCACAGTTTAGATCATGCACTTCCCACTCTGAAGCCAAAAATCCAAATACAGCACTCCTCCAGAACCCCAAGAGACAGCCATGGATTCTGGGGCTACAGGATACAGTGAAAAATTGCACAGACACTGAGAACAGTGCAGTGCTGGCTGGGAGAAGCGTTGTTACTGCCCAAGAAAGTGCCATTCTGTGGCCAGGTTAGTGCTTTAGAGAATTTTACTGCCATGGAAAAAACAAAGTATCATGGCTGTGGAACGAATGAAAAAATCCAAAACCAGTGTCCAGAGTATGAGGGTGAATATCCACAGCGATACAGAAAAATAAATGGGAACTTCAGAAAAAAACAGAGACATTAAAACTAGTCCAGATGAACAATCACTGTCTATTAGAACAATGCTTGCATGAAAGAACTCTGGCATGGAGCATTAATTCAGGATATAGTTATTGAAGGACACTTTAAGACCACTTTTAAGTGCTATAAACCAATTAAACCCATGCACACCTTCATTTTCTAGACAGATTTTAAGACGGCTGAGCAAGAGTCTCAAGTACATACTCAACTGTCAGATTTGCCTTTGCAAGGACAGAGCAGATGTGGCCAGTACAGGTCAGACCCACCCCAAGTTCTGCCTGAGCCCCTCTGGCCACACTTCCTGCTGAACAATGCTGACCCCTATCAGGCTCCAGCCAGGCCTATTTGGTGCTTGGTTTGTGTACTCTTCTGATCAAATGAGAAGGAACCCCCCTGTGCTCTGTACCTGGTGATATTTTCTTGGCTGGAATGCAATTTCTCATGCAAAAGGCAAAGCTGCTATTTTTTTTCTTTTTTCTAGGATTTGCCTTACACAGGTGATGTTCCTCACAACTGAGCACTATGATGCCAACAGCAGCAATACAGAAAACCACTCTGGGACAGAGCAGCACAAACAGCTACCTCTAGACTTGGCAGAGATATAACAGGAGCACCCTCAATGCGATGCCTGGTGAGTGAAGTGGAGCTGCCAGGCTGACCCATAAACATTCTGCATTTACCTTTCAACAGAGTCAATACTGAAACAGAACAAATCTCTCTTGTAGTCGAGATGCCTTGACGTGCACCTGTAGATGCTGCCAAGTGTCCTTGAGCAGCCAGAGCAGAATAAGGTTTCTACCATGCTGTAAGTAAGAAATAACATTTATTCAGGAAAAAATAAAAGGAAGCACCTCTCCCCACCCCTTTTCTAAAAAAATTCATGCATTAGAATTTTTTAGAGCATTCATTCTCGCTTTACACGGTCTAAATTGTGAGCAGTCATCTTTCATCCTGAATTTGCAACAGGTCCTCAGGCTGACCTCAGCAAGACCAATAGAATCACTAAATTGAGGAAGGGACCTGAAAGCTCATCCAGTTCCACCCCCTGCCATGGGCAGGGACACCTTCCACTATCCCAGGTTCCTCCAAGCCCCAGCCAGCCTGGCCTTGGACACTTCCAGGGATCCAGGGGCAGCCACAGCTTCTCTGGGCATCCTGTGCCAGGGCCTGCCCACCCTCACAGGGAAAAACTTCTTCCTAATATTTAACCTAAACCCGCCTTCCTGCATCCTAAGGCCATTCCCCTTGTCTATCACTACACGTCCTTGTGAGTAGTCCCTCTCCCTTAGGCCATAAGCACCTTGTACAGACCACCCCAAATAAGTATTCCAGGGGCTCTCGGGGGCAAACGAGCACTCCGGGCCCTTTACCGGGCTTGTCCTCAACGCCTTCCCCGGGAAACTCCGACTCCCCCGGGACTGTTCCCAGCCAGGACCGGCCCTCACCATCCGCACTCGCCGGGGAGCTTGGAGACCTTCCGCTCCGGGTCGACGGCGACGCTGGCGGCCGCACCTGCAGCGGGAGGGAGGGAAGGACGGGTGGGGGGATGCGGGGAGTGACCGCGGGGACGCGCCGGGGTGGCCGGGCTGGCACTCACTGCGCAGCAGGATGCAGCCGCCCTCCTCGTCATTGAACACCCAGCTCGACGTGTCGCCCACGGGCCGCCTGCAGCCGGCGCACATGAACACCATGGGCATGGGGTCCGCGTCCGCCCGCCGCTCCTGCTGCTGCTGCTCGGCCCGGCCGCCGCCCGGCTCCAGCAGCGACAGCGAGTACTCCAGCTCCGGGCACAGCGCCATCGCGTCCCGCCCGCCCGCCGAGGGACCGGCAGCGGCCCCCGACATCGCCTTCGAATCGCCCGCCGAGGAAGCGGCAGTGACGCCGGACACAGCCCCGGAACCGCCCGCCCGCCAAGGGCCGCCCCGGAAACGCTCCCGGGGCCGCCCCGGGCCGCCCGCCCCACCAAGGGCCGGCCCCGGAGCCGCTCCCGCACGGGCCGTGTGGTGTTTAGATCGTGTAATGTCATCGCATCAAAGCAAAGCATGTGGTTATTCCAACATATCATTTTTATATGAAGCGTTTTATCAAGTCACACTTAATTCAGAGAATCTCCTGAGTTGGAGGGGCCCCGCCAGGACCATCCAGTCCAGCCCCTGGCCCTGCACAGACACCCCAGCAATCCCACCCTGGGCATCCCTGGCAGCGGTGTCCAAACGCTCCTGGAGCTCTGGCAGCCTCGGGGCCGTGCCCATTCCCTGGGGAGCCTGGGCAGTGCCCAGCACCCTCTGGGGGAAGAACCTTTCCCTGATCTCCAACATAAACCCCTCCTGACACAGCTCCAGCCGTTCCCTGGCTCCTGTCCCTGTCCCAGGGAGCAGAGATCAGAGCTGCCCCTCGGGAGGAGCTGCAGCCCCCGGTGAGCTCTGACCTCACTCTCCTCCAGGCTGGATAGGCCAAGTGCCCTCAGCCACTCCTTGTGTGGCCCCTCCAGACCCCAGCCCTTTCCATCAAGATACATTCAGGAATGTTTTTCAGCCCAGCTGTGCTCAGGAGCTCCCAGGGACAGTGCGCTGCTCTGAGGGAAGGGTTTGTGACCCAGCTGGCACTTGTCCACCCTGTCCCTAGGTTACATGACAGCCATCTCAGTTTAAAACATGCTGAGGAATAACATGAGTGTCTGGCAGGAAGTGAGGATTGAATTTTCAGGGCTGCTCTTACATCTCTGCCGTACATTAATACTCATTGCCGCTAGATGTTTTCAGTCCCAAGGCAGTCCTTGAGCTGCGGGACCCCAGAGTGATTGGCACAGACATCAGTTGTGCAATTCTCTTTCTGAGGGCACTGAAGTACAATGAAGCAAAGTAGTGGGTCGGAGTTCCGAGCCGGCTTGAAAAGCACCACTGACATGGCTAACAGAACAAACTCCTCTGAGTATTTCTGGTCTTACGAGTATTACTGGGATTACATAGATCCAATTCCAGTAGATGGAAGCAAGTTGAAGGTTAATAAATGTAAGTATTCTGGAGTAGTAGGTGCTAATCTAGCACAGGGAAAATGTTGCATAGCTTGTCTCACTGACCTGGTTTTGTTTCCTTGCAATAGCGTCCATGCCAGTGCATGGTTTGTGTGAATGGGTGTCTGCCTTCAGGCTGGCTAATTACTAACACACAAACTCTGGGCTTTGTCTTACTTACAGTATTTGAAGCTATAAGACTGCTGACACTAACTCTTGTTCAGAAGGACAGATTTTTTTCTGAGTCATTTCCTAAGGGGAAATTTGATGACTTGCAAATCTGTAATGTGCGGTGCTAGTTACCTGTGTGCTACTGTCACCAAAATTTGCTGAAAGAGCAGAGGTTTTCATAAAAATACTGTGTTTTCATCTTGGGACAAGGCTGACATTGCAATAACTGGTAAACATTCAGAGCTTTAGTAAAGGAAATGTATGTTTCCACTAGCCAGGAACAACAAGCTCCAAACATATTCTTTTATCTTTCCTGCTTTAATTTAGTGCTGCTGAACTAATAAAGTAATAATATCCAGTACTGTGAAAATGCTTTACTGCTGTGGAAACTGATTCTGCTGGGCTTTGCAGTTTATTTTCAAAGTATATGAAGTAGCACTCACCCAACTCGCCTTGCAATAGCTTGTTCCATTTCACACCTGGCTTTGCACAGTGAAACAGCAATGTCTTTTTATGGCCACTTATAGTGGCAAATAATTTTGTGTCTTCTAATGGAACTGCACTGGTTAGGTTTTGCTAAGATAAAATGACAAGCTACGCCACGGTGGATTAACCGAGGGTGGTGGATGGACTGACAAAGACCAAGGAAGAGCAGGTAGGGTGTGTTGGAGTCACTTATACTCCAGGCAGTGCCTTCCCTCGACTTCTGTCAAGCCTCTTCCTGTGGTTGTTATCTTCAGTTAATTAACAAAGTTATGGGCTTTACTCATTGCTGTTTAGTTTAGTGAAGATGGCTGCAACTGTTCAGATGTGGTTTCAGAGACTAAAATTGTTGTTCCCAAGGTTATGACAGTGAAATTATTTTATAATACAGGAAAATGTGATGGCCTTTCAGAATATCTTCATGTCTTTCTCGTTAACAGTGCAAGAAACTGCCTTTCTGATGGTGAAGGTTGAACTGGCCTGTGTTAGGAGCTGCTTGTGCTTTGCTTGCTTGGACAGCAATAGGAAAAGGGAGCAGAAACTTAGTCTGCACCACCTCTAGAAAAGCTTTTCTGTGCATTTGGGTCAGCCAAAGGTTTACTGCCTCCAAACTTAGAGCACTACACCTTAAAGAAAGTGGTGTGAATATCCACATCCTTCCATGTAGAAAATCTTGCTCTCTAATGCTATAGAGCAACGTTTGGTGCTGCTGGGACCAGGCAGGTTATGAGCAGCTCCTCTGACTCTCTTAATTTCAAAGTTAAGGCACATTATTACCCCCAAATTCCACCAGGGAAACCCCAAACTGCTTAGCTAAGCTATTTAAAAACGTGCACACACACACGCACAAAAGGTGATGGTAAAATTTAGCAATAGGAAAGCTTTTTATAGATTGGTAAAATATGTTATTCCAGTTTAAAAAAAATCTCCTAATTGCAGAATTTAAACCCAGGAAATTTTGGTTCAAGCTCCACCTGAGACCTGGAGCCAATTTACTTAGCTTCAGTGAATTCCATGAAATGTATTAAAACTGTTTTTAAAAGATGAAGCCAAAATAGCTCTAGTAGGGAATTCTATAAATCCAAACTCTTAATTTCTGTCCCAGTGGCTTGGAACCCTTCAAAACTTTGGGCTTTTCAAAATGTCCCTGGACCATGAGCTTGCTTTTTGGAGCTGTGGTTGGCCAGTAGCACCCTGTTGTTTTTTCCCATAATAAGTTTGGGAAGAGCAGGTCAGAACATCAGGCTTCATATGCTACTTTAGCGTTGTCTGAACTAAAGCTCATTGAAACTTTCTTTAACAGAGGAAGAATAAAGCTGCCCCTCCCCACTGATATTTCTCAGTAGCACAGCCAAAACTCAAGTTTCTGATAAGGGTACAGCTGGGCCAGCTCTACTTTTGGGTTTAAAAGGAGCTGGGCTAATTCCCTTAATCTCTTTGTGGCTCTGATGCCAACACATACTGAACTTTTTCACAAAGAAACACTCAATCAAACATACTGGACCTGTTTCAAAGAACACAATGTTTCCTGTCCTTTCAGAGGGAAGATTTATTTTATCTTGGTCAATATTTGTCTCTGGAGTCAGTGACCCTTCTTTTTCACCTCATCTGAAGTGAGTTGCCGGCTGTGAATCCAGGGCAGAGCACCCAAACTTCCCAAGGCCACCACCACCACCGTGATCCCAGGAAGGAGCATTTTTGAAACAGTGGCCAAATGTGCTGTGGGGGTGGGAGCAGATTCATCCCCTCCCTCAGTGAGCCCATGGCTCAGGCAATAATTGGCACAGCACTGTAGCCTTCACGACAGAGCAGCTCCCTTTGCTCCCCCAGCCACCTCACACTCCCACTAAACCAACTGTGAACACACTTTGGCACTGGGAATCCTCTTGTTCCTTAAATAAACCATTTGCTCCTGGTAAAGCAGGCAGAGGCACTGCAGCTGAACAGGGCAAGGGGCACGTTCTCTTCCACTGCACTGATGCGCCTGGAGGGTCACGGACACTTTGCAACAAACTTCCCTTGCTATTTCTCTTGGTATAAAATGCTTTCAAGGCTGGAATTCCCTCCCTGAGGGCCTCTCCTGAAAGATCCTGCAGGATTTGGCAGTAACAGATCAGGCTTGAGCACCACACTGCTTCCTGCACTGTGGTTGTGTAAAAGGAACCATATTCAAATATCTGCACAGTTCTAGTCACCAGAACACTCTCTAGAAGCTTTTCCCAACCCCTCCCTCATTGCTGTTACCATAAACTATTAAGAGGCTCCCAAGACCTTTAACAAATTGGCACTTAGATTCCTCTCTCTGAAAGGAGAAACTAAATGAATCAAATGGCACACCTTTATTAGAGATGATAAATCATCTTGCTGTGTTTTCTTTTTGCCATGGTAGCAGTGACAGAATTACTGTGCTGTGTCCACAGACTCCATCGTCATTGCCTTTTGGGTCGGCCTTGCTGCATTTGTGATGTTTCTTTTCCTTATTTTACTGTGTATGTCCTGCTCTGGATCAACCCCAGCAAAGTAAGTACAACCAGAGATAAAGTAAGTAGATACCGGTGTGAAAAAATAACCTGCGTGAAACCTTCATTGCCTTGAGTGATCCAGCAATACATACAACGTTTATAACTGCACAAAGGTGATACTTTTTCTGTCAGTATTTGGTTGGAGTGTCTCTTGACCCACTGCTCCTCCTAATGCATTTGCCCACTGCTCCTCCCTATCTGATCAGGACGCAGAAAATTCAGCCCAGCTTGCTGGGCAGAGATTCAGGATTAGGTCACAAACAAGCAGTGGGAAAGAGCAGTCAAAAGGAGCACTAGTATTCTCATTTATTGGCACCCTAGGGCCTCTGGCATGTTCACAAAAGGTAACAAAAACAGTTTTAAAAGGCAGTTTACCCAAATAAACCACAAAGCAGTAAACGGACTAACAACACAACAGACATGGAAATGGACATGAAATTGCAGGGTAACAGAGGCATGTTCCCACAAGTTTACTGTTCCTAAAAAACTGGCAGGAGAAGTCTGTATACATGAAAATTTCAGAGTGTTTGGAAGACTTAAACAACATAATGATTTTTAAAGTTTTTTCACTTTTTCATCATGTTACTGAGCAAAATATTTGGCTTAAAAATACACATATTTATCCCTGATGTATTCAGTTTTGGCCATCAAAGGAGCCACTGCGAACAAGGAAGGTCTAGAAATGTTTTCTGGAGTGCCCAGAAATCATTAATGAAAAACAGTATTCGATGAGATTTGTTTAGGCTTTGAAACCATCCTATCTTATACTTTTTCTAGGCTTGAAACATGCTGTAAGAAAACAATTTTAGGACTGAAGAAACTATTAAACCCAGTCACTCACAAAACTGTCCTTTTTGACTGAGTTCTGTTTGTTTTTTAAGCCCCCACTTCAATTCCACTTCTCCCAATTCCAGCACCGAAACCCAGTGCAGTGCCTGAAAGAAGCCACAAGTGTAAGCTTGCACCCCCCTGCCCTGTCATCCTCTCTGTTGTGTCACCCACCCACTACCCTTTGCATGACAATCATCCAATATCTGTATGGAAACCTCATGTCTTTTTTCTTATGATAATTCTGATGCACTCACCCAACAAATGCACGCTCACGTCACCGGTCAAGGCTGGAGAACTTTTACCTTCGCCGTTTCGGTGCTCGTCCATCTCTGTCAAGCCCAGGGACATGCAGGGCCCCGTGTTCTCTCCCAGCTCGCCCAGGTCCTGGTAAGAGGAGGCAGCTTCTCTGGGCACCCTGTGCCAGGACCTCACCACCCTCACAGCCAAGAATTTCTTCCCAATATCCCATCCAACTCTGCCCTCTGGCAGTGGGAAGCCATTCCCCCTTGCCCTGTCCCTCCATGCCTTGTCCCCAGTCCCTCTCCAGCTCTCCTAGAGCCCCTTTAGGCACGAGAATGGGCTCTGAGCTCTCCCTGGAGCCTTCTCCTCTCCAGGTGAGCACCCCCAGCTCTCCCAGCCTGGCTCCACAGCAGAGGGGCTTCAGCCCTGGAGTGCTCCGGGGCCTCCTCTGGGCTTGTTCCAACAGCTCCACATATTTCTTGTGCTGGATCCCAGGGCTGGAGGCAGCTCTGCAGGTGGGGTCTCACCTGAGCGGGGGAGAGGAGCAGAACCCCCCCCCACCTCTTCTGATGCAGTGTTGATGCAATTTTGGCTATGTATGACACTCATCTCTTCCCCCACTGTGTACCACCAAGGGTTTACTCTCTTGGCAAGGGCACACCACCCTCCACAGCAGAGTCCCTTGTTCTTACCTGCACATCTGCACAGAAACAAGTCACTGTCAAAGTGTCTTCCAAATGGCCTATGCGACAGCTCTGTTTACTTATGCCACAGTTTAATCCTTAGACACTGAGAGGTCCTGGACCTGAATCCATGATCTGATTGCACCACACACTTCTCTGCAATACCGAATAACTTGGTGCCAAGTTTGATGGGTGAGTTCGGGAGAGGGGGGAAGGCCAGTGCCTGTACAAGCCCTGCAGTGAGGAATCCATGTCCCAGTCCCTTTTGTCAGCACTGCACTGTCCCACAGAAATAAGACAAAAGGTCTGGAGCATGGGACCAGTGATTTCAAACCCATTAGTCTGCCAAGGCAGCTGATGATCACTATGCTGGGATCCAGAGCATTAACATTTGTTTCAATGGTATGTCTTAACATCCAAAATGATACAGAAAAGTAAGGGTTTGTGGCTGGAGATGGTTCCTGGCCAAGGCTGGAACTTCACACAGTGGAAGGACGACAGGGCAAGCTCCTTCCCCAGGTGTCCCATGCATTTCACCAGAGGCTGTGCATTCCTGATCGCTGTGCACAACACAAATCTTCTGGCTACCACTTTCCTACCAGACAGTGTAATGCTGGAGAAAAACCCAAGCTGGATGCCCAGAGAGTTGGAAGATCTGCATGACTCATCCCTCATCCACGTTTCCTGCTCTCAGAGAGGTTCAATCCAGGGCCACTGGGCTCCCTGCTGGCTTCAGACAGATCTCTTGCACTAAGAAAGTCCATTCAGTATTTGGATGTGGTGCATGACCACCTTCATAGTAAATCGCAGATGTGCAGCTGCCTTTATCCTTCAAATCACACTTCCCTCAAAAAATGACATCAGTCGCAGCACTGCCTAAGAGTGACCTGGCTTGACCATTTCGGTCTCTTTAGGTACTGGGACACTGGAACTCTTCCAGCCTCCTCCAACCTCCCTGCCTTCCAGGGGTGGTTAACAATTAACAGAGCTGGCCAGAGTTCTCCTGAGACAGTCCCCAGGTCTCTGGGATGCAAGTTCTCCAGCTGATTTTAAAATATGGATACTTAGCTGGTGGTATTTAGCTACTTGCTAGACTGGAAAGATAACATCCTGTTTTGGTAAGAGTTTTTTTTTCTTGCTTCTGTCAAACAAAGAGGAGAGATGTCTTGAATACACCTGCAGCATAGCAAAGAAAATGCCAAACCTGCCTACCTGTGCTGGGCCTGGTGCTGAGACTTTTGGGGTTTGTTTCTGCTTTTTGAATTACCATTATGCAAAATCCCTGTTGAGTTAGTCTTCTCAGGCACAGATATTTTAAGCTTTCATTAGCAATTAATACAGATTTCAGGTTAGAAAGTTTGTATTTTTCTTTCTGCCAAGTATTAAAAAGAATTATTTTCCTTTTAATCCCATTTACTTTATCTTGCTTTTTGGATTTTGGTTGTTAGGTTTGTCAGCCACTGAAACACTGGCTTCTAGTCCAAGATGTCTTGGACTTTTAGTCCAAACTGTCTTCTTTCTCCCCTCTGAAGCTGTGGCCCCAGGACATTAATAAGGCTTTTCAAAAATTTTCCACTTCTGTTCTCACTTTTAGGTTACATTTTTCTTCCCACTGTAATTTTCCTCCCCACCTTTGAAGCCCTAAGGATACAGCAGTAGTTGAGATCTTGTCTTCAGCCCTGTTACGTGGAACTTACTGCTTCTGGACTCATCAACTATTTATTCTTTAAGGGTGAAGCTTGGGAAGCAACTGGGAAGAGGGCTCAGGGAGGAGGAGGCAGGAACCTGCTGTTCCCATATCATCCCGTCCACCCCACCACTAGCTTGTTTTTCTGGCAGAACCGCACCTCTTTGAGTTACTGTTTGTACACCAGAACTTTCCTCCCGCCCTAGTCGTCTCTGTTCCTTTTTAGGACTGTCCCATTTCCTTGCTCAGTTCCCCACCAGCCCTTAGAGCTCTGTCTTGTCTTTTCCCAGCCCCAGAATCAGGCAGTCTCTCCCAAATATCTCACAGCCTTCTTGTTCTTGCTCTCAGTGACACCCATTCACAGTCGCAGGAAGCTTTTATCCGTCTTCTCTTTCCCAGGATCAGCTGTGACAGTTCCTCTCACCCTTGGTACAGAGCGGCTGGCTCACCTCGGCTGAACTCGGCTCGGTTCGGCTGAACTCGGTGCCGCTCGGCCCGGTTCGACTGAACACGATGCCGCTCGTTGCGTTCGGCGTAGCTCGGCTCGGTTCGGCTGAACTCGGTGGGCTCGGCTGGGTTCGGCTGAACTCGGTGCCGCTCGGCTCGGTTCGGCGCAGCTCGGCTCGGTTCGGCGGAACTCGGTGCCTCTCGGTTCTGTTCGGCGGAACTCGGTGCCGCTCGGTCCAACTCGGAGCCGCTCGGCCCGGTTCGGCGGAGATCGGCCCGGTTCGGCCGAACTCG
>VXAZ01001989.1:0-197030 GCA_013399875.1 Gymnorhina tibicen | reverse complement strand
TTTCTTCATCTGCAACATATCCTGAAGTTTGTTGATTTTTATCCAACTGGTGTATAGCTAAGCATTAGTCATCTGTAACAGAATTTTGATTTCTACACTCATAACTCTCCCTCCCCATGACCATTTTCCTGGCTAGAGTAATAGCTTATTCCACCGAGTTTTCAAAAATTATTCTAACTCTGAATATAATGTTTGGAATTGATAGTAGCACTATAGCCCATGTCTAAAATATGCAGTTCATGTGTACAATGAGACATTAGAACAAATGCTGTCATTATTGCTTTGGATAAACTGCCTTCTATACCACAGATCACTAGAAATTCCTGGAGGTGTTGGATGGCATTTTCCAAAGGGCTAGAAGTCCATTTGGAATATGGTTGTCTTTGCCTTTGAAAGAAACAAGCCCCTTGCAAACGACAGAAAAAGATGGCAATCTATTACTAGCAGCTTATTTTCCTTAAGTTTAGATTTTGAAACTATTCTTCTATGTTGCCTGAATGCAGTATAGAACAAGAAAATTCAAGAGATACCTTTACAGTCTGTCCACCCAATTTTATATCCTCAAAGCTCTTTTTCAAACTCTAAAAGTACAGCACATTCATCCTTCATTGCCTCATCTGAAACATGCAAACTGTCCTGGTTGTCTCATATACCATCTAAAATGGTATCAGTGGTTATCAATGGTAACTATTCACAGGTCAGCAAAATTCTTCTCTGTCCTTATCCACATTGTTGCAGGTCCATTGGAAATCTGTCAAGTCCACGTTTGTTACTGAGAGCTTTACAAAAATACCAGTCGGAAATCATTGGTAATTTACTTTTCTTCTTAAATGAATTTGTTCCTTTCCTGCCAGGAAACTTAAATTTAAATGAAATCAATTATTTTCCCAGGACTTTTTCTTAAGTGTGTTGTCAGAGAAAGAAAAACTGTCTGAGGTCTGCATGGGGGAGGATGTTATTATAATACGCAGTGACCTTAGCATCTGTGTTGTCACCACACATCCTTACATAATTTCAACAGGTACAGTGCACTACTCTGTTACATTTTGGTTTTCAAGAGGCCTTGTCATGTTCACTTTAATCATATTGTCTGTCAGAGACCTGTCCATATCTATCTATCTATCAATCTGACCATCATTGTACCTATCTGAAGCCTGATAAATGCCTAAAGAGAAGGTATGGTTTGCCATAATCTGAAAATTCAACACAGGAAAGGTAATTTAATTATTTAGAAATTTATTTCTTTGGAAAAATAAGAAGTAGAAAGAAGCTGGCCATATTTGTGATATTGAATTATAAAATAGTTCGACTACCATCCTAAATTGTGCTGGCTTTGTTAAAACACTGTAATCAGAGAAAGAATGTTCCTCTAAATGGAATTGCCTTGAGTTCAACATTGGATTTGAAATTCTATTATTCTAATGTAATATTTTATTTGTTGTTTGGTAAAAGATAACTTGAGATCACATGTGTTTTCTGAGGCTCTGCCTTATTCTTTAAAGCCAGCAACCATTTCCCATGGCCCAATTTCTAACTACTGCCCTATAAATTCTTACACACCAGGTAGGGAAAAATGTTAGGAGACTAAATAGTCTGCTCAGGAATTCATGACTAAATTTTGGTTTACCTATATGGGCTTTTTCTCCCATATGTCATTTAATATATTCATCTTAAGTTTCATATTTGCAGCTGAACTCCCTTTGACTGACCGACTGTAATTGAGATTCTAAGCAGATAGAGACCTCCTGTGCTTGCTTGTCTGAACCATTCCTTCTGATCCTGGTTCCCCCTATTTCCAAATCATTATTTCACTTTTTCTATTAAAACTTGATATGACTAACAATATAGTTTTCAGAACTAGACTCATTTCTCATGAATGACAGATATCTCTTTATTTCTGCTATGAATATTGTAAAAGAAGGAAAAATTAGAGATCTTGAAGTAGTTGCACGATATCAAAAATTGCACTTTGCTTTATAATAGTAATGCTTTGTAGTTATCCATCAGTCTTCAAACACTAATCAATTTTAAGTTATTACAAGGTTTATAATGGAATATATCATTTGTACTTCTCTTATCTTCCCTGGAATTCATTCAAGTAGATTTTTTTTTAATTTAAACTCTCTAACAGCTATTCTTTTGCTCTGACTTAATAACCAGAAAGGTCTGCCCTCATCTTAAAATAGAGTGACAATGGTTATGTCTTCCTGCTCTTACCATCCATTTCACTGTTCCATTTTTTAAGTGGAATAGACCACACCTTTTGAAAGATATCAAAGGAAAGCCTCAGAGAAATATTTTTTGAAGATTAAAGGGATGGAATTACAAATGAGTAAATGTAGTTTGATTTAATAAACCTGGTCTGAGGGAAAGAGTCCCAAGCAGTGCAATATCCTAAGAAAAGCCTTTACAACCAGCTGGGGCAAAGTAAAAGAAAATGCTGAATTTGAGCTTTTGAATATAAGCGTTCAGCTTGGAGGCTACAACTCAAATCATTCCCACATTAGATCTAATATGAATCCTACATTACTATTTGGAAGAGAAAGGTGTTCATATATGGGGAAAATCTGGCAGTAGGTTGTTGGTTGTATGCTTTTTTGGATGTGGAGGTAGAAGCCAGAAGAAAAAGGAAAGAGTAAAGGTCTGGGTAAAAAAGCAAAACAGGGTGTCTCAGTCTGCACATTATGCAATGAAATGCACACCAGTTATGTGGGGAATCAACTGCATTTTATTCCTGAGAAGTGGGGTTCTATTGTAATTAAAAGGAGTAACTTTATTAATTACTGTAACAAGCTGGATTGTATATGTTTGGAAAAGTAAGTATCGGATTTAGGATAAATTTTGCAAATCTCAGATGATCAGTTACAGCTACAGCCAGTCAGGGACTTCTAAACCCCAGCACTGCATGGGATTACCTCAAACACCACTGCTTAAACACTGATCTTCAAAACCTATACTTATATCTGCCCCTAAAACTGAAGATGCCAGTGTTTCTGCTGACAAAGTTGCTAAAGACAGCTTCTGAGGCTAAGTTGGTTGGCACCTGAGCCCAAACAGGTATTTCTCCCTTGCTGTTTCCACTTGGGTGTTGTTTGTGAGGCTTGACCTAGTAGGAGTGATCAGGGTAAACCAGCTGGATTTCACGTGGCAGCAAATACAGCCAAGGGGAGATGTTTCAAGGCTGGATGGTTCATGAGCATAATTTACATAGGAGCTCCATGGAATAATCACTTCTATAAGGCATTTGTGGGATTTACTTCTAAGTCTTTTGCTACTTGATTTAAACAGATTTTCTTAATTTCCAAGTGCTCCAGTCAGTTGCTTCTGGAGACCTTTTTGTCTGATAAACATTCAGCTAGCTAAAGGGAAATGCAAGGGTTCTGGTGGCAGGGAATGACAATGACTGATAATGAAATCTTGCATGGCATGTTTGCTGGGACTATTTACTCCATTACAAAGACAGGGAGCTGTGTAAAAATTTTCAGCTCTCACTCCAAAATGGGCATGTTTGAGAACATTTCCCATCTCTGGCAGAAAAATCTCTTCCATAATCATTAGATGAAGATGTTCTCACAACTTTTGTTCCCCCTTTACAGGGGAAAAAAAAAAAATCTTACAAGTTCTATTAATAATTCTTTACTTATTGTCTTCAGGCTCAATTTAAGGTAAATCTCTACCCAAACAAGTGAATTGAGGCAAAGAATTCTAAGAAAATCTAACTGGAAGTAGATTTTGCAAACACATTTTTTTGCATTTTGTCAATCTTCCTTGAAGAAGGAAAGCAATTATTTCTTATTTTTTTGTTCATTTACTAGGAAAACTGGGTAATTTTTTGTGCACGTGTGTGTGTTGAGCAGAACACTTGGTTTCCAGAATAAGTTCAGCTAATAATAAAATGGGTCTTTTTTGAACCTCGAAATACTGAAACATTTTAAGTTTTTTGGCTTTTTCATTTTACTGCTGTGTTGACTTGGTCTTGGACTTAATGTCCTCATAGAGAAGCATATGATGAATTAAGTTATGTATGGGAAATCTATATTTAAAATAATTAGATCTTATTGTAATTAGTATAAATAACATTATGAAAAATAGTGTATAAAATGCTATACTTGTTAGTGTAAAAATACATGAATCTTCCCAAGTTGTTTGAATGCTCTTGTACAGTAAAAGATCATTCTTCTTCAAATAAGAAAATAAGTTTTTCTTGGCTTCTTTTTATTACTTTATGACAGTTAAAACCTTAGAACAGTTTAAAGAGAGAGAGAAAAAAAGAAGAAATCTTGAAAGAATAATCTGGAAACAGTCATTAAAAAAGAACAACTTTTCCTAAATGCTCTCTGGATTTATAGCTCTCTTGTAGAATAAAGTGAACAGGTTTTACAGGGCAAGATTTGATAACCAAAGACTGGAATAGTTAATATGTGAGACATTTCAGAATACACTTTACAACATTTCCACATTTGATGACATGCTTATTTGTTTCATTTACACTGGAAAGAAGGCTTGTTTTCAAGTATTTTTCCCCCTCCGAGGTGTCATCCTCCATGCGAATTCACAGTTTATGCTTCCAGAAAGAAATGTGCTGCCTTTCTCTCAGCCTCCCCACAGGGTGAAGGTGTGTGGTTCTATAGGGCCTTCAGTTCTGCTAGCCCAGTCAAATGCTGCAGGACCTTAAAGCTCAACGTTTTGGAAAACACTGCAGCTACTCAGAGGCATCAGTTCCCTTTCCTCTCAGCCAAAAGAGATGTGAGAGGTTCTGTTGCTGAGACCAAAAGAATGATGAAACTCCTACAACTCTCAAATAGTTCCAGGACACATAATTTTCTTTATTCATAAGAGGAAAAGGGGTGACTAAGAGGATGACTAATGGTGACTAAGAGGCAGACACTGTGCTATGAATCTTCAAGAACTTTCTTGGAGGAAGGGATTGTGCATGTCTCATGTCCTATTTCCAGAGTTACCCCTCTCTTAGATTTATATTAAAACCTTTTTGAACTACCAAATGGTGGTAGCTTTTAGCAGCCTTTCAGTTTACTGAGACTTTAGTCTCAGTAAACTTGCTTTAGTCAAGTCCCACAGGAAATGTTTGAATTTTGTGTTTTGGGTTTGTTTGTTTGTTTGTTTTTAAATATTAATTGAGTTTTTACTAGAAAAGTCAGCTGTGCTACAAATCTTGTAAGAGAGTGTATTCTCATGAGAACCCTAGCCCAGTTCCGTAAAATTCAGGTTTGTTCAGTGAAAATATAAAATCCCATGTGTATTCTCTGAAACAGAATAAACCTGTGGTACTCAACTTTGTACTTTTGCAGAGAGGCTTCCAGTGAGGATGTTATACTGTAACACAGCAATGGTCAGTCATTTTGGACTCTCTTAAGAGAGAAATTCCTGGTTACTCAGCATGACTGGTGAGCATTAAGATGTTTTATTAAACTCTGTTTAAGGACAAATCTGGAGTACTAATATAAACAATAATATTTTCATTTCAGTTCTTTTTAGACATCAGATTTGATGAATATTGAGGAAGATTGAAAAATATCCAGTATCTCTTATGCTAACACATCATGAGAAGCTCTAGAATTAAAATAATTTTACTTCAGTTATCCCACTGAATGCACTTCGCAGTTTAGTCCATTATCATTTTGGTTGTAAAATGTATGGGTTGTACCAGTGACCCAAACGGTATTACACCATGTATTTACAAGGTAAAAAATTCTGAAGAATGTACTGAGCATCCATCCCAAGCTAGTTTTGGAGCTCAGGATGGCTTTTTTTTGTTTTCATGAGGCTGCAAATTAAGCTGCAAATTTCTTGAGCTTACTTGGAATACAATGTTGTTAAAGTTTTCTTGCAGCATTTTTGGGCTTGTCTGTCTAGAAGGGAATGTCACAATGTCACCCAAACTGTCACAATTAAAAATGGAAAAAAAGGTATGGAAAACTACATAAAGGTTCTTGGAGCTTGGGGTAAAGAGGGGCTGTATGGGGCAAAAGGGGTTGTTTGGTTGCTGCTTTTCTGTTGAGTTGTGATTCACTACCGCGTCCTTTTCGGAATCTGCTTTCAGACTAGTCACTTTGGGATTTTGCATTTCTTCTAGCTGTTAGCCGCTTGTTTAGAATTGTCTGGGGACTAGGGAGATAAACCCGCCCTCGGCGGAGCCGTGACCCCGGCCGGAGGAGATGCAGCCGAAGGCCGCGGTGGCGCATCCCCCGCGCTCCCGGCTCCGCGCGGCTGAGCGGGGCTCGGGCGGTCCCGCGGCCCCGGCGCGCCCCCTGCGGGCCGCTCCCGCACCTGCAGCCGCCGCCGGAGCGGCCCTGGTCCCGAAGTACCAAAATTGCTCCATCCATTATCAAATTGATTATTGATATTGAACCTTATAACAGGCAATAATGAAACAAAAACACTTTCTGCCTGGCTACAGAAACATTCATAAAGAAAGCGATCATTCTTTGTCTAACCCTGTGGTTTTTTACTAATATATTGATCTTAAACCTCCGTAGATTTCACTATTATTTTTTTTCTAGTCAGTTTGATTTGTACTGAATCAGTTTTACATCTGCAGTAAAATATTACTAAAATTTTCTATAAATTTTCATTAATTGTGGATTTTCTTCATATGTTCTATTAAGTAATTTTAAGGAAATACATCCTGCACCATCCGTGTCTTTAAGTGCTCTGTGGTCATTTCACTGGAGTCATAAGGGTCCTCTTATGCCTTTTGTCAAGTATGATCTGGAGAACTGTGCATTTGTTAAAAGAGGTTTTTTAATTTTTACCCTGTTTCTGAGCCTTCCTGCCCTTCACCTTCACTTTTAGCATATTATTTTAATCTTCAAAGGACAGATAACTGAAATAACAGCAGAGTATTTGGGTATTTTCCTAACACAGAAGAAGGCAACTAATTCCCCATTAGCACATGGAGTATTCCAGCTGTATGCAAATACACATCTATCAAAACCAGTTGTTCAATGTCACATTTGAACATATTCTTAGATTCTGTTTTCTAAATCCTCTTGTAATCGCAAAAGAAAGCTGTAAGTCATCCTCATTTCTAGCTTTTTTTTTAAATTAAATTAATTGCTACACTTGCTTTCTATACCTATAAAACACACTAAAGAAACACAAATAGCTGTAAAAGATGAAGCTGTTGGCTCCTCTGAAACAGTGATGAGTTATGTGTTTTGCCTGCAGGACTGGATTCTTGCTGATTTGCTGATGAAGCCTTCCAAAGCAATGCAAAAGTGCACATACTCATATGTGATAGCAAATCATAGAATGACAGAATCTTTAGCTTTGGAAGAGACCTTAAAGATCATCTGTTCCAACCATCAACCTAGCTAAACCATACTCCCACATGCCACAACCAGATGCCTCTTGAGCTATTCCAGAGATGGTGACTCCACCACCTCTGTGGAGGTGCAACTTATTCCAGCTCCTGACCACTTTTACAGTGAAAATTCTTTTTCTGATACCTAATCTTAACCTCTCCTGGTTCAGCTTATGGCCACTCCCTCTTATGCTTTCACTTGAGACATGGTAGAAGAGGCCATCCCCACCCGGCTACGCCCTCCTTTCAGGCAGTTGTAGAGAGCAATGAGGTCTCCCCTGAGCTTCCTCTTCTCCAGACTAAACATCCCCAGCTCCTTACAATATTAGCAATACCAGTAATGATCTGCCAGAGACATTAGCATCCATTAATAGATCTCCCTTTTGCTTTTCTGATTGACTCAGTCTTGTCACCACTGTAAAAAATTAGCTGTCTTCTTGGTCAATTTAACATTTTGTTAGTGCTTGTGAAGCTTCACGCGCCAGCGAACATGTCCATGAACACAAACAGATGCTTATCAGAGTGACTTGGTTTGTGTTGATTTCCTTGTCTTTAATTATGAGTACTTTATCAGGTCTCTTTACTAGGAGTGTTGCAGATTTCCTACCACATTTTACGATCAGAACACCTTCAACCTTCATAAAATTCAGTTTGAATTCAGTGACTTCCTTTTCTCAGTAAATTCTTACTAATTTGTCAAGATGAACTCTTGATGTACCAGTAACATTCCTTCAAGTCAGCTGAGTTCCTTAGCAGGCTCCACTTAACCAGCCAGGTTTGCTGTTCTGTAAGGCACAAGTCTTCCAGTGTGTTCATCTTTCCTAGTGGATTATTTTTCTCCCTTCTTAATAGTATAAATCATACATATTAAATTTTTATCTTGGATGTTGAATGTCTTCAATAGCTGCCTAGTCAGCATCCCTCGACAAAATTAAGCAAGAAATCGTAAATCATCAAGGACTCCAAACAAACTGCTGTCAGTACGAGGATTACCTTATAGTGGCCTGTCTGTCAGTCAAGTTCCCCTAGTGGAGAACACAGGGTGAAATGTTTTAAACTTGTCTTTTTCATTTCTGTTGTTCCAGACAGCTCCTAGAGAATCTATTCACTGCTCTGTTCTTCCCCTCAGAGGATTGCCACTGATCCATTTTATGCCAGATACCACATAGGTTTCAAATGTTGTTAAAAGCTTACAAAATCTGTAAAAGAACTGCTTCACAATGCACGGAGTTACATGGAGCTTAACCATTAAACAGAGTCACTAGTACAAAAAATGAGACTCATTCAATTCTGACTAATAACTGAATTACTCACTTTTACTCTAAGATGTTCCACAGTACGACCTGCCTCTTTTTTAATGGAAATTTTTCCATGGTTTTACTGTTCCCCATAATGTTCTTTCACTGAACCCCTATTAGTAATATAATACAGCTGCTTCACTTGTCACTTTCTCTTTTGCGTGATCTGTAAAATACAGCATACATGTAGCACAAGGAAGAAATCTCTTTTGCTGTTTACCTGGACTGGTGGGAGATGTCCTTTCCATTTCCTCTCCATATTTTACACATTATTTTATATTTACATGTATCATACTGTAATATGTCTCTTTTACGCTCCAAGAAACCTTTTGTTTTAACATCCAAGAATATAAAAAAGTAACTCTCATTAATGTAACACTGGAATAACACTGGGCAGACCCTTTCCCATCATGTTAGATGTGTATTCAAAAGTACATTACAATTATTAACCACAAGATGGCTCAATAGGAGAGGGAAATGTAACTTTTTTACATCACAAAACCACACCATTTCTGCATTTTAAAACTGAACGGAATCTTGGCTCCTCGGACACTAGGATTGAATGCATCCAGTTCACTCCACTATTAAAACACAGAAACACTGCATTGTTAACCCAGTTCAGATAACAGGCAACCATGACTTTTAATTTCCTTCACTATAAAGTTAAAAAATGTAAGGCTTTTTCAGATCTGAGGAAAAACAGAACAAGAATGATGGAAGGAATCAAACTTTTAAAGGCAAAACTTCATTGAGAAACTGCTGCATGTTTCAGAGACTGAATAAGTCCTCAGCTATCATTAATGAAATATTTTTAATTACTCTATGTGAATCAGGCTTATACTCTTATTAATGTGATGTAAATTGCTAATACATAGAGTTCTGATCATTTAGTTGACAACATTAAGACATAAACAATGTTTATCTCCCTCTCATTTCTTTCTTTACTACTACTTTGCCAGTTATCCATGATTTTACTGTAGATGCAGTTGCATGTAGAATCACTTAATATCAGTATGGAATACAATTTTCCTTTCTTCGCTTATAGAATAGATGCTTAGAAACTCTTATTTTGGTTGAAAAGGAACTTCTTCAAACTCGTGCATAATGCTGGAGAGGTGTGTGCCCATTTCTTAGTGACTGAAGCAAAATCATCACAAAGGAAATAGAACCACCTTGTTTGGAGCAGCTCATTTCTCAGAGAAATGAGAGATCCAAAAGTATCAGCTCCTGCATTGTAATCTATTAAGATTAATAGGGAGCACCAGTATTTTCCCTTAAGAAGAAATAGGCTGATTCAACGTGAAGATGTTTGTGGGTAACCTTCAAATTCCTGCATGCCTACTCCCACGTTGGTGAGTCACAAGACTATCCACACATGGCATACTTATTCCAGCTGTGCCCTTTTCCCCCAAAATGGTGGAAAGCAGGTTGCCAGACAGCATGCCCCAAAGTTGTATTTGCATTAATCCACTCTTCCTGTGCAAAACACTGCAAGCACTCTAGAGAGCCCCTCAATCCACACTGAACCATTTCTAGCAGATAGCCCTCCAAAACCTTTGTGAGAACATGGATCACATGAAAGTGTGGTTCTTTAAGCAAGAATAATTTCTGCTTTCTGGTTATTGAAGACTATTAATATACATCTAGGAATGAACTGAGTACGTCAGAAGGAATAAGCTTAAATGTCAATGCCTTTTCTAGTGTGAAGTAGTAACTGCAAAGAAAAAATGAAAAAGCATAGCTTCCCAAGGATAAAAGAAAAAAGACTGAGAATGAAGGAGTCATGCCATACTCTCCTCCTCTTGTTAAAGTCTGCCTGCTTTCCCCCTCACTCTTATGCCAAAGTCCTTTCAAGGCAGGTGTTATTATTTTCATCATGTCTCCTCAGACTTTTAAAGCTCTCTTTGACCTTTCCTGTGCACTGGATGATGGCTTTGGCTGCTACCTGCACATGCTTTGGGAAACAGCCCTTTTCCTGGAGTGTGCATACTGTTCTTGCACCTTGGTGAGGATAGTTAGTCTTGGAGAAGGCAGGGAATGTGATTCTACATTCAGCTTATGAGGAAGGGGAGAAGAAAGTGAGAACATATTTGCTTTTCGCTCACTGAAGAGCTCCCAGGGAGTAAGAGCAAGGGAAGGAAGCTTCATTGGAACTTTGTGAGTAGCAGCTGCACTTCAAGAGGGGGAAAAGTTGATAAAGGTTACGGAAGAAGCAGGCAGAAGAGAGCTGGCTGATTAGACCCTGGAGTTATGGAAATCAACCCTTTCATCATCTGAGTTACTTTTTCCTCCCACTTCTGGCTCACCAGCTGCTGCCTAGGAGCAGAGTTTTGCAGCACTAAAGAGGCAGAAGTTGTCCAGAAAGCATTTTAGCAGCTTCCACCACCTCCACAGAGCATCCTGTGCCTCTGTCAGTCTGCTTTCCAGACACTCAAATGCCTGTCAACCTGCAAGGTGCTCAAGTGTTTTGCTACCAACTCCACAGACAACTTCACTCTTCCTTTTTTGGTTGTTTTTTTCTTTTTACAGGACTGTCTGCCCAGACACTGAGCGGAACAATTGCCTGATCAAGTCCTGCACATGATCAACTCTATTTTTCAGTGTGATTGTTCTCATCTCTTTATGTCTGACATTTGTGGTGCTTCAAGCCAGACTAGCTGGGAGAGTAGGACAAGATTTGTAGACCAGCTACTGGAGACACTGTGTGTGTGTGTGTGTGTGTGGGTGTGTTTGCGTGTGACACTAACAAACTTCAAGTTGGACTAGCTGGAGTTCTAGGCTTAGGGGTTTAGGGGCTGGACACTGAAGGGACCATACATTTCAGACAGCTACCAGAGAGGCTCAAATAAAATCTCCTGGTGAGCTCTGAATCTCATCAGCCTGAAAGACAGAGAAGAATTGGGCCATTTGTATTGCTCATTCTTACACAAGTATATACATTGTTTATGTGATGCCTGCACAAGAACTGTAGTCCTGTCTATGTTTATCTCTAAATGGTTGATCATACTTATGTACAACAGAGGACACAGAAAGAGCGCTGCTGGCACAAATTTTGCAGGAATGGTTGTAAGATGCAGCTTTGCAGGTGTCTTCTGCAGAGACAGGACTGCATACTCCTCTGGTTTCTCATGTTTTCCAGCCCTGGCAAAGTTACTCCAGGAGTGTTTATGCCTCCAGCCAAAGACCTCTCAAGTGCTCAAGGAACAAGTGCATACCTTCAAAGGAGGATTTCAAGGACACTGCCATCATTGTACTAAGTTCTGTGCTGTGTACCTGGAAACAGTCATCTTTCACACACAGCAACCCCTGAGACTGCCAAAGGCTCCTTTTCCCAGAATTTTCTGAACAATGAAGTGAATAGTGTCAACATGGCAGAAACATACAGAAGAAAAGTTCATCCTTTTAAATGTTAATTTAAATGTTATTAAAAGTTCATTTGAACATTAAGATGTTCAATGAGATCAGGGGAGAGAGAAAAATAAACGAGTTCAGACAACAACAGGATCCTGAAAAAGGGTGAGAGATGAATGAGAGAGAAGCAACAGAGTGAGAAGAATGAGCTGAAGTCTGGCAGCAAAGGGCAAGCAGAAAGACTTTCACAGCCTCTGTCCCTCTATATTGCTTTAGAAACATTCCAGGTTGTTGTGACACCTCCAGATTGATCAGGAGCTGTCTGCTGCACACTTCAGAGGGTCTTGAGGGAGCATGAGTCACACTGGCTAAGACTCTTTTGGAGCACAGCTCCCAGTTTAGTTCCCCATGGAGAGAATCTAGTACTTCTGCATTAAAACCACCCTGAGAACTCAGCCCTGTCCCCGGTAAATATAGACTGTCAGGGCTTCAAAACCAGGCTGCTGCTCTGAGCCAAATTGCTAATGTAGGCACAACATAATGAGGTTTATTCTTTCCCTCTAAAACTAGTGGGGCCAGTGTCTGTCACCCTTAAGGAATCAACACATCAATGGATAAAGAAAAATGATAAAATAGAAGTGTGCAAGGGCAAGAAGCTGCGTAAGTATTCCTTCCGTCAGCGATGACTCACATCAGCGCCCCGAGTGAGCGGTGCGTGGGCGCTGCCATCCTGCCACACGGAGCAGAGATATTCAGGAGACAGGCTTTCTCAATGAGTTTCAAGCCTCCTTACCTTTGTCATCTGAGGATGGCTCCATACATATTTTATGAGCTTGGATGTTGTCTTTTCTAGCTAAGTAAAAGTAATTTGCAAACTCTGATAAGGCAATGAAAAAAAAAACCAGTGAAATCAATCCCTTTTAAATATATTTTCTTGCAGTCATTACTTGAATATTGATTTTTAGTGAGATCTTCCAGATCAGTACATTTTGACACGCCTATGCTTAACTGGTATGACTGAGGTACAATATGTTTAAAACCCAGATTTATCTAATTAAATGGGGTATATATGGTTTATAGGACGTGATCTCTTGAAGTTGAAAAAGGTCATACATTCAGAAAAAAATGAGAGGAACTTGTTCTAAATTATAGACATTACAACTTAATAACTTAATAATATTAATTATTTGAATTGTTATAAAAATACTTACATAAAGATATTTGATATTTCAAACAGCTTTGAAAGGTCTTGAAAGAATCATTTTCTAATCTGGATGCTTGTAAATAGTTTTCAACTTTGAACCATAACAATTACTGAAATAAATGGTCAGGTTTAAGTGTTTAATGGAAAATTTTAAAACTTGTTTCCTTCAATTATATAAAAGTCCTCCCTTTTCATGCCTCAAAACACAAACCCCCATCTTTCAGATACCATTAGAGCAATCCATATGTAATACTCAAGCTATCTTATGCTTCAGTCATGCATTGTTTTTTAAATGTGTGTGTGTGTACCTGGAAACCATTGTCTCTAACAAAGGAAAATAAATATTTTAAGTAAATAAATAAATAAATAAATAAGCCAAACAGAAAGCCAAAAAAATCACAATGCAGGCTAAGGGTAATTTTAATTACACTGTCCAAAAGGAGAAATCAAGACATTTTTTGAATATGATGATGAAAAAATAATTTAAATCCAGTACAGTCCAAAAAACATTGCTGGCATAATTAGGGCTATGATTTTGATTTGTTGATTAGTGACTTGAGTCAAATTGAGAGTTAGAGCTCTGCTAGAGGGAACACCATAGCTGTTTTGATTTTCATGTGCTCAGAGAAGCAGGACTTCAGAGGTCATTACATCCTTGAATGCATTCAGAGCAGCAAGGCAACAAAGCTGGTAGAAGGATTAGAAGGATTGGCTGAGAACTCTTGGCTTGAGGTTTGCCTAATTTGAAGAGAAGAAGGCTGAGGGGGACCTCATTGCTCTCTGCAATGCTCTCCTTCCTGAGGAGGTGATGTGGAAGGTGCTGATCTCTTCTCCCTGGAATCTAGTGACAGGACACATGGGCATGGTTCAAAGCTGCACCAGAGGAAGTTTAGACTGGACATTAGGAAGCATTTCTTTACCAAGAGGGTGGTAAAATGCTGGAACTGGCTTCCTAGGGAGGTGGTCAATGCCTCAAGCTCAAGCTCAGCTTTTACTTTTCTAACCCCATCTCTGCATGCCCTGGCAATGCCCTTGGAATTCTCAGTGGGTATTTGTCCACATTTCCATCTCTGGTGCACCTCTCCTTTGGTTTTGAGCAGGCTCAGAATCTCAGAAGGAATCACTTGCTCTGGCTACTTCTCTTACCTCTAAAGGGGATGAACTGTTTTTGTGCTTCCAGGAGCATGTCCTTGAAAAACTCCCAACAGTCACTGGCTCTTTTATTCTCCACGGAAGCTTCCCATGGAATCCCTGCCAGAGCTGAAGTTCGTTTGTAAAATCTAAAACCTTTGTCTTAGTACTAACCTTCAGTGTGCTCAGCAGGATCCTAAAGTCCACAGTATTTTTATCATTGCATCCAAGGCTATTGAGCTATTAAGAGCTTTAAATATTCAAAAATTTTAGCTTCTCTGCTTCTTTTGCATTATGTATTTATTTTTATTTATGGAGGCTGCAAATCTAGGGACTGTTTGGCCTGAATAGGAAGCATCTCCAGGGGATATGACCAATGGATATAAATATTTTATGGGAGGGAATGAAGAAGAAGGAGTCATGGTCTTTTGAATGGTGTCCTGTGACAGGACAAAAGGCAACTGGAACAAATTAAAACACATGAAAATACATCAGAACACAACAAAACACTGTTTTATTATGAGACTGGTCAAACATGGGATCATGTTGCCGGACTGGACCTGATGTTGGGTGTTCTGCTCTAGTTAGCTCTGATTGAGCAGGAAGATTGGACTAGGTGTTATCAAAAGGTCCTTCCTGATATAGAGGATTTTCGGATGCTGTGATTCTGAGAAATATTTCTCTCCTTTGAGAATTGGGTAGTACACTATTTGGAAGAAGGTCTCTAGTGTGCTGGTTTTGGCTGGGATAGAGTTAATTTTCTTCACCATGGCTAGTACGGGACTCCATTTGGGATAGTTTTGCCTAGGAAGTCTCAAAGGATAATTTTCAAATTTTTCATTAAGTCAGTGAGAACAGTTCAGCCAATAATAAGCACTTTTAAAAAATCAAACTCATTGTATTAACAACTAAACAATTATGAACTAGTTTTTAATGAAAATATGTTCAAAATTATTTACAGACCTATAATGATCAAAAGAAAATTATTCATTCCTTCTGTAATTCAACTAGCTGTGAGTTCAAGAGAAAAAGATTAGTTTATTTTGTATAGGAAAGCTATAATTTCTTAGTCATAAGAAATTTACTATCTGTCAGGGTTTATTTTGCACCATATTCACCCTCAATTTTCTAGTGTTTGAATGGTTAGTAATTGTAAATGTTCAGAAGCACATTTAAATAGAAAATGTAATGCCTCACAGATGTTTAGCTGTTGGTGTTTTTCTCTTTCAGTTTTGGGCTGGGTTTTTTTGCTTTTTTCTTTTGGCTGAATACTCCAGTCATTCAGTTTAATTCCTTATTTCTTGAGTTAGCATAACTCCTATGCATGGTTTACTGAGTATATTGTTTGGTTAAAATTTACTTGTAGAGCGTAGAGTTAAATTAATTCCAAAGGATGTAAACAACAGCTTTTCTACGATTCCACAGAAACTAATTTTGTTTTTCTAATACAATTCTTACCATAATACCAGAAACATGATTAGTATATTCCCAATTGTAATACTTTTATCAGCTAGAAGTGAATCATATATATTCCAGCCTAGTTTAACACAGTTACTGATTTTCAAGGACTATGAGTTAATCTCTAACTCATTAAAATATTGTAAAGCATGAGGAATAAATGAAATTCATTTGAAGTATTCATCCATAAATTCTTAATTGCTTTAGCTTGACTAAAGCCTGGCTGGTGTGTAAATGAGCTTAAGAACAGGCTTTTAACAAGATCTATCAGCCAGAGTTAATTTTTGGCTCTCTTCATGCCACAGGTCTGGAAATTTTGCTGGGAGGTACTTGACTCCCTGCCCAACAGCTGATCAGCTTGGTCATGAACCAGGCTGATATTATCACAAATAGGAGAAAGAGAAAAAGCATCATATGAGCAGTAGAAGCATACAGCCAAGCAGGGTCTTTAAACAGCAGAGCCTGTTATCTTGAGAAGGTAATTTCAGATATGAAAGGTGCATAGCAGTAGATAAATGGAAAAATGTCCCATAGCTTGGAAAGTTCTCGTTTATGAATTTTGGATGGTAAAATGCATATTTCTCTTGGCAGCTGGAGAGCTTCTAGAATCATACATTGTTGATATGCAGGGGAAAAAAGGGATTTTTGCTATCAAGTAATCTAATTTGGCATTCCCTGTTTTTCACAGAATCTGTGCTTGATTACAGCTCAGAGCAAAAAGCTAAAACAAAACTAAAACAGTAAATTGTAGACTAGGTGTGAACAGCAGGTTTCTGGGTCCTTGAGATTGTGAGGAAAAAAAAGGTTAGAACTGACAAGAAATTAAAGGTTTTTTTAAAAATCTGAAACCAAAAATAATCTTTACCACCCTACTCTACCCCTTCTCCTTGCTTCTCTTAGCTTTTATTGCTGAGCATGATGTCATACAGTACGGAGTATCCCTTTCATCAGTTTGGGCCAGCTGTCCAGGCTATGTCCCCTCCCAGGCTCTTGATCACCCAAAGCCTACTGGCCTTTGTGGAGGAGTGTGCCAGCTCAGCAGCAGCCAAAACATCCGTGTGTTATAAACTTCCTTCCAACAACAATTCCAAAGCACACTACTATGAGAGCAGCTATGGAGAAAACTAACTCCATCCCAGACAAACCCAATACACTCATGTTTCTTGTACTCCTTCCTGCAAATACTTTTTTTTTAACTGTATTTCTTCTCTTTTTATTCTCCTTGTTTCCCATTATGCTATTTTGAATCTATAAAATTAGAAAAATCAACACTCTCTGAAAGAGTTAAAATGTATGTCCATCTGTTTTTTTGAGAAAATCTTCCCTTAGGAAACAGGAGAGGATTTTTTTCAGAAATCAGCGTTGTACTCAACCATTACATGTCAAAAACAAAACTGCAGGGTGTTCGGAAAGGTGACAGGAGAACAAACAGATCTGCAGACTGCATACAAGATGTTCTGCAAATATCCTGAATCCTCTAGGGCCTCTGAAATCACATAAAATGACTGTGGCTAAGAGCTGAATTTACTCATTTTTGGAAAGAAGACTCTTCTGACATTGTTTCCAGCTTGTTCCATGTGAGACTTCTGGCAGGAGTTGTCATGTTTAATTGTTGCTGTTGCTATAGTTTTCTCACTATTTAATAAGTCCATCTTAATTTCTCTTTACTTAAAGCAACTGTCTTCACATTTTGGTCATTGTAGAATATTTTTTAACAACTGTCATCAGCTCTGAAACAAGCAATCCCTGAAATGTGGTTTAGCACATTTTAAGTTGAGTTTCTGCTGTGCATAATGAAAGAACATTATTCAGACTGAAATATAATTAATATTATACAGACTGAAATGCCAGTTAGGCACACTTTTAACCACGATCCTGAGGCCTCTTGCGCTCAGTGCACTGTGCAAATGTAAAATTCTTCTCCTTCGAATTTCTAATACTTATGTTTGGTTGTGTGTTAGTAGAGATAAGTACTGCACTAAGTTTTTGGTCACTCAGACAACCATCAGTGCAGTCAATGGGTCAGGCAGAGCAGACAGCACCTAAGATTACTCTACGTCTTTGCTCACTGTTGAGTTCACTGGGCAAGAAGGCAACAGAAAACAAAGAAAAGCTGAAAATTTGGCGGACACTGCAAGTTCAAGATATTCTGGTATGGGTATCTTTATCTCCATAAACACACTGAGGCCCCATCAGAGTCTTTCATACTTCATCTTTTGTACTTCCCAAAAAAATTCTTCAGTGCTGACAACAAACTCCTAATTTATTGATGAAAAGGAAACTATGAACCAAGTTGTAACTGCCCCCCTCATGGGGCTATTTTATCCATTTTAGTATACCTCATGGCTCTTTCATTGCAGCTTTTTGAGCTATTTCTTTGAATAATGGAGAGTACAGAGAAAAAACCAAAACAGACAGACTTAACAGCAATAAATAGCTACCTTTTCATCTGGTTTTATAAAAAATTGGTTTCAGACAGTATGGAAAGTCCTTTAAAGTTTTTTTAATTTTATTCATTCCCTCTTCCAGGTTTTCCTTAGGAATACAAGAATATTTTTTTTAACTTGACTATTAATTTCTAAAAATATTGATTTAATAAAAGTATAGTAAAGTAAGAAATATTGGAAGAGTTTCATTTTTTCTTTAAAAATATATTATCATATACAATGGTTACTATTCTATTTACAGGAAATAATTTCCCTGACAAAAAGAGGATTTCTAGAGTTCTCTATTTTTTGTTCAAGCATTGATATCACAACTGTTTCCTACTCCTTGTGTTTTATTTAGCATATCTATACTGATTACTTAAAAGCCAGCATGGATAACAAGGCTCAAATAAATATTAGCAAGGAGTAAAATTTAGAGTAAAATTTTTCCTTTCAGAATTTTGTTAAGATTTTCTTTTGCCCCAAAATAACTGAAAAATTAAATTGTGGCGAAAAAGAAATAATCCTAAAATTTTAGTAGAGAGACTAATTAATTTCTTCAAAATCCTGTTATCCTCATATGACCAATTCTGTTTCCTGCAAAGCCAATGGGAAATACTGTAAAATTCAACTGTAGCAAAATTAGTTTTTATTCATTTCTATGTTTTCCTTCGCCTCTCCTTTCAGTTTGCTTGTGATCTTTCAAAAGAAATTATTTCCTCAAGGAAAAAAATGTGATGTTCCTGAACTTGGTAAGATTTTTTTAATTATAAGATTTGCTGTACCTTCTTGCTGAACAAAAATACATTTCATCTAAATAATTGTTATCAATTTCTTACCATTACTAAATATGCTGAATCCCTCATGTTTAAAAAAATCCATTGTGATATAATAGTTGTAGAGCAAAATTAGATAAGTATTGAGTGATGGAAATGACTAGTGAACTCATTAAAAGATAATAAATATAAGGGAGATGTTAAGACTATAGAAGTTCTGTGGTATTGATTGGGAGATCAGCAATGATTCTTTTTTCCTTTTTCCTTTAGAGTATAAATGAGTTCTGGAGTTTTCTCTGTGCTTTTACACACATAGTCTAATTGCTATGATAGTTTGATAGGGTCTTTTACTACTTGAATTATTTCTATTCTGAAGAGGCAGAACAAGTGACAGTGAAATGGAATAAGTATTTGCACAGCAGGAGCAGAAAATTGCCCGAAGCTCTGCCAGCTCCAGCTGTGAGGAAATGCATCTGCTCGGCTAAGTAGAGTCAGATCAGTATTTAGATATAATTTTTTTTAAGAACGAGACTTGGAAAATAGTGTGTGGTAACCACCAACTGAGTTTTATGGTAATGAATATGTGGTGCTCTCACCTTGGAACTGGCTAACTTTTTTGAAAGATAGCAACTTAAAAAATGTACAATGTGTCAAGTCTCTGACCTGCTGTGTGCATGTCAGAGATTTTTCCATCTACACCTTATTCCACAGAAACTTCGTTGCGGTTGCCTCCTTGTTTTTAGAAAGCAGGTCTGATGACATTTGATCAATTTTTTAAATCTTTGAACATAAGAAATATTCACAAACTGGTAGTAATACAAATCAAATAACAGAGAAACAAAATAATTTGTACTGTAAGCTGATGATTCACAACACTTAAGCCATACATAACTGAAAATTGCTTCAACATATATAACTCCTGAAGAATACGAGTATTTGATATTTGCAGTTATTTCATTTATTAAATAGTTTAATGTCCAATATATTCAGTAGAGGAGAGAAAATTCTCTTTAAAAGACTGTTGAAAGGCAAAATTTTTAGTGAAAAACTAACTCTGGGATTGAAGAACTTTTAATAAACCTTTATCTCCACACAGATTGTTGATATAATTAATACTGATATATTAGAAAGAGCTGCTTCTTGAACACATTTCCTATCTGCATGTGGAACACAATCCAGCTCAGGAGCTTAAATCCGTGTAGAAAATCCATACACAATACCTTCTAGTCTGGCACCCAGTAAGGTCATAGCTGGTAAGAAAGTGTAAATAAATGCACAGCACTATGAAGGAAAGAACATCTAACTACAGAATGGCATGCATGATTGCTTTGTTAGAGAGGATACTCAAATGCAATGACGGCTCAGTGAGGATCACAATTGGCTCATTCTGGTTTTGAAAGAGGAAAGTCCAAGTGCAGCACAGAATTAGCGTGAATGAAGAATCCAGAAGCTGATGCTGGCACACAGAATGAGGGTTTCTGCCTCATGCCTGCCCAAAACTAACTTTAAATATGGCAGGGAAAACAAATATAGAAGCAACTAGAAAATAAATATCTTCTAAATAGCAAATGGCAACACTAAAATGACAGGGTAGGTCAAGGAATTTAGATGGAACAAATGAGAAACCTTTCAAAATGGAAAGAACATGTAGTCAAAGTCTTAATAAATGCAAAGTTTCATTTAGTTGAGTGATTTTATATGATTTCCCAGAAATTAAATTATATCTTTTGGGATTTATTTTAGCCCTGATGATGTATGAAATTTTCACATCCCTGAAATCCAGGCCTGTGCTCTCAATCCTGTGGCTAAACTCAAATATGCTGCTTTCGCGGCTCTCTGATACTGCTCACGGCCTTCATTTCACTTCCCACTTCCACTTCGCTTTTTTAAAAGAGAAGATTTTTTTTTAAAGAGAGGGAGAAATACATAACTTTAGTGTGGAGACTGAGTTGTTAGACCTTTTCAGTGCAAACTTTCATGTTCAAATGCATCGTAACGTATAGGTGAAAGAAGAATCCCATTTCCACCAAGAATAATACAAAATGTGAAATCATTAGGCCTTGTAAAGTCAGCATTTCTGTTCATGCTGAAATAGCTAGATACGCATTATAGGAAACCATATAGGCAAAGATGAAGAGCTAAGATGCATTCAGGATTGAACAATGGCTGAGTATGAATTTTCAAGATCTTTTGAAAACACCTATTTTCTACCCTGCTCACATTTTGGGAAATTAGTTCTGAAAACTCCCAACTAATCATATAGTTTTGGGTTTTTTTCATTCACAATTTTCTAAAGTTACGCTTTGGTTTAGCTTTACAACAGCTGAAAGCTGGTAGAGAGCAACTTTCTCTCCCTAAATCACATTTTTGATGCCATATTTCAGTAATAAGAGAAGCTATTTTCTCATACATTCTATCTTTATTTCCATTCTATCTCAATATTGCACTGTTTTCTTCAAACACATTCGTAACAGTATACGACAAAGAAAAGAAGACCACTGAAAGCATTGCAGTCACTTAATCTGAGACACCACAGTTCTCCAGGAAACAAAGATGATCAGCATTTGCTATGCAGACCAGATAGGTGAATCAGTTCTATTTCCTGATCCACCATATCAGCTGGGTATTGTTGGACACAATTGTTATTACTTGGACTATTTTGAATATCAGCCAGGCACACACAGATGAAGGATGATTGCTTAGAATTTTAAGAGAGGAGCTAAGCAGTTTAAGTGAAGTCGCCTCCTTATCCACAATTTCCCTGTGCAGTAATGCCTTTTTCTTTCCTCTGTTGAAGCAGAGAACCAGACCAAACCCAGAACCAAAAAACCACACCATCTCAGATTCAAGTAGATTACATTTTTGAGTTAGCAATAAGACATTTTAAACTCTGAAGTGCTGAATCTTAAATAGCCATCTTTGGGACATTTTACACAATATTGCATGTCCTGAATGAAACTTTTGTTAAGATGAATGATCTAGTTGGTATTTATTTGCAGTGTTTCCCATGTCTAGAGACTGAAAGCAACTCAGGATCACTTACACTAAATATTTTATTTTTCCCTAGCTAAAAATATGTTACTTCAAATATGCATCCCTTCAAAACTTGTCTGACTGTGTGAAGGGAATGTCAACTGATTTTCTATGGGAGTGGTGTCTCAACAACAAAGCAGTAACTGATAGATTTAAAGCTTCAGCACAAACACAAGAGATTGTATGAGCACAGAGATTGATCTATTCTATTTTCTTGCATTAAACATGTTCCTCTAGGTCCCTTCTAGGAAAAATAATGTGGAGATAACTTTTGATGTAAAGTGAATAAAATGAGGATCTTAGGCTTCACAGCCATAAATCTGGTGTATCTGAAGAGCAGTGTAATCAATTTTAAAAGTTAAAGAAAAAAATATTCCCATATTTCTTCAGTCAAAGTGTATTTATATAGCTGGAATGAATTAAAAAAGCTTCAATAATTTTGGTATAGATTTATTCTATGTCAGTTCTTTGAGAAATTTAGAAGAAAAACAGCAGTGAGGAGTACACCATCATTTTATCTTCAGTTACAGATTACAATTCGTTTCCTTAACCTGGAATTCAAAACAAAACATGTTTTCTTCTTAACTAAAGTGAGCTAATAAGACATATGTGTAGCCTGTGAAAAAATGTGAAGGTTTTTTCTCACCAGCCAGCAAAATGAGGTGTTTAGTCCTGTAGGCAGGCCAAGTGGATATATATTCTGAATTTTCCTCCAGATAAATACATTGTGTTTTCCTCCAGATCTGCTAAGAAATCCTTCTATAATTCCTTTTCCCAGTCAGCTTGCTGTGTACAGTATGTAAGACCAAGAGAAAACATTTTTTTAGCATCTTTCCTCCTTTAGTACTGCTATTTAAAGAAACACTGTTTGCAGTGCAATATTCTCGCAATCTTCCCCAGCAACTTTGTCACCACATACTGTAAACAATATGCCAAAACAAAATTAACTTTACAGATTTTTTCAGTTTACATTATCTGTAATTCAATTGTAACTGAAATGCAGACTACTACATATCCAAATTCAGAATGCTGTTGCCAGAATCACTGACTTTATCATAGACTTATGCTTTATCTGCTACAGTACCATAAATTAAAAAGTAATATAAATAAAATTTAATTTCAAAATAAAATGACCACTAGACCTAACTGTAGCACCAGACACAACTGTAGCATCATTTTTCTATTTTATTGTCCTCCTCTTCAATGTCAAAAACTTTATTCCACATGAGGAAGAGAAAATCCCCTTTTGCCTCAGTCATGAATATTGAATTTGGGTTTTAATTTAGTAGTTTGATAATCACAACCCACTTAAAGTATATAAGCATGCTACTCTCATAACAGTTTAAATATGCCTCTGCAACTAAAAATATAGATAAAAATGTGTAAATCCCCTGAGCTCCTGACTTTTCCTGTGAGCCTCTTCAGGCAGTCTAATGTCATCTTGAATTTCATGGGAGTGTCTATGTCTATACATAAGATCTTTAAGTTTAAAAAAACCCTGAGATTAGTGCCAAAATAATGTAGTCTAGTAAAAATTGGTGAAATTAACTTTCTGTGTTAGGGGGTGACAAAATCCACTCCTATTTGAAATGGTTCAACCTAAGAGTAGAAGTTCCTTTAACCTAGAATGCTCTTGCTTCTTTGCATTGCTTGGAAAAGAAAAACATGATTTTGTTGGACAGTACTACCTGTACAAACACTCTCTACTGCCTTATGTCTTTGTTTTCCCTATCTTCTCTCCTATACATGGGTAAAACTAAAGAGTGCCCAGGCATCTTTTAACAGATAAATCTTGCCTCAGAAGCTGTCAGACAACAGAAAGTTACCCTACGCACTTTCAGAAACAAGCTGACTCCAGCATTTTTTAATTTTGGACAGCTCATCCTCACTTAAATGCTATTTTAATCCAAACAATTTTGCATAATCTCATTGGATCATAAGCCAGATGTTTCTTGTTCACACAACCAGCTAATAACAAGCAGACAACAAACATCCAAATCCAGAAATAGTCACTGTGTATATGTAAAAAGCCAGTCCTTACCAGTTTCCATCACTGTGATGAGGTCTGCATTTGAAGTTGTGTACCTGCTTAGAAGAATACATTCCAACATCAATATTTTTTTAAAAGCTATTTATATGCCAAAGGTTTTTCAGACTGAAAATTACTCGTTGAGTGGGTCATTCTTTTTCCCAGAAGTCATCTGCAGATAAATGTACAAAGATGCTCTCTGTCATGAGATATAACCTGTGTTGATGGTCCATAATTCAAAGATATTGAATCACGATGATTCAAATGACACAGTGCTGATACCAATAACAGCTGAATAAGATAAAAATCCCTGTCAACAGAAATAGATTTTTAATCTGGTTTGGTCCTGGTTTCATCAGGGAAATATATTTTTGCTGCCATACTGTCTGTCAACAAGCCAGCCACAAAATTTCAAGTAATTTTGGTCATATTCAGCCACATTATTCTTTCAAAGATTAGGAATTAGGTGAAGGAAAGATGTCAGATTATCTGAGGCAAGTCTGGCAGAGTCGTCACAATATGTTCCACCTAATAGCAGCTGGCCAGACGACCACTGTTGACATGCTGGTGACAGAGCTCTAGGAAAGCAAAACTGAACTGCATGTTGTGCAGTTAGGGCATCTTAGAAGATCTCTGCAAAAGAGAATCTTGGGAAAATGGGGCACACTGGATACATATGTGAAAGAAATGAAGCTTTTCCTGATCCAGAAGTGACTCAGTGATCCGGGAGGGTTAAAATTTCTTCAGCTGAAGTAATCATGGGTGTTTAACACGTAGATCCACTTGAAAAGCTGAAAAATCTTTCACAGTAAAACTCCTTTTAGGCCTCTGAACACGTGCCTGAATTGTTTACGTAAGACTTCTGAGAATTAGATTATAACAATAAAAAAATACCGGTAGAATTATTTAAATTAGTTTCTAATATTTTCTTTAGTATTCATTTTGGATTAGAGAATGATACCTGCTAAGCACAACTATGGTTATTCATGAGAGAAAAATGTTGTTTGGTTTTTATTGCAATAGATTCCCAAAGTGTTTTCCCTTCAAATATATCTATTAAATAATAGTCTGGTGACTCCACTGATGGCAAGACATTGCCTCTGCTCTCTGCTCTAAATAAGGGAATTTTTAAAATTATTCTGAATATAACTCAAAATTTAAAAAAAAATATTTAAATGGGATGCTTCTCTGTATCTTGCAGTAAAAATTCCAGCACACCTTATTCAGGGTAACCAAGACAAATAACAATTTAGCACATGACAATTTTAGAACCCTTTTGATACTCAAAACATGCAGTAAAATCTATAGCAAGGATCTGCCCTTACTTTCTTCCCACTAATGAAACCAAACTTTCTGTGATAGCGTGCATCTGTTAATCTTAGTTGCATTCAAGGGACAAAAAATGTGTCAGGTGGGCGTCCGCTGTATCTCCCCAAGCATGGAAAAGTCCTTGAAGTACAACGTATGTTAGACACTGAATGTGTAAAAGGTCGGAATCATTAAGCAAAACACTCTGGTTCAGTAGAAAAGGTGATTCCTGGAGGCGCTTCTGGTCTGAAAACAAACCCACTCTTTTTGTTTTAAGAAAGATACCTATACACTCTGCTTTCTCAAGCTGATTTAAACTTCCCGAAAACACAGAGTAATCAACACTTGGAACTGATTCAACTGCCTTTTAAAGTTTTTTTCTATCCATTTTATATCATGGAAACTCCCCAGCTAAAGGCAAAAGTCCTAATGAGTGCGGGTGCTTGCTGTCTTTCGATTTTATAGATATTGAACCCAGAAGAATTCAATTTCTCTCATGCTGCATTCACTAGGCATTTGCAACTACCCATTGTGTCCCTGTTCACATCTTTCAGCTTGTAATAGAATCCTGAGCTGATGCTAAGCACTTGCATGCCTTTACCCACAGTGCAAAGTCAATTATTTTCTTGGATCCTCACAGGGCACGTATGCTCTATTACAGTTTTGTGAGTTTACTTGCTCACATAAAGCTTAATACAGCAAGTTTCGTGTGTTAAAAAGTTGTGTATAAAATATCCCTTAAGAGTAACACTTTTGTTGAGTAGGTGGGTGCTAGGACTAGATAGCTCTTGAGGAGTACATGTTTAATATCACATGACTTTTAAAGTTGCCCTCCAACCCAATCCATTCTACAATTCCATGACTCTATGATATGTGTCAGAAAGTTAATTCAACACATAAAACACTATTTCAAATACTTTGTCAAGATTGAATCAGAGCTGCTGCCAGTTAAGTGTCTGGATAGAGACAAAATTTGTGTAAGGCATACACAGAAGTCTGCTGACCAGCAAGCAGAGACCCTAGCAGCAGCATCAAAGATGAGAAACAATTAACAAAATATTTGGCAGAACTATATCTTCTTAAAAATTGAAGCACACCCAGAGCAAGGGTAGGATTCTAATCAAAATTTGTGATCAGATCCTACAATAATTTAGAATGAATGGGAATTTTAAAAGTTATCTGGTCCAGCCTCCAAGGTGCACCTTCTAAGGTCCCAGTTTGCTGCAAGGCCAACCATGATGATTCAGCTGCAGCACCAGGGCCTTGAGTTTTGAAGATGTCCAGAGATGCAGTTTCCACAAGTTCTCTGGGCACCCATTCCAATGTTTCACTACCTCGGCATGAAAAGCAAAATTCAAAATTTCAATTTCTGCAAGAGGAGATTAAGGATTTATACTAGGTCATTGTGCAAGTACTCTGTAAATTTCTTATATGTGGTTTTATTCATGGAAGGCGCTAATCTCATGGTAGAACTCTGTGTCCACCTTTTGCTACTAAGTACTCTTTCTTCTATGAAAACCTGACTTTCTCTACAGATACAAATTAGAAAGCATTTCTCATTATGAAAAGATTTCCTGGAGAAATAAACAGTGATGTTGCTGTTCTATGCAATGGAAATAATATATCTTTCAGTGGATCCTTAAAGAAGTATTTAAAAACCTACACTGTGTCTGGAAAATAACTGCACTCTAATATTTGATGAAATTTTCTAGGACGTGTCTGAAACTTGATGTACAGTACAAACAGTGAAAAGAATTGCTTCTAAATTGCAGTTTGCTTTTATAATGTTAATTACTGAACAAAATTATTACCAATTTGTTATCAGAAAATGGTATTTAAGCTGAAGAAAAAAACAGATACAGTGAATAGGGATTTCTTAAATTGTTTATGGCCTTAAAAAATGTGTGTATGCCTTTGAATAAGACTAGCTAATGAATGTTTCCATTTTGCACTCAGATATATCAACAATAAATTCTTAGAACTACAGTAATGATTCTGTGTCTCAATGTTACTTCAAAGATCAAATAAATAGTGGAAGGTTCCTCTGACAGTAATTAGGTTTATTTATTTATGTATTTATTTATTAATAAACAGCACAGAAACTTTGGATACTCTTTAGCACATTTTTATTGCAAAGTGAGTGATATTTAGGTATTTAATTCAGCTATTATTTCTCCAACTTCCAAGCTGCCCAGGGAAAATCTTTGTGCTAAAGAACTCTGCATAATAAGAGGAGAAACAGTTTCCTCATTATAATACTTGCTTAGATTTACCAGCTGACTCATAAAAATTATTTAAGGACTAAATTACTTCAGATTAGATCATTAATTAGAATTGGTGAAATTACTTACAAAAATGCCAAGAAATTCAAAATTTTACAGTATGCAAAACTATCAGTTATTTTTCTATATATTATTTGTCTTCTATACATTCTTTGTGTTTCAAAGACGTTTGTATCAATTGAAATCTAAGGGTGGGTCTGCAGCTGAGATAATTTTCTGGATTTCACATCTGATGTTTAGAAATTAGAATTAAGGATATCTTTTCAGAGGACAGTGAGCGCTAAGATGTGTCAGACTTTTGAGAGCTAGGATATTTATGAGTTCAGGCATTTAGCTCTGGGTATTTGGGATTGGAAAATATGAGTTTGACTGGCTGATAAACATAGAAGTAAAAAATCAGTGCTTACAATTCATTTGTTACCATGACAACTATACAACTAGAAACAGTGAATTATATCCTTGTATCACCAAGAAATATTTTAATTGGTAGAATTGTTTCTAAATTACACACAAGCCATTAAGCAACAAGACAGCGGACAAGGGATCTCATTCTTGATTCCAGGACCCTTAGAAGAGGTAATGAGACCTGATATGGCCAAAAAATCAAAACCTGCTGTTCTCTGGGGATGATCATGCTGATAGCACTAGCTGGAATGAAAGAAAAGCCTGAGCTCAAATGCCAAATGCTCTGCGTGCACATGGCAGCTGAGTCACCGGAAATGGGAACAGTAGATACTTGAGCCACTGTACCAGAAATGGTTTGTATTTGGGCACAAAAGGTGTTGCCTGCCAAATAAGATTAGCAAATAACAGAATCATAGAATTGTTTGGGTTGGAAGGGACCTTAAAGATCATCTAGTTCCAACCCCCTGCCATGGGCAGGGACACTTTCCACTAGACCAGGTTGCTCAAAGCCCCATCCAACCTGGCCTTGAATAAATAAAGATAAGTTATGTCTAACTTCAGAAATGACTATTTATCTTAACATAATTAAAAGTATTTTGTAAAAAGAAATCAAATGGTTGCTATATGTTAGGCAAAACTCTGTCACAGCCACCAGCCACAAAAGAAAACCCTCCAGCAATATGACTTCATCTCTGTCGTTTCCTATAACCTCCCTCTTTTGTTAGACCAACTTGGCACTACCTGTGATCTCAGTTCAGATCATTATTCCCTACCTGTTCAATCTTTAGTTTCCACAGGATTCGCTGAATATCAGTACTGCCTTTCTATAGGAAATTAAAGAAGCATGACTTTATTTGAGTTTGAGGACTAAAAAAAAAAAAGAGGTTCAAAATTTCTTATGAAGTAAAACAAAAAAAATTACAGAAGTTACGAACATTTGGTGTTGTAATTTTTGTGTTTGCAATTTTGTACACAACAATAAGCAATCATAATCAAAAATTTACTAAAAATAAATACTAGAATATTTCCCTTTAAATAAAGTCATTATCAAATATTTAAATCTTGTTTAAATACCTAGTAAAAAAGCATTTTTTCAGCTATTTTCAGCTAACGAATAAAAAAAATCCCAAAATTTGAAAATAGAAGAATATGGCCTATAATTCTTAAAGCATACACTGTAGTTTTCTATCTCTTGAAATAAATAAACTCTATATAAAATAGTATCATTATGTGTTTATTCTTACCTCTTTCCTGCTGGACAGACCTTAGAGCAAAGAATGAGAGCATACTTGGGTTTGATTCTTTGAAAAGGAAATGAGAAATAGCATCTAGAAAAAATGTAATGTATTATATGAATCGATAATTTACATCTCTAGAAGAAAACACTGGTCTCTTCTTTACTGCAAGGGAGGTGATGTATCAAGTTTGAGTTGGCTTAAAATATTGGTTTGACATAAAAGAAATAATCAAATTTTCCTTCACTAGAAAACTTTATTACATTTTTTTGTCTTGAGTGGAAGAGCCTAAAAATATTGGATTGAATTAGTTTAGTACAACCAAAGCAGCTTTGAGGGAAGCTAGATTTATATTTAGTTTTGTCAAAGAATTCTTTGTTAAGTAGTTAGTTATGTTCTCTTAGATTACAGTAGTTCACAGTTTCTGTCCACTGTTTCCAGTAATCCGAACCACCAAAAACTTTGCATCCTGATTTTTGATACAGAAACATGGGGGGGTGATAAAGGATTTTAGAGTTATTTTACTCAATTTTACTTCTCTTTTTCTGTCACAACCACCATTCATAAAAATCACGCTGTCTTTGAAAAAATCTGATAAAAATTCTCATTTAAATATTGTTAGTGTGGCATCGTCAAGTGGACTGCTCAGAACTTTTCCTCTTTCTTCTTCTGGTAATAAAATCTTGTTGACCGTAAAAAAAGCTATTTCAGTAATGAGCATAATCTGTCCTTTGAGACTGTTGGATATATATAAAAGGTATAAATCTTTGTATGCTCTTTTCAGGAGATAATCAATTTCTGATTTTAGGAGTATTCAGTGGAATGGTTTTTTGATCCCTGGATAATGCTTCTGATACCATGAAAACCACACTGACCAAATCTCCTTTATGAACATTTATCCAAGCAACTTCTATCTCCACAGATTATGACAGTTTACTATGAAGTCATTCTGGCATAACACTGCAAGAACATTTCATCAGTGTGGGATGTAAAATGTAATAGCTCACTCACTCAACCATACTTTATTATATCTCTACTGTGTAGTTTGCAATAGTTTCAATTTGTTTTAATGGCCAATTGAAAACTTTGGCTTCATCTCCCAGTACAATTTCCATTCACTTCCAATAGGATGTTTCCTCCCAAAATACAGTTAGATTTTTTTAAAACTTATATTTCTGTGGTAGCCTTCCCTGTTTTGATAAAATACACCAGAGACAGCAAACAAAGGCTCTTTCATCTAACATTTCCTCTTTCAGGTCACTACCTGATGAGGCAATGTCCTTGTTGGGTTGAAATAAATATATGTCAAATGTATTTTATCCAGCTTTTTAAATCTTCTAGGGAGTGGGTCTTTTTCCTATTTGCCTTTTTTATTTTTTTTATTTGTTTGTTTGGTTGTGGTTTTTTCTGGTTTTTTTGAGAACTCTGAGGAAGTAGGAGGAGGCACAGGAAATTCCTACTGGAGACCTGAATAGGGGAGATACTCCAAGGTATTAATCTATGCAGCCTGTATACTCTGCATAAATCGTTTGTTCATGTACCAAGAACATCATATAGACACATCTGACAAAACTGAAATAAATATAACAGTGGGGATGCAAAAAATACAAGAAAAATCCACAGAGAATTTGATTAAAATCAAAATTATCCAATCAATAATCATCCATCTTGTGAAGTTCTCCAGCTGTTTTACACACTAAATATAGCATTCAGTGTGTGTAATGGTATTTTTTATCTAAGCATTGCATTAAAGTCCTGTATCTCCTCCATCACTGCCTCCTTATGCCAGTAAATTAAGTTATTCACATAGTCATGTGCCTTCTCTGAAAGACTAAGGACATTCTTCAAGTTGACTGCATAATATTAATTATATTTAAGATTTATTCATTGTGGTTTGTGTTGTCCTGTCTTTTTTTTTTAATTTCTAAAATGCTTTACCAATATCAAACATGAATTCAGAGCACACTAGAGATAACTAGTGAGGCTGAAGATTGACCATTCATAATCATGTCTGGGGACTGGAATGACTTCTGAGGAAAAATCATGCATTTAAAGAGACTGGTTTTTATTTTAACCACTGGTGCTTCAGTTCATTTCAAGTCATAAAAATAAAAGAGCAGTATTAATATGTTGCATGTGCCAGTGGCCACTTCAACAGAAAAATCAGAGGACTGGTAGGCAGGCCTCCAGGACACAGAGGTTTAATTCCCACCCTGCAGTTACTGTGAGTTCCCATGATCCCAGTGGGAATTAGTTTACATATTTCAAGGTTATTGGTTTAGGAGTTCTCCACCCAATTTTATATATGAGTTCATGTTTATGCATTTCCCTTAATTGCTTATGTATTAGTTCTAGAAGTTTCCCCCTTCTTCAATGCCCCATTGGCTGAGTCATGTAATCCCCTCCCCTAAGTTATCCCCATTGGTTATTCTCCTGTTGTCTCCTCCTCCTCAGTCAATCCTCATTGGTTACATTCCCTTTGTTCCGCCCTCGTATAAAATCCTGTGTTCTCCCTGATATTCTGTCTTTGTCCCTGAATACTTCACCTGCAATAAACCAGCTAGAACCTATACAAAGACCCCTCTCTCATCCTTTGCCTCCGCCGACGCCTCTTCAACACCCCTGTTTGGGGCTTGCTCCTTGTGAAGGAGCCAGCTTTTTCCTGCTCGCTGCAGCTGACACCAAGGACGTCTGCAGCTGGACGCTGTGCGGCCTCGGGCAGCCCCCAACCGCGTCGTTAATATAGATGCTAAAATATTTATTCATGTCTTCCACAGTATCTGGGATGTAAATATGTAACAATTTACAGCACTATTTTTTCTAATTCTTGAGTGAATATAAATACACACTGCACTTTTTAGCAGTAAATTGTTACATTAATTAGGCCACTGTAAGATGATACCATATTATGTTATTCTGCCTGTTACCTCTTCTTCCATTATTCAATACCAAGCATGTGCCTCAAATACTGAAAAGCCAAAATCGCAAGTATTCCCTTACAGTATTAGGGAAACAAAGCATAACAGATAACATTATTATATCATAATAGTGTTATTAAAATATTATAATACCCAGATTCACTTCAATTTTGGGGTTTTTTCCTTATGGACCTTATATTCTACATATAAGAATAGAGAGCCCTAGTAGAACAGACATGGTCTTCTCAGGATCATTGAATTCCACAAGTCATCTTCTACAAGGCTCCCAAGACAGTTTTATCATGCAATCAGATCCCTAGCTGCTCTATAAACACATTGTTCATGTGAAAATACAAGGATAAGCAACACTACAGAATAACAGAATCAGTCAGTCTGGAAGGGATCAGTGGATCATCTGGCCCAAGCTCCCTGCTCAAGCAGGGTCATCCCAGAGCCCATGGCACAGGATTGTGTCCAGAGAGTTCTTGAGTATCTCCACTAAGGGAGGCTCCAAAACCTCTTTGGGCAATCTGTTCCAATGCATGGTCACAGGCACAGTAAAGAAGTTCTTCCTCAAATTCAGGTGGAGCTTCCTGTCCATCAGTTTCTGTCTGTTGCCTCTTGTCCTATTGCTCAGCACCACCAAGAGGAGCCTGGATCCATATGAAGGATGAAGGCACCCTTCCCTCATATATTTATAGACACTGATAAGGTAACATCTCAGTTGTCTTTTCTTAAGATTTAACAGGCCCAGTTTTATCAACCTTTCCTCACAGAAGAAATGCTCCAGTCCCTTCATGATTTTCGCAGCCTTCCTTTGGATCTGCCCCAAAGGCTCCATGTCTCTCTTGTACTGAGGAGCCCAGAACTGGACACAGGTCTCCAGATGAGGCCTCACCAGGGCTGAGTAGAGGGACAGGATCACCTCCCCTGACTGCTGACAGTGCTCTTCGTAATGCACCTCCAGGGCACCATTGGCCTTCTTGATTACATGGGCACACTGCTGGCTCATGGATATCTTGTTGTCCACCAGGACCCCCAGGTTCTTTTCCACCGAGCTGCTTCCCAGCAGGTTGGTCCCCAGCCTGTGCTGGTACCTGAGGCTATTCCTCCCCAGGGGCAGGACCCTGCATTTGCCTATTTTGAATTTCAGAGTGTTCCTCTCTGCCACTCTCTCTGTCCTGTCAAGGTTCTTCTGAAGGGCTGCATGGCCCTCTGGGGTATCAGCCACTACTCCCATCTTTGTGTCAAACTTGCAGAGCAGGCACTCTGTGCCTTCAAGTCATTGATAAGTTAAATCATTCTGGGCCCGGTATTGAACCTGGGGTGATACCACCAGTCACAGGCCTCCAACCAGACACTGTGCCTCTGATTACGACCGTCTGGGATCTGCCATTCATCCAGCTCTCAGTCCACCTCACTGACCGTTCATCCAGTCCGTACTTCTTGGGTTTGTCTGTGAGAATGTTGTGACCATGTTGAAAGTCTTGTTGAAGTCAAGGTAGACAATATGCACTACTCTCCCCTCATCCATCCAGGCAGTTGTTTCATCATAGAAGGCCAACAGGTTGGTCAAGCATGATTTACCTTTCTTGAATCCATGCTGCGTACTGGTAATCACCTTCTTGTCAGCCATGTGCATAGAGATTGCATCCAGAATGAGATGCTCCATCAGTTTCCAGGGATTGAGGTGAGGCTGACTGGCCTGTAGTTCCCTGGGTCCTCCTTCTTGCCCTGTTGAAGTCCGAGATGACATTTGCTTTATTCCAGTCCTCAAGCACCTCTTCTGATGGCCACAGCCTTTCAAAAATGATCATGAGTAGCCTCGCTTTGGTGTCCGCCAGCTCTCTCAGCACTCATGGATACATCCCGTCAGGGCCCTGTGGATGTCAAGTTTGCCTGGGTGTTCTCTAATCCAGTCCTTCTTGACCAAAGGAAAACCTCCATTCAATATTCCTTTACTTTGGTCTTGTGGGTGGGAGGTTCCTGAGGGCTGGTCTTGTCAGTGAGGACCAGTGCAAAGAAGGCTTTCAGTAACTCTGCCTCCTCCATATCCTCTGTTACCAGGGTCCCCCCTCCATTTAGCAATTATCTTTGTTTTCCTTTTGTTATTGATATATTTGAAGAATGCACAATGAAAAGGGCCAGTGGAGGTCACTACATAGGCCAATAATTTCATTCTGCTCACAAACTTCAGTGTTAGAGGAGCAGTCCTTTTTCTCAGTAACATTTTATACCTTTTGCTGTCCATAGTTGTTTGTTTCTGCCCTCACATCCCTCTTCAACAGATGCCATTTTTACAACTGGATCATGCTGGAATACAAAAAATTCCAGAAATATGAAGATAATAGAGCTCACTTTGTTTTGATTACAATTATCTACAATGTGCAGGTATAATTTTAATTTTGAAAACAAATTATCTCACATATGATTAAGTTATACTTCCAAGCTTTGTTTGCTTTTAGGATCACAGTATTTATTTTATGTTTAAAGCTGCTAGAGGACTTCTATTTTTATTTAGGGTGCTTTTTGCACAGTTGACTTCCTTGTATTACTTCTGAAGAGATGATTGTCATCTCTTCATCCTATGGAATTGTAATCCCCTTTTAAAACTGTAATAGAGTTACATTATTTATTGTTATCACTGGATTTCTAAAAAAAAAAAGCCTTGCTTTGAGGAAAATGTAGCTAAACATATTCATTTCTTCAGTCAACATAACAAAGGATTAAATTTTCAAAACTATACACTTCATCAGCGCAAAGGAAAGTTGACTCTACTTCAGTTCTTCTCTCTGAAGACGATTACAAAGATGACTGAAATTATGAGTCTGCTGAAGATACACCAGAGGTTCTCTTGCAGGTTTTGCAACAAACTACTGGCACATATGTTTTCTCATGATACTTTGGAAGTGATTTAACATACTTGTTCTTCTTTACATTTTAATTCATCCCAATAACAAGAGTAACAGGTAAATGACAATAAGTTTAAATTATGGCCTCTCAGTTTCAACCACTGACAATTAATCTACTGTATTTAATGCTACAGTCATATCTTTGACTATAATTTTATTCATTTTGCAATATTATCCTGGCAAATTAAAAGTTTCAACAGTTGCTAATCTAATTCTTTTGATGTGCAAAGTAATTATTATTGATTTCTTATTTGTAGAGCACTATCAGTGTAGAGCTAATTTCCTTTAGACTAGCAAATTGCTGCTAATAATCTTAAGAAATAAAACCTTCAGGAAATGACCTAGAAATTAATCTGGCGTGCATAAACCTATAGCACAAAACAGGGATGTATTCATGAAATTAAGTAGACCTCTCCAAAGTAGAACGAATCAATACCTGATTATGTTCCTTCTCCTGATATCGATTTTCTTCCTTGGGTTTTTATCTCTGAGATTCTTCAAAAATAAAATTCTTTCTCTTAATACCTTTGTATGTATACTAAGCTTTGCAAATCTTCCCTCAGAAGTCATCCTTTTGGTTTCCCCAGTCATTCTGCTGCTTTCTCTGAGACATCCTCCCTACTATATTCTTACTATTTTATTACTGACTTTAAGAATGAGTAAGGATTTCAGCTGAGTACCCCTCTGAAGAGGAAACAGACTGCTTTTTATGTCACAGCTGTAGTTCAGTGGGTCATTCCTTCTAAAATAAACATTGCAAAGGTAGTGCTAATTGTTGATGATTACTCTTGACCATCACTGCTATTTGGTAGGAGAGTTTATCTTATGCTTCAGCTGAAGAAGCTAGAATGTCAGATATATAGAACTTCTGAGAATTCCCTTACTAATTGGGCTGTTAAAAATTCCCATGTTTTGTCTTAATATTTTTAATTTTTAAAAATTACTAGCAGATTCTTAAGCCTCACATATCCCCAGGCGAATGAGGTCCAGACATTTAAACACCTTGCAAATCCTTTAAAATTGTGTATGGCAATTCCAGTGGGAACACAGAGCTTTAGAGAATATGAGGTATAGCAAATAATGGTTGTCAAGACCTACTGAAATATCTTTTCCTAAGCATGTGGCCGACATCTCCGAACCTCTGCTTCTACTCTTTGGGAATCCTTTCATGACTTCTGTGAGAAAGACCCTGATAAAATCTGTTAAAAATAACTGAAAAAAAAAATACTTGGCATATGTATTTATTTCACTGAGTAAAGCAATAGCAATACCTTAGTTTCCTAGAATAAATGGTATTATATTTGCACATTTAAGTAGTCACTGTACTTGTTTGATCATATGATTGTCTGAATATAATCAAATTGCCATTGCAGTCATTTGTTTGGAGACACATGCAAAGCACCTACTGCACAGAAAGCTTTTATACTAATAAAAATCCTAAAATATAGGTTCTCGAGTTACATTATTATGCTCCAGCATCAGCGCAACAGTAATAAAGAGAATAGTAGTTTGATGAAATGTCCACAAGGATATTCTACATTTAATTTTATTAATTTATATTGCTGCTTCACTGGTATGCTCCCTTAAGATAATTAATTTAAATAGTGGTATTGAATGCCATTGACATCTAGACGTGATCATAACAATAATAGTGAAAAGTGCTTTTGAGTGAGCCTATTGTCAAGAGGCTGATGTGATATTCTAAAGCCACTATCTGTATTTTATTAGCTAAGGTTATCAGCTGAATCATTATGAAATACTAAGCCCTCTACACCTTTTTGCTCTCAAAATCTCTCAGTATTTTTCATTTGGACCAGGAGATTAAGGACTACATTCCTGCTGCTTCATGGAAATTAAAAAAAAGGATTTATAATTCCCCTGTTATTGTTGTAACACAGGTGGGTTGCTATCCTATGCAATGACAGAGAAAGAATGGTGTAATCAGGGTGTGGATATTCTCACATGTATATATATTATCATAATTATGACTGTGTTAACAGATACTGCTCACACACAAGGGTTTTTTGTATTTGTTCTAACTATAATTTCATTTTCCACTTTCCATTTTTTGTTTGCAGTATCTTTTTATTTCTTCAAAATATTCTAGTTCCCATGTCTTCTTCTGGGTTAAATATCATTGCTTTATTCCAGGTTTGCACTGAAATGGAGACAGTAGTGATTATGAAATTGCCAATAACATCTAAATAAAATACAAAATGTGCTAACATGAAATACACTAATACAAACACAAAATAAGAAATATTAATATTACATGTTAGTTAGCATTAAAACACTATTAATCTCTTAAATCAATAATTCCCTCCGTACTAGATAGGACACTGAACTGGAACTAACTGAATACTTTTTAGGTCCTCCTGTACAAGTTTAACCAAGAAAATAAGCAGTTATTTTTCCAGATATGTACTTTAGAAGTTTTGTATTTTCAATGTAAACCTCTATGAATCCAAACTTGAGTGTCAGTTGATGAACAACTACATTTACAATGAAATTTTGAAGATCTGCAGCAGCAGTTTCAAAGGAAATTAAAAAGGCACTTCGTTGTTAAGCATTCTTGAAGATATGGGGTGTGATATGACTAAAAAGCAGTTTTCACATGTGAAGATGGAATAGTCAGTTTTCACCCACAATGAATCAGTCTCATTTTTCATTGATTATGAACTATATTAATTTTTCAATTGTTTTTTGCACACTACATGACACATGGCCTACCAAAATAAGTAATGATTTATACACTATAAAACTATAACATAATATAAAACCCAAAACTAATCTTGAATTATTGTTTTAGTATTGCAGACGCATTATCAGATGTTATATTAGGCAGCACAGAATTAAAACAAACAAGTGGTCTAAGAGTTCCTCTGTCAGAAAGCTATTCACTGTTTCAATCATGAATACAAATAAATATGGAAATATTTGCTTTCCACAGGGAGTTAATACTCACCTGTATTTTCAAAGTCCTACAGGCATTAAGACTCTCCTAGTCACTGAATTTTGCAGAAGTTGCAAACTCTTCTCATTTAGGCATCTGCCTCCATTAGTACCCCTCAAAAAACCTAGAGTGTATTTTCCATTTCGTTTGCTTGGTTGCTGTCTGCATACAGACGTATGATGTGAGAGATCATTTTACAAAGTAGAGTTACCTGAGTATGTGGAAAAAAACAATACAACTTTGGAACATTTTAAAGCACACTCAGACATCTGAAACTGCCATTCCTGTGTCTCGCATAGTTTTGTTTGTAGTCAGAGTATCGCTGATGCATTTTGTTGTAAAATGCTGACATAAGTGATGTTTGAGATGATTTAGTAATAGCAGCATTTTCTTCCAATTTCCTATGACCACAACACTGTAGATTCCCCAACAGCAATAACTCATGTGAATACTGCAGAAGATCCCGTATAGATTCTATATTCAAATCCAATTATCAGGACTCAGCGAAGTTGAGATGTGTCCCCTGGGGGAAGGTAACCAGCTGCATACCCTCCATTTAGCCACTGCAGGTGCAGGTCTGGCATTTCCCCTTAAATTTCTTTAACTAATGTTTATGTCTCTGTGTCTGCTGCAGGCTGACCTATACCACTAAGCCAGCACAGCTCAAGTGAACAGAATCACACATCTGAGACCTAACTCTGCTCAACTCAGCATGGTTACAACTCTTTATAGTGCACAGCCTCTGAATTATAAACTCACTGAGATTAAAGAAAAAAAAACATAAAAAAAGAAACCAAAGCGCAACTCCTTTGGGTCTTGCATGCAGCACAGAAAGTGTTTCTGCTTTAATTCAAACTCAACTGAAAAATGCATAATAGATTTAAAAGATAAATCTTTTGATTTACAATCATTCATTCCCACATTAAAGTATTACCACAAAAGACAAAGGAAGAAGATGCTTTTGTAATGAACTGGACAGATAATGTAGTCATTTTCTCAAATGGTGAGTTTCATCATTCCCCAAAGTGATATAATCTTCAAGTTTTTTCAGATACTGTACTTACTGCATACACACAAATGAAAAGCATATTCTTCATGTAGATGATTTGTGTCTCTTCAGATAATGACAGCATTGTGGAACCAACTCTGTGAGATGGATAAAAAATTTAGTGCTATTTACAGTTGTTACCCAGGATTGCTCTCTTTGAAATAGTCCTGCTTAGTTTAGTCCAAGGCGGAATGAAAAATTACAATCCAAATATGTTTTATGGAAGTGTATGCAAAATAAATTTGTATTATAATCTGTATTAACCCAAGATTTTATCCTTCAGACATCTTTCAGATACCTTAAGCTTTATACATCTACAGAAAAATACTTTACAGATGTTTTTCCTTCATACTTTTTCATGCATTTAGTATAAGAGAGCTATGGCAATCTGATCTTCACAATTTTATTACCAATACATTTGTTACATAAGAGCTAGGACTAAAACAAGATGATTTTTCTTTCATCTTTGCAGTCCTTATGCCACAGGTTGGAGTGGCAGAATGCGAAACAAGAACATTTTTCTCCAACACCTGCCATTTTTGTCAGCTGGGTTTAAATCATGGGTATCATATCCTCCATCAAAGACAGGAGTTCTACTTTTGATTTTTTACTCCATAAAATATTAGAACAGTCTCTGGTTTTTAGACATCTGTAAGCAAATTTCTGCTGATTACAGAAAGACTGGTACATTCCATATCTGGTTCTTTACTGAAGTTTTTTCTTCCACCTATATCTGGTCTTGCTGAAACAGGATGGCTTTTCATCTACATTTTTTAGTTGGTTTTCTAATAATGAACACTAGATGATTTCAATGCTCATTACTGCTATACTGTGGTTCACAACACTGATATTTACAAAACGATACCAGATTTCATCTACTTTATCTCCTTTTCACTATAGGATTGTATCCTATTCATACATTTGATGAAGGTTATAGTGCAAAAACAATGAGGTATATGACTCTGTTGCTACGATGTAAGACTAGATTCTTCCAAAGAGGTCATGCCCACTTATGAATATAGATTTTCACCAGTGATTTCTTTTAAAGAACTGTCATCATATCATTGACTTTCAGATATTTAACTCTGTCAGCTCATCTGGGTTCTCAGAGCCTCCAGAATCTCCCATGTATATGTAGGACCTGTGAGAGTCCTTAGAAGATGGTCTTCTGGACCTAGCAGAACTTGATGGGATGTTTCATGTAAGCCAAGGAGTTTTGGTGGACATTCCTCACCCGACATAATTTTTGTTAAAAGTAATTTTTATCTATGTTCCAGCACATTATAATGTTTTGTGCCCAAAGCAGGGCCTTTGAGAGGACTACATATCACAGAGCCTAGAAGTTTTTGAACATACACTGGACTGGGAGAAACAGAAAATTAGGCAAATATTGATAACCCAAGCTCCATTGCCAATTTTCGCTGTTTCCTTAGTGTGGAATTGGGAGTTACAGCTTTAAATGGAGCTTTCCCCAGTCTTGGGAAGCACAAAACCTATTTCTGTGTCAAAGGCCTGAAATTTCTGAACACCCACAGCTTCTGCACTCCTTAATCGACTGAACAGGAAGCATACAGAGCTAAGTAAAAAGGTGCAGAAGTTGGAATCCAAATCAGAGTATTTCAGTGCAATTTCTATGCAATAAAATCTATTTCTCCACAGTCTTTTTTTCTCAATAATTATTCCTAATTGACTAACACATCCCTTCAATCTCAACCATGTGTGAAAATGTTCCACAGAATTTTGGAATCTCCTGCAGATAAAATTTAATATTAATATCTTTGATTTTGAGAGCTATCTAGAATATAGAAAATGACAATGTCATTGTGTGTCCAGTCATTAAACTGACTGCTTTTCGCTAACTGTGAGCCAGTGGCAACTGACACTTTTAAGAAGACAGACAAATCTAAGTCAGGGGGCTTTTTTCTGAGCTTAGTAGAAATATTCCCAGGTAGTTCTTGAAATGAAAGTTGGATTATGAGTTTTGTCTGTTCGTCTTGTATTGCTAAAATGCACTTGATTTTGCTGAATTCATCTGCGCCTTCTAATACACACACTTTTACTGTAGGTTTGAACTGTTACATCTGATTAGCTAAACAGCAAAGAGAGAGGAAAGATTTTGTGGAGACCTTTCTGTATCAGCGAAGGTAATCAATGTAAAGGACAGACCAAAATAGCATCCTCGCCTTCATTCAGCTCTTTAATTCATTAATTTCTCCCTCTAAATAATACCTACTGGATAAATAGAGAAATACAACAAAAACAATGATGAAAAGAAACAGACTGTGTATTCAGGCAGCTTAAACACTAGTAATCTTGGCTTTGGCAAGCTAGCACTATGATAAAAAATAAACATAATAAATCTTAAACAGCAGATATCCAAGAAATTATGAGTAAAGAAGCTTTAATCTTGAGAGAAGTGCAAGGTACACATGCTTGGGACTCTCTGCAACTCCCTCAATCACATGCCTCTTTCTAAAGTTTTTAAAAACACAAAATATTCTTAGTAGACAGGGTTGAGTAACAGATAAATTTGATTTCATGTTCAGTTTATACAGTCAAGTGTGCATGAAATTATGCTCATAAACAGATTATGCTGTCCTTGGATGTGAAATTGTTAAAATGAAAATGTGAAGATCATTCAAATACAGAAGAAATCCATCCATTACATGTAGCTGAAGAAAACAGTACTGTTCTTTGTCATCAGAAGTTAGTACCAGAATTCAAAACCAGTGCACTGAGATCAATAATCTTCCACCTTTCTCTGAAAAATATATGCACAAACGTTCCCATACACATTTTTCAGAATTGACAAATTGGTCTAATATTTAGCAAAGTAATAGAGACAGGGAAGTGAAGAATTAGTACTGCCTCAAAAAAAAATGAAATTGACTCTTAGTCCATTCATCACAGCAAGGTCCAAAACAACAATTTAAGAAGGTGCTAGGACTAAGCAGAAATCAGCCTGCATCACACAGGCCAGTATATGCTGTTGGACCTCCTGTACTGATATTGCAGGCAGTCATTTCCAAAACTAAAATATAGAATAATACAAATTAAAAATGTGGTTTAGGAAATGCAGTTTCGTGTCTCCCTTCTGAAATTCTGATAGTCTAGGTATTAGCAATGGCTTAAAACGCCGAGTTGTGTAAGCAAAAATCCTATACAAACCATAGTGTTTCACCTACTGTGATTTCACGAAAAGGAAGAGGAAAATCATTAGGTTGTTTTAAAGATACATTTAGGGTGAGAGGTGTCCTAAGGTGTAGTAACTAAACTTTGTCTCTGTCTAGTCCTACAAAAGTAGCAGGCTGATATAACTCACCTTCTGGTCAGTACATATTTCTCTTGCTTAGCTATGAACTCAAGCGTGATTGCCTTAAAATTCAGCTTATTCTTTGATTAATTTCTATAATGCATTGAAAGCTTTCTGGCTTGATTCTTTTTGAATTTCTGGCTATTTTTTTTTAAATTCATTTTAGGCAAAAAAATATAACAATGATACAGAATAGAAAAAAACACAGTCACTTAGAGAATGCTCAATCACAATAGACACATCTATATTTTCCAAAGCAGATATTCATCATCACTCTGCCACATTTTACAGGGAGTAGAAGTCCTCCATCTTCATAAATTTCTTACAAAATAGAAGTCATGATTGATTTCCTAAAACCTGTGAGACAGAAGCACTACTTATTTAATTAAAAATAATAGGAAACAATACATGAAACATCCATCTGAAGAGTCATCCTTATATCATCTGTTTTCTTCGTAGCATGAATGTAATGTAGAAAAGTTTTTTTTTGTATTTCATTCACCCAGTATAGTTTTATGCTTCTGACAGTTGTTAAACAATTGCTAAACTATGTGCAATTTTTAAAATACTGTCTCTACAGTTAAAACCACAACATTCTAATTTTCGCATAATGCCGACACCTTCATGAGAAAGGATTATTTAGTTACTGATTGGTCTTCTGATAGCATTGCCACAGATAGATGCACAATTTCACTGCTAGATGCATGGGATTCATGAGCTTGTGAATGATGCTATTTCCTCAGAACTGCATGTAAAATGGATCATCAATAAAAGGGACCTCTGTGGTCATCTCTAACTATGTGGGCATTAAACTTAGCATGCGTTATTGCTGGTACATGTAGTTATTTCATAAAATTAAATGAATTTTTATTGAAGTATATTTCTAGTATCACAGATGTTTTTCCTAAGTAAAAAGCACCACTTTTCATTTTTCTTTTCTGTGAGATGCTCATTTATTTTTCTTACTACCACCACTGTATTTTCATCACCTTTTATCTTTTAGCATTTACACATATATCACTCTGTGCTTTGACCTACTTATCTTTATCATTTTCCCTCTAAAAACAGATAATTCCCATTTTTGTTTTTGTAGTGACTGTGCAGAATACTTCCAGTACAGACATGACTAATGTGCTCCAGATTTAACTTTCTGCCTATTGGTGTCAAAGGAGCCACATCCATCTTCCTTGCCTCTTACCTAAAGACAGTAAAATAACGAAATAATTCAGTCTTACCTTATCATACCTTTCAGAGAAGTAGCACAAATTTATATAGAATGAAATATTTTTTCTCTGTTGATGTAGTAATCCTGTTTTCATGGTGAGCATATAAAGAACTTGTATCTAAAAAGTATTTAGGCTGTTTTTCTGAGATGATTTGATCTTTTTACCCTTGACCTATCTGTAACTTCTGACTTGGAAAAATGTAAAAAGGGATGGAACTGCCTTCTTAGGTCAGTGCTCCTATAACTGGAACCTGTAACCAAGCTCAGGTACAGTAATGAGGTCTTCCTTTGTTATTTGAAATTTTTTTCCTACATGAATCATTCATTCTCCTCGACAATAGTAAAAGTTAGTAGAAGAATCTTTTCTAGGTGTAAAAAAAAAGAAAGTCTAGTTTTCTACCTATAATACTGGTTCCAAGTGTTTTTCTGACTCACATGGCAAGTGTTGGTAGATCCTCTCTGCTGTCAGAATCAACGCATTTCTTCTGACCATGTACATATGGAAAGTCCGGGGATTCAGGAAGAATCACAAGAAATTAATTAGTAATAACAAAACTAACTCCACCCTCATCATGATTATTCTGCTCAACTTGTCTAGCTTTGTCAAAGTTAGTTGTCTTTCTGCAGGAAAAGAAAGGTCAGACCCAACATAATTTCTCTTTGAGTATTAGCTGGCTGTTCTCATTAAGAAGGCTGCTTCACTCAAGCTAAAACAAAACACTAACAAAACTCTAGTGAACTCAAAAAGAGTTATTTCCTTTAGAGACTCTAAGCACACAGTGTTCTGGATGATGTGATTTCTAAAGCAGTTAGAGTTTCCTGTTAGGGCACATTCTGAAACAAAATGAAGGAAAAGTTGTCTCTCCCCTTGACAGTATTAGACTTGGAGAGAAAGAAATATTTTGGGTGATACTGAAGGAGGGGGACTTGGGGTTTTTTTTGTTTGGGGTTTTTTATAAGTTAACTCTTTTTTAAAACTTAAAAATATTTTGATAAGAACTGAAAATTGAAATTATTTTATTTAGATATCAGAGACTTAAAAGTATTAGGTGTCTGCACAAGAGTTGGCTCTAGTTGCCTAAGCTTGGATTCCCTAGTGAAAGAAAGACATTGAAATATTGGATCATTACTGAAGACAGTGGTACAAATACATTAAACTAACATTAATTTTGTGTTTGCTGTTTACAGAGGTCTTAACACTTCACTTTTTCTTACAACTTAGAACCTATTTCTAGAAAATGGAAACAAAATACAAAATTGTGTATGTAAAAACCAAAAACACCGCCATATTCAATATTCCCCATTTGCAGCACCTTCTCCACGAAGCAGCCAGAAACCCCAAAGGCATGATAGCCTGCTTTATCGTGGGGGATTCTGTAAAATGTTGTGTTCATATACACTTCAACCAACAAACATTTTCTTAATGATTTGCAATTTCTCACATTGCTGTGAGAAATGTCTCAACAAGGAATTTTACAAAACATTCTTAATAACTACCTCATATCAGCCAACTACTTATAGGTAATATTTTATAATAACATACTAGAGATTTGGATTTACAGTACTCATGTGGGCTCATTTTATGGGATAGATAGTGACAGGGGAGGCTGTAGAAGAAAAACTTTGAATAGATTGCCTGGGATCCACCATCTCCCTGATAGAATGTGGCCTCATTAAGGTTTTTCAGCAGCTGAGAGAAAAACACCAAATATCCTGTTGTAACAAAACCTCATAGTCGTTTTCCTGTGTCTCTTTAGAGATGTCTTTTTTAAAAGTTACATATTTTTGTACTTCTCCTGTCTGTCTTAACTTGATATGTTTTTCTCACCGCAGGGCAGAACACACCTGCTGATCCCACATGTGAAATTTCACATCCATCCCTCACACCCTGGTGATTCCTCTCTGTTTTCCTTTGGAGACATGACATCCTTCATATGTATTTGCAGATATTTTTGAAGATAAAAGATGGGTTATCTATGTACTGGAGACATTTATCTGGCCTTCTGATGCCGTGTAAAGTATATCTTGCCATCATACTGTACCACCATTATTCAGCTCTGCTTAGCCCTGTAACACTCTTTTAATAATTCTATTTACTTTTGCATTTGGGCTGTATTGGTACTAAAGGCCAGTTAATTCCAGACCTTTTTTTTCTCCTAGTCATCCACAAGAGCTTAAATTCTGACTCCCATCTCCAAATGCTGTTCAGAATGCCTGTCATCCAGTTGCACAATTTCTACCAGCCCTCGCCACTAGGAGTGTTTGAAATAGTAACTGATTGGCTGCTGCAGGGCTGAAGGAGATAATTCTTATGTGTCTCTCTCAGTTCCAGAAATTCTAGAGTACAAAGAGGAATTTAAGCTTTGCTGCACCTGTGCAAAGCTACACATTGCAGCTCAATTAAAGGATAACTGGGCTCTCTTAGTGACAAAATAAAACAGAATAATGGGGGAAAATATGAAAGTAGACTTTGTTGTCTTGGGTACAATCTGAAATATAGTTTTTGGGTTTTTAAAAGTTATTGTATGGTTTTTGAAGAACCTATGTACACAGAAGTTATCGCTGAAATATACCATTTATGTGAAATAACTGTCTAACCTCATAATAATTACTAAAAATGCTTATACATATTTTGCCAAAATACTTTACTTGTAGAATCTATAATTTCTGTTTTAGTTTCTGCATTTAAGGTTATTTTCTATATTAAAAATTAAGGGGAAAAAAGTGGTTAAAGCTAAGAGATAACCTGTTTTTATGGGGGAAAACTTATCTTCGGCTTTCTTAATGTGACAAAAGAAAAAAGCCACTTTTTTCACAGATGTTTTATTATGAGTCCTTTCGAATCTGCCTTGGAGTAGTTCTGTTCTCCAAAATCACTGGAATGTCTCTGCAAAATCCTAAGCTCCCATTGCTTAGCTATTTAGAAATAAAGCTTTCTGAAAGAAATACATGAATGACCATCTGTTTCCCAAGAATGTTTAACACAGCGACAGGAAAAAAATACATTGGTAGTAAACAGCTATATATAATACTCAGCAACTGAAAAATACCTGTGATGGGGAGGTGTTGCTCCCAGAATCATCATACCAGATAATTTCAATTTTTAAACTTTCTGGACAAGAAAACCTCTGTATAGAGCCCCACTGAGTTCTGCTAAGGAAATTCTTGTTTTTTTGATTTTGTTAGTCCAATCTAAAACATTTTCCAGATGTTTCATCAGAAAGAAAAAGTTTCTTTCTAGCGTACAAAATACTGTTTCTAACAACTTGTTTCTAAATTGCTTTCTACCATCCCCCAGATTCTTCTCAAAATCTAATAATATTTCCTAACATAATGCTTGTCATCTTTTCTTGAAGTTTTGCACTTGTCAATTTGAGTGAAGCCAACAACTGAAAAATCTCCAAGGATGGAGACTGCACAGCCTTTCTTGGCTGCCTGTGACAGTGCTCAGTCACCCTGATAGTGGAAAAGTCTTTCCCGGTGTTCAGAGGGAACTTCTTGTTTTTCTTGTAGTTCCCATTGCCTCTGGTCCTGTCACTGGACCACTGAACAGATTTTGGTTCCTTCTTCTTACACCCTCTCTTCAGGTATTTATGTATATCCTCAAACAGGCTCCCGTGGCTAAGGAAACCAAAACTCTATTGCCATCACTTGCTCCACAACCAATTGCTGATCTTCAGTATCACCGCCTTCCTTCTCACACTCTTTTCCCTCACCAGAGGACTGAGGGGAACACCACCTGGACTCCTAGGCCCATGACTCTCACTCCCTAGCACCAACTGAACAGTTGATTGACCCTCCCTAATCAGAGGGACAGTGCAGAAAAGACCTCATGTACCATGGGTCAAGATTTGCTGACATTCTTGTTAGAAGCTGCTAGAACTTCTTGATGTCCATACCTACTGAGATGCCATAATAGGCAGGCAAAGCTACCGGCAGAAAAAGCAAGGAAGAAAGCGTTCCAGACTCTCTAAAGAAAAGCCTGAATTTGAGTAAGTTCTAGATAAATCTTTATCAGTGGAAGTAAGGAACAACAATTACCACTTTTACAGGAACAGAATTCTTAAACCACAAAAAAACTGTTTCTATGGGAAAATAGTTTACAGCATCTCTGAGGAAAAGATTTTGTTTTGCTCAAGAGTTATTTTAAATTATTTAGAAAATTTTTGTGCTTATCTAGTACTCAGATAATCATCCCAAGTTCGTACACTGAGCTCTATTTTGGAGCCACTGAAATGGCTTTGGAGCTATGTGAATATAATGTCAATCTCTTCCAGTCATACTCTGAGTAGAATTTGGCAATTTTTCTGTAGTACAAGAAGGATAAAACACTCTATGTGTCATTTCACAGAGTAGTGTTAGGTTACATTTGGAAATGATGTAATAACATCCTGTTATTTTAGCTTCTGGGACAATTTTGAAGGGTCTCTTTCTCCACTGCTGACAAAATAGTTACATAGTTTTTTATAAATGTTCAGGATTAAAAGCATTCTTTAACATTTTAGATGATGCCTAGTGCAGTTCATTCTTCTTCATTTATGTCTCCGTTGCAGAATTCAAATGTGTCTTTGTTCAACAGTCTCTACAGTATTACTGCACCTGAAGGGGTGGTGAAGGTAGAGAGATTTCTTGTGCCTATAGGTAAGAGCGAGAAAAGACTAAGAGCTGGAGAGTGAGAGCTGCCAGAAGAGAAACAACAGCACTGGCAAGAGTTCTCAGGGCTCTGATTCATTCCTTCAGTCTGACAGCAGTTTTCCAGGCAGTATTTTAATTTAACTTCTCTAGGTGAAGTTTGGCTCAGTGCAGGTGAAAGGCACTTGCTGAGGCTTCACAAGAAACCATTCTTTTTTGTACTGTGCTCCTTGTACCAGCTGAAAGAGGTAGTTTTTCTCTCCACAGTGAATGATGAACAGAAGTGCTTTCTATTTTCTGCTGAGTGCCTTACAAACACAGACTGAGAGCTGATGCAAAGGTACCACATTATGTTCTTCCATCCAACATCCCATAATTTTTCTAAATGACCTTTCCCTAGCAAAAAAAATGGAAGAAAAGCATCTACAAGAGGCACTTTTTTTGAGGGGAGACAAAGTGAAGCAAGTTTTTTAACAAGGTATATGATACATAATTAGAACGATTAAGAAGTGTAAATCTTCGTATAAAATGGCAGAGCTGAAGAAATGTCAGGAATTCCTTGTCAATTTATAAAGTCAGGTTCAAACACCTAAATGAAAACAAGAACTAACAGCAATATTTTAGAAGGCTTGATATAAATAAAATTAAAGGATTTAGTTAGTGTGCTAGTACTCCTGTTGACAGTGTTTGTCTGGCATATATACAGATAAAGAGATTTTAAAAAAAGAACCAAACAAACTGTGTTGCTAAGCCCTCATTCCTTCTAGGTTTAAAGAGGAGCCATAACCTCATCAGAGCATCACATTAAATATAATGAAGTCTTACTGGTGTAAAAAATATGTATTTTGGAGCTAGTCATTTTAAAAAACAGCAGATAGAGAACTGAAGAAAATTCCAGGCCAAATTATTTACAGCAGTTAATAAAAAGGGTTTTTTAAAATGGTATTATCAAAGATTTCTTGGAAGAATAGTAGAAGAGAACTATGCATATGAGTCATGTGTGATCAACAGCTTTTTCATAATGACGCTGAATAGCCTTCCAAGGGTAACAGCTGGATTTAGATTTGGTATGTATAAACAAAATCCACTGAGGCTAGAGTGAAGTGAAAAATGAATTGCAAAGCATTTTAAATTGCAAAAATATTCTGGATACATACAGGAATGAAAAAAAGAACTCAAAGATTTTAATGGAAGGAAGGAAGGAAGGAAGGAAGGAAGGAAGGAAGGAAGGAAGGAAGGAAGGAAGGAAGGAAGGAGGGAAGGAAGGAAGGAAGGAAGGAAACTACAAAAACTAGAAGATCCTAGACTAAAAGTAAGCTTTGTCTAATTTTAGAAAAAATCTCTGGCTGCTATGATAGGCCCAGACTACTCTGAGATAGCTCTCTCATGCTATTCAAATGCTCACAATAGTTCCAGTTTGTGAGAGATGAGAGTTTTATTTGCATTTTCAGATACTCTTTTCTCCAGTTCTAAAAATATTTGCATTTTACCAATTACTGTTTCATGCTCACATCATAGTCATCTATGTCACAAATCACTGGTTTGAGCTGATGAGAAATACCATTAAGTGGTAGTGGTGGAGGAAAAAAAATAATCTGCTGATAGAAAATATGCATTTCCCATAGATAATGTTAATTATCTTCAGCTTTGTTTGTTGCACAGATTTGCCAATTGAACTATAAGCCAAAGTTCTAATTCATCACACGCTGGGACCATGTACTTACTACTTTATAATTGCCTATACAGAATTATTAGATGTTAGAAGGAAGAATCACAGACAAAAAGAGGTGAAGCATGCAGAATGAAGCATTTTAATTTAGGCCAGAAATGCGCATTCCTTTTCTATTTATGTTCTGTGTAATATTCAAAAATTGAAAAGAAAACAGCAGCATTTAGATTAACTTTTCAAGTGAAATGAGACATAAAATAAAATATTGCCTTTTCTGCATCTTACATGTAAGTTCATCCTCATGCTTATATAGTTTTCTGACTGTTGCCTCATTTAGCAGCTGAAAATCTGCAAAATTGCATGTAAACCAGGACCTGGTGCTTTTCTGAAAAGAGAAGACCAAAAGGGTTTTCATATGTATGAGGTGTAACACAAAGTCCCTGTGAGCTTTCATACCTGCTACATGCTCACACATTTTGTGTTCACACAGCAAGCTAAAAGAGATAGGGCCAGGGATATTTAGAGGTTCTTTCCTGTAGCTGGCTAAGACAAAGCAGACACTTCCAGCCCTTTTCACTAAACTTTATAATTTTCTTAACATCAGCTCCAAATGACAAGTAGGTGGGACATTAGGAATCACCGACACTGTAGTACTACCCAGCAACATCAGAAATGCATCCAAGATCCTTGTAAAGCATCACCTAAAATCTGTCGTGTTTTAGCCACTGACAGATACAGAAAGTGGTCAGATATCAGCATTAGGACTACCTGATGGCTCACATTCCTTTGAATATTCCCTGTCTGTTTCAGATACCTCTGTTGCCAATGGGCAAATTGTCCATTCCCGTACTCACTATCTGAACAAGAAAAAAATTTAAGAATTGGTATACAACAAGATGATTCTTTACTGCTTAACATCTTCTAGTGATGCAGAGCAGAGCTGCTGTTCCGTGTACATGTTGAGAGGCTGAAAATGTCTTCTCCAAGACAAAACAACAAGCAGCCCAACTGTACCAGCTAGTTACTTAGGACATTATTCAACTCCTACTATTTTAAGAATTGTTGTAGGATTGTTAGCGTAGAAACACATAATCACGGTGTGATTATATGCAGGTGCTTTTATTGAAGAATAAAATAAAATCTGGGAATCGGGGTACAGACCCAAATCTGATTCCGACATGGGCTTGGGGTGAAATAGTTTTATACTCTTCCCTTACATAACCACTATAGAATCATAGGTTAATCATTAACTACACATTGTACTATTGTAATTGATCAAGCATGGTATTCAGGTTCTATTATAATCATTCAGGCATATACTTCAAGCCCCTCTCCCCCTATATCCTCATAATTCCTGTTGATTATATGTAATTTTCAAATAATCATCTTGTACCTATAACACAGTGTAACTGTACTACTCGTACACTGCTACGGAGTCGCAAGATTTAACAGAAACAATGCTTATTCAAAGCCTATCTAAGCTACTACAATCTTAAAACATTTTAACCCTATGCTATCAGGATTATAAGATTAGTTAAACACAACATGAATTAAATGTTATTCCAATACATGGAAATGTATTTCCTATTAGTGGCTCTACAAATTATGACAAAGTATTTTGAAGTATAAACATCTGATGTTTACATCTTTTCCCAGTCTTCCTGTGTTCTGCGAGTTCTTAACAATAACCACCAGGTACAAGTCTGAAGACTTGTTCAACCAGGTCTCCTCCATGAGCCTTAGACATTCCACATAATTTAAAAGTATCTAACCTACTGAAATAGTCTCAAATAATCTCACATTTTTATTCTTGTATCAGAGATTTTGTTTCTAGTATTACAGTTTTACAGTTTTGTTTTGTTTCTCATTAACTATAATGCTGTCTGATTAGAGAAAACTATTTTTCATGTCATGTTTTGGGAATAAAAAAAAAACAAACAAAAAATTCCTATTGGAAAATACAGTGATAGTCAATTAAACAAACTCATAATGTTTATGAAAGCCTTTGTGCATTTCTGGAGCGTTTTTCCACCATGATAGCTGCCAGCACACAATGCATTATTTCTCCACAATTACCACTCCATTCCAGGACAATGATATCAAAATACCTGATGTCTGCTACTATTCTGAACACAATTTTAATGTAATTATCTCCTTTCATGACTGTGGTGTTTCAGAAACACACCTGGGGTGGTTTTTTTTATTTTTCCACAATAAATCTGTGTTGTTTAGGGAAAGTATAGATGATAGACAATTTCTTTCTGTCCAATAGACCTTGATGCCTTAGGTTTTAACTTTTATATTTCTCATGTTCTGGATCACTTAGTGTGTAACTCTGAATCAGTTTCTTGTAGCTCATTAACTGCTCTCCTAGGCTAGACAGACACAACAAAGCTTCTCTGAGCTTGCTATTCAAGGACACTCAGACTGTCCCAGCCCTGAAGGTGTAAACCAGGGCCGCGAGAGAGGTGGAGAAGCTGAAGAAATTACATCATTAGCTAAAGTTTAAATTGGTGAATTTACGCTGATATGCAAATGGACCAAACCTATAAAAGTGTGAAAAACTCGTGACTCGTCGTCCATCTTGGGGTCCATTCTGGAAATAGTCTCTGGCTCCCCAGGGTGTACCTCTGAACACCGTTAGGTAGCCACCTCAAGGCATCAACCTGAGTAGCAAGACCAAGAACCTACAGGACACAGATACCCCAAGGAAACATGCTTCCTTCCGCACATTCTCCTTCCAGAGTTGTAAATGCTGTTGCTCTGGTTTTGTTAACTGGAATGAAAAATGCTAACCTGTTGGAGTGAGAACCCCTCTGGACCCAGGCGCAGAGGAAAGCCAAAGCACAGGGATTGAATTAAAACCTTTGGATAAACTGAGATACATGAAGTCACACCAAAGTGAAATAGAAATATCAATTTTTAATAGAAATATATGCTAAGTGCCTTAAGCATTGAAAAGCTGCAGCAAAGAGACCTTAAACACAGTTCTTACTGCAGCAGTGTTGCCTTTTCACAGGATTTCTCTACTTTAGAGAAAACATACATGAAACTACACTGTTCACATTTTTTAGACAGACTGTTCACATAAACAGTAAGAACTGATAGAAGCAATATACGCAAATCTGTGTAATACCTGTGTAAGACTTGTGTAAGATTTACAACTGTTTGAATTAGACCAGGATAGGTTAAGAAAAGAAAAACTAGAATCGTGTGTTAATTCTATTGGTTAATTAATAAATATAATGGACACTTCTGTAAGTTTGAGCAACAAAATCTACAACATCAAGAAGAAGAAGAAACAGTTTACAACTTGCTGTTAGCCTGCTGCTGCTGCTGCTGTTGCTGCTTGGCTCTATCATGTAACCCCTTTGAACTCTGCCTTCAGAAAATTATGAAACTACAAAATAAAGAACTCTAGCAGAACAGTAGCTCTCTCTGCTCTTTCACGTTCAGCCCTAAGGAAGGGTGTCCCATCATGAAGCTCAATACTAACCAAAAAAATATATTACAACACTCAGAAGAAGACATAATAGCTTTGCATCTTTTGTCAAAGAAATAAAAAACAGAGCAATTCCACAGCCCCACAGCCAGGAATGAGATCTGGGTTTACTTTTGTATTTCTTGTTTTCTTTGACTTGAAATTGAGTCATCTTAACTGGGATTTGTACTTTGTATGCTCCTCATGAGGCCTCATTGCTGGATTCAATAAATCAGAACTGTCGCAAAGCAGTTTTAGCATTACTGCCCTACACAACTGCATTTGTGGTATTTTATCACAGCTGGCAGTCAATCAGTGGTCTTTATCAGACATTTTGGTCATTACATTGAAAGATTAAAGTGAAAGAATGTATTTGCTGATCCATTTGTATACTTGAGCTTCTTTACTCCAGGGTATCAAATCAAATTAAAGTGTAGATAAAACAGATGTCTTTTGCATACAATAATCAGTGTGACAAGCCAGCTGGTCTATAGAATCATGGTACTGATTACTCCCTTTCATTCTTGCATACTCCTTTGTGCAGTCTGTGAACTGAATTCCCAGCTGGAAAAACAATATTGATTTTGTAAAATTTTGATTCAGGATGCTAACAGCAATCTGTTAGCTACGGAATTTACATGAAGAAGCCTGTTAGGACCTGTGCTTAAGACATTATTACAGGAATCAAAGATCATGAAATCAGGGGTCCCAAACTGAAAAATAAGATCTGAACAAGAAAAACTGAAGACTTTCTTGCCATCAAATCACTGCAAGACCAACCAAATCAATCATTCTGCCAAAGGCAGATTTACCCAAGTACAGATATATTGAGAAGCATTTTTTAAGCTTCTTCTTAAAGATCATCAGTGCTAGACATGCTACAGTCTCCTCACATGAACTGTAGTTGTGCTTTAGTCCCTAGCATCAGATAATTAGTTCTACACCTTGGATGAACTTCCGTTCTGTTGGTGTGATTTAGGTAACTTGGAAGAGCAAATACGCACTTTTCATGCACCTAAAGACTGTTATCAGATCATTTTTATTTAATTTCCTCTTCCTTCTGCTTGTCAATTGGTTCATTCTCCATGGGTTATTTCAGTGCTGTATGCCAAGCTCCAACAGCTCATAGAAAACTTTTACTTGGAGTAGCAATCACTTTGAACAATCATCTGAACTTCTACATCTCCAGAAGAAAATCAAGGCTTCTAAAAGGCTCTCTTTATTTTTGTTTGTATAACAATTCTATGTAGTTCCCTTAGAGCCAGGCAAAGAAAGGAATGTGGTGTATTCTTAACTTGCTGCTGAAGAATTCTAATACTACAGAAAAGAGTAGCATGCAAATACACAAACAAGTCAAAATCCTGTGACCTATACCTATTTATAGGTCTCAGTTGCATAAATAATGGAGTCATCAGCTGAACTATGGACCTGACCTGTACTCACCGATGATAATAAAATTCTTTTGCTGATATTTTTCCAGACTTAAATAGAATCATAGAATCATAGAATGGTTCGGGTTGGAAGGGACCTTAGAGATCATCTAGTTCCAACCCCCCCATCACTAATTCAAGGATTTTATGCTGACACTCCCTCTAGCAGAAAGGCTACTTCTAGTGGAGTAGCAGTGTTAAGTGGTGTAAAAAATAGTAGACAGGGTTTTGGTGATGAAACAATGTCAGTGCTGATTAACAAACTTATATTCAAGTTCTCCCATTTTCCGGTTGCTTCCTAATCATGCTGCAGGCTTTCTATAAGTAACAATGTTAAATAAATATAGAATAAATAGAATATATTTATAATAGAAAATAAATATAAATAAATAGAATCAGGAAGCTTGCAATAAGATTATTCTCTTCTAATGTAAATCCAAAGAATCAGCTTCTACTTAAAGTCACACTACTTTTAATTCAGAGTAATTCTGTCAGAGTCAGCAGTGTCTCTTTGGACATGCAGCAGTCCAGCAGAAAACTGTTTATGCCCTTATGGCATGAAAACATCCAGTCTTTACTCTCATCTGTCTCCAAAAAAGCAACATGCACAAACTCTTCCCAGATGTTGACATGCTCTTTTTTGAATTATCTTGGAACACTAAAGGAGCATTTTTCTATTCAACTTAATGGCCGAATAAACACTATTTTGCCCCTAAGTGTACAAACAGAAAAAAAAAATCAGTTCTGTTCCAAAAAGAGCCGGAAAAAAATATTCCCTTACTTCTGTGAGAACACATTATTGTGGCTGTGCTGTAATGACAGAGCTGTGTGAATTAACACCTAAATTGAAATATGAAGAGAAACACTCAAATGAAACATATTTATATTTACTCATTCATCTATCTATTTGTGGTATTGCTATATTCCATTGGAACTTAACTCTCAGAGGATACATTTTCATTCAGATCAGGTTTCTCTTTGCCTCCCTTTTACTTAATGAGATCTGCTGCTGTCATTTTCCATGCACCTTCCTTAGTAAATGGCTTCTTTTATCTGTGAAAGACAGAGAATAAAAGTGATACAAAATTTCAGGACATAACACGATATGGGTTAGAACTTATTATTTAATGTATTTTCATCAAGATAATTTAATTTATTGGGCTGATGATCCAATACTGATAGCCTGAGAAAATTTTATTCATATAAATTGGAGTTAAAAATTTTCCTGATTTTTTAAAACTTACATAATTTTCCTCCAACGTTCTTGTACACGTAATGAATCAGCACATGCCAGGTGGGAATTTGTGGATCATTTGATGTTTATATCAGTGTACTAAGTGTCCATGCCCAGTTTTTGACAGCAGAAGGTCACTGTGAGGAGAAGCCAAAGGCTGCTACATGAACCTCATCCCAGAGCAGTTGGATATTCCTGGAGGAACTGCAGCCTATGGAAAACTTGTGCTGGAACAAGGCAAAAGTGTGAGATGTAAGGAGCAGCAGAGAGAACTCTCTATGTACTGAATGTAACATGCCTCATCCACTCTACCAGGGCTTGGACCAGGAATGAAGAATGGAGGAGTGTTTCTCTTTGCTTCTCACAACTCAAATCTACTTTAATTGGCAATAAATTAATTTTATCCAACTGTAATCTCTTTTATTAATGATGGTTACTTGTAAGCAGTCTCCACATCTTCATCTAGATCCATGAGTTTTCTCATCCTGTTTTCTCCCCTTTTCCTGATAAGGAAGTGGTGGAAGTGAGTAGCTGGGTGGGCATTTGGCTGTTTGCTAAGTATGCTCCCTCATCCCCCCACCCCCCCAGAAAACAGAGGTGTTAACTGTGGGATTCCAGCTCACATTTAATATCATCATCTTCCTAGAGATACTACTTAGATATCTCACCAATATCTAATTGAAAAAGTTGTGATCTGATTCAGCCTTGCAGATTTTGCAAAAGCAGTGGGTACTCAGAGCAGAGACCTAGAAGACACTAAACTCAGCAGATTTCCCACCGAGCATTTTGTGGCCCGTGCTATCCATACTGAATACCTCACTGGCCTTGGAAGCATGGACATGGTGTCTCAGGTAAGGAAACTCAAAAATCATCCCTGTAGCAGAGAAGACAATGCAAGTTTGGTATTATACGATTCTGACTTGTTGGCAAACCTGCCTTGCCTATGTATGGATGTCAGAGGGCTTAAAACAATTAAAGTCTAAAGAAGATTTAATAAAATGCATAGAAGTACTAACTTGTGCTGTACTAATATAGCTACATAATCTGTATTTCTTTTTATATAGTCCAATGTGTTATATTAACTAGAACCTTTAACTGGAACCTTAGTCTAAAGGAACTGGATTTATTCTTCAACTCTCTCTGGACAAAATAGAATAGCAGTTCCTTGGGATGAAAACTCTGAAGAATGGCTGAGAGAAAGAGGCTGGTTCAGTTTGGGGCAGAGGCAACTTGGTGGGGACCTGACAGCAGCCCACAAGCACCTGCTGTCAGATCACTGTGCTATTCTGTATGTCATGAACTTAATGAAAAAAAACCACACATTAATCTTTTGAGAAAAATATGCAGTATATTTTGGCCCCTTTGGAGCTAATGCTTCAGTAAATTTCCAAATCTATCAACCAAGTCCTTCAAATTTGTAGAAGAGCTTCCAGATGGAAATTCTCTTAACAGTTTCCAAGTGATTCAGTCTTGGTTTGGATCTCATGTGGCCTCCATGACGTCTGTACATCTCAGCTGCAGTTAAAAGGATTCAAAATAGTGCACTAAAAATCATACTTTCCCCTCCTGCAGTACTCCAGGTGACACAAAGGGCACAATATCACTGAAGCTTAGCTCCACACTTCAGAAAGTACTGTATTGAGTAATTAGATGCTATAACTAAACCAGCAGTATCTTTTTGAAATTAAAGGAAACCGATGAACCTAAGGAAAGCACATATCTCTCTCCATTTCTTTGTGTTACAAATCCTGCATTACAGCTATCCCTTTGGTTTCAGACACTGTGAGTCTACAGTGTTGTGTTGAAATTCCCTTCACAAAGTCAATAAACAGCAATTTACTTTCTCAAGAAATGCAAGCATTTATCTGGATAAATAAATTAATCCCTGATGCTGCAATCTAAGATAAAATGAGATGGACACATAAAGTCTTCTGGATGCATTTTATTGGCTTACAGTTTTCCTTCTAAATATAACAGATTTTTTTTGTCTGAGATACCTTTCAGTTGAGAGTACTTGAACAAAAAACATTAGCAGAAAATTAATCATAACACAAGTTCTACCTAGTAAATAGAATACCTTTCAGGCTACAGCTCTACTGCATTCAGATAAGAATTCAAACCCACAATTCATCATTTATTTAATTAGTTTCAAATGCTGTGAGACTGCTGCAAAATTGTTTTCTTCTGCAAACACATTAAGAAGATGAGATTTTTGGTCAATAAATAGTGATAGCTTCTCTCTAGCTGTTTCAGGAAGGTTTGCTGAAACCATGTCATGGCTGCTTTCAGCTGAGGATACCAGCAGACTCAAGAAGGAACTATGGGGTGTGGTTTTGCCCTTTATTTTTTTTTTCTCAAAAGTTGTTCTGCTTCTAAAGGAAGTCAATCTCCAGAATAGTTGCCTAAAGTATGCAGGGTTTTGAATGAACATTACATTAGTTCTCTTTTTTTGAGGTTTTTAAAGAAAACAGTGAAATTTGTTATAGAAATTTGTCCCTACCACAGAAAGACTGAACTTCAATTCAGGCTGGTAAGCATTCAGGATCAATAACACCAAAATCTTCTAAACCAAATTCTCTGATTTGAAGTTCAAATATATTTCAGGTATACAGGTTTCATTATATTGCACTGAGATTTAAAATTACTTAACATTATTTTGTGGAAGACTAGAACTCAACCTTACTTTTTATCGTTTTCCTGAGTGAAAGCCAAGGAGAACATTCCACCAGCCAGATTGTGAGTCAGAATAAATGATACTCCATGAGACAATACATTTTCATCTTTGTCGGGAAACTAACTCAGTGTATTCCCAAGGTCCTCTATTTTGGTAGCAGCTATCAATTTATCTTTATTAACACAACCTGTCCAGGCTGATTATCAGTCCCATGCATATGGAAATCATTCCTAGTAATCAATATATAAATAGATTGGCTTTCTTTATTCTACAACAGGTTTTTTTCCAATTAAAAAATATTTTGACAGATTTTCAACATTTGTGCATATCCTTTTGATACTAATTTTAGTTAAAATCTTGCATCTCTAATAGAGTTTTATGCTGTCTCAAATCACCCCAATGGGTTTTTGTCTTCCACTTAAGTAATCCTTGGAGAAGAATGCAATTTCTTCCACTAATATCATTTCAAAAAGACCTTTTCAAGTATGTTTAGTTGTACTTAAGTCAGCTTGAACCTTATCAGTGAATTTGAAAGTTGTATGCAGTTATACACATGAAATTTTCAGTGACTTTTCCAATTTATTAATTAAAACAGTCAGGGATATTTTTTCTTTATTTCAGCATTCTATCCAGTGGGATATGTAACTAAGAGCAGACTTCATTGAGCTGTGGTTTTTTATTTCCAGAATCTTTTCCTACAAGCATCTTAATTTCCTGAATATCGTAAAATCTGTAATTTTTACTACATTCATAATGAAGACTGTTCACACCCTGTTTCATACCACAGGATTCATTGGACTGTCACACTTTAATCAGAGTTGTTTACTGAGACTCCTGTAGAAATTAAAATCACTAAAGCCTTTTGAAGTCTTGCTAATTCTTTTTATTAAGGTTCATCACAGTTCTGGTTACACTCTAAGCTTTCTGCAACTGCTACTGGTCAGGTTTCTTGAAAGCCTCTGGTCTTCCTGAAGTTTCTGAAAAAAAGTGCTCTTGTCAAGCAGTTGAATACTCCTCTCTTAACCCATATGGAATGGATAACTAAATAAAATAAAATTGAAGAAGTTCCATTAGCTGCCAATGTTGCGGTAGTTCGGTTTGGTTTGGGGGTTGTTTTCCTTCATTTTTTTTCTGTAAGAACTTGAATTGAAAACTTACTCCTCTGTAAGTGATCAGATCTTCTGTTTCAGTCAGGAAACTTTTCTGTTCTCCTCTGGAAACTTCACAGTTCACGAGTGATGTCAGTGGACTAACAGGAAAGAAATGGAGAAAAAGTTTTTATAATGCAAGGCCCAAAGAACTTGCCAATATACACCCCCATGACGTAGCTTGATGTTAACTTATTGTAATAGTTAACCAAGTTGGTATTATTCAATAAAAAGATTAAATGGTGGAAACATATTGAGCTTTTTTCCTGCTTCTTCAGAAGAAAGCTGAAGATCTGAGGCATCTTTCGGTCACATTCATGTGTTAGAGTTAGAGGCTGAGACGTGTGAAATAAATCCACCTGGATGGTAGAGGCTAAGGCAAATCAGAGAAGAGAACTTCAGGAGAAAAAAGTCATTGAGATAAAAATCAGGCTTCAGGTAACTCATCAGTCATCACTCTACAGAAAATTGGAAGGCTGGAATGAAGTATGGGAGTACAGGAAAATTCCAAGCAGAAACAGCATGGCTTGAATCTGAAGGGCAGGTACTCGGATTGCTTGGTATTGCCAGGAGCTTACAGACTAGTTTGCTGTTGTATGTCTTGGAGAAAGCAAGGCCTAATGGAAAGAGCAAGTGAATGATTTCCACTGATGTTAGAGTGGCAGGGTGTTGTAAAGATAAAAAGGAGGAGTTATATCAGAACTGGAAGGAGGTAGGGCTGAATGTGAAATGCTGGAAGACTGCACTGTGTCATGCAATAACTTCTGCTGCCAATTCTTTGTACAGTATTTGTCTTCTGTGCTGTTGACAACATGAAGGGGTTTTTCCTTACTTCACCTGACAGTTGTTTTAGGCCAGTGCCTGTGCCACACTATGTCCTGGAGGAGACACAGCAGGCAAGGAGAAGCTGAATCAACACGGCCATGGCACTCTGCCCTGTTTGTCCCATCAGCTGCACCCTCAGACAAATGCTCACCCATTTGAAATTTTCATCAAAAGGGGAAGCATTTTGTTTCTGTCATATTTGAAATGTATTTTAACACACTGAACAAGCCAAAATGCTATTTCATGCTAATGTTTTTGCTACCTGGCATGCAAAACTGCATGTTGCTGTGTAGTCCCACTGGCTAATTTACTAGGTACTAGCTGTGTTAGCTAGCTCAAAGCTCCCTACAGTAAATTATGCTGGGCAGTCAGTAAATGTTGCATAAATTATGTTATGCCACGTTCTTTTATTATACTTTTATCCTTACCAGTCCACAAATAGGAGTGTTAGCCTTTTCTGAATCCTTTCTGATTTGAGTATTAAAACAGAGTTAAAAATTACAGTAGGAAAATTTCCTCTGATTGTTTTTCCAGCCCATTTTTTAAACACTGAAAAGTGACTATTGCTTCCTGCATATTAAAAAGATGTCCAGGGACAGTAATGCAGTTGAAAGTGAACACAGAGCAGCAGTTACATGGACAATCATTCATCATGGTCTGAAAAATACCAAAGGCTCAACTAATGGGTTGATGAACCTCTGCTTTTCACACTGATAGATGACTCCAAACTATGAAACAGGGCATGAATAAGTAACCAGTGGAAAATGGCTGACCTTTGAGATAGCTCAAGCCTATACAGACATTAAGTTTAGCATTCCAATTAGTTTTTAGACTGAAAAAAGTTTATATTTTCTTGCTTCAGCCTCCACCTTGTGTTCTGCATACATCTCCTGGGAGAGCTAAATATGTCAATTTTCCCTCTCTTTTTCTGCTGGTATGATCTTGTAAGATAAGAGAGAGAGAGAGAGAGAAAGGTGACAACCTCTTACTAGAATAATTTCCCAATGGAAAATACAATTTTTAATACATGTTCTTTTCCTTCAAAACATGGAAACTTTGATTTTAACCTACTTTTTAATTCCTTCAAGAAGAATAAGAATGAAAAGCAAATTAAAAAGAAATAAAAGCAACACATACATAAAGGAAGAAGAATTTATTAATGGCTTGCAGTAAGTTTTACGGAAAGAAAGGAAAATACTATGTAACATCACAACACTGCAATTCAGCCTTGTAATATAAATCATGGTCTTTCTGATCTCTGTGACAGAGAAACAACTATCAGATCCAGTCAGACTTGCAGATAAAATCAAGGAAGATTACCTATTGGAGCATATAGTTGCAAAAAGGAAACTATGTCAGATAAATATCTTACTTCTCCCTGAAAATATCAAAGATGCTACTTCACCTTGCAAACACAGTTTCTTTAATTGAAATTAATTCTATAATACCTATTAACACTTCATAGCAAGCTCCACTGCTTTGAACTTGAACCAATCCCATGTAAATTTACACATATTTCAGCTCATCAATGAACATACTCTTTAAGACCATGAGCAGGAATATAGCTCTAAAAATGACTGCAAAATTTTCCAGCTTCTCTATTCTTCTTTATTTTATGGAATAATATCTCAGAACATCTGATTTCTTAATAATTCCCCTTTTCCAAGAATATTACTTCATTTTACTTCCCCCACAGGAATTAAATTCAAGTACAATATTTCAGCTGGGTTTGTCATCCACAGCCTATATATTTAACCGAACTAGGAAGGAGGATGCAATTTATCTGACACATTTATTTCCTATTAGGCTTTTGCAAACATCTGCTTCAATACACCTGCTCTTTTTGAGAGTGAAGTATGAAGTCAAGGGGACTGCTTAGGTATAACAGTCTTTTCTGAATAAAAGTGCTATTAGGGTCCATTTCTCTTTTGCCATTGCTATTAAATAAATTAATTACAATAATTCACAAGTATAAATTTCAGCAATCAGTCTTGCAACAGGAACAGATTAAATGTCTTTAGATGGAAGTGAAACTTGTAAGGTAATGAGTCATTTTAAAATGAACTCCCATTCACATTGATTTTGTGTCTCTCTGTCATAGAAATAGGATTTGCCAAGATCTGTCTGTTTGGACCAGCTGTCTCATTGCATATAAAATACATGTTCCATTAAAAAGCAGATTTTTGCTGAGCCCATTCAAATATGCATTTCAAAGTTGGTCCTGGAATTGTCATTCCCTGTTGCTTTAACAAAGCAGCTAATGAGAGACTGTAAGTTTATTTCTTCCCTATTTTCTACTGAAGAGATTATTTTGGTCAAAGGCTAATATTCTTCTCTACTAATGTCAGAACAGGAATCAGCTCAGAAATTAGTTCTTCACCTTGCACAAGGCCCTTGCAGAGACAGTAGTGCTGTATTGATGCTGTGGCTGTTTGGTTTTGTTCTGAGTGTCCCAAAAGGCCTCCCAAAAGGCCAAGAAACAGACCCTTACAGGAAAAACAAAAGAGTAGCCAGACAAGAGAAACATAGAGTAGAAGGGGATGAAGTGCAGTGATGGCCTGGAGACCACCTCCATATCAGACTAGTGCTGCAAGAACAGATGTCTGTTTGGGTGACAGTGGAAGTTGCTGACAATTCTGATCTATTGTAAGTAAGTAAACATTCCAGAAGATAAAACACTTAAATTAAAATAGAATTTTTGAATTCTCAGAATTATCAGAGTTATCTGAAACTCTATTTTCATAGTTCCAGAAGCCTGTTATTGAGAGACAAAGTATCCTACTGTACACAAGCTTAAATTACATATAGATTATATATATGATTAAATTACAGTTACTAATCATACTGTAGTAACATAGAATGGTTTGGGTTGGAAGGGACCTTAAAGATCATCTAGTTCCAATCTCTCTGCCACATGCAAGGACACTTTCCATTAGACCGGGTTGCTCAAAGCCCCATCCAACCTGGCCTTGAACACTTCCAGAGATGAGGCACCCACAGCTTCTCTGGGCAACCCATTCCAGTGTGCCACTACCCTCATAGTCAAGAATTTCTTCCAAATATCTAATCTAAACATACTCATTTTCAGTGTAAAGCCATTCTCTCTTGTCCCATTACTACATGCCCTTGTAAAAAGCCCATCTCCAGTGTTTTTGTGGGTTTTTTCCATGTTGCATTACAGCTAAAATACATATTATCACTGAGATACTGTATTCTGCCAAATGGAGGAGAGTTAAAAGAACTCACTACAGCTAGGATAACTGTGGTTTTTAATTATTTAGTATGTGTCCAGGATAGTTTACAGCTGGCTACAAAAAATGTATAGGGTAATAAACATGCTTTAAAAAGTCACTGCTTTTTAACTAATAGTATTAATAATTGAGAACATTAATAGGACATTGTAGCAAGGCTCTCAAGAGTCAGGAAGTCAAGGAAAATTATTCATTTAGTTGTTGCAGTAATTTAGTTAATTAGATTTTCTTTGCTCTACTTAATTTTTTTTCTAAAAAAGATTTTCTTTCTAGCTAAATTAATTTTTTATATAAATATGTGATAGTGAGAGCAGAAAAAATGTGTTTTCCATTAGACATTCATATTCAGTGTTAATGAAAATGCTTTTTTTTATTTGAAGAGTAAAATACATTACTTTCTGTACCGTCATGATCTTACAAATAAATGGGTTGTGAAAAAATTATCCATTGAATAAAAACGAAATGAGCAGTCTCCTTTTTCTGCTCTATAGTGGTATGTGCTTAGCCTTGTAATGTATTAAGCTGACTTTTGTTGTGGAAAAATTGAACAAAATTCCAAATATTTGTCAGTTCATGCTTGTGCTGAGCTTGTGAAAGTTGCTCTGGCCATGCCCTCTGTGAAGATGCCCACTTGGATAATTGAGCTTGGTATATTTTTGTGATCTTACTAAGAAACACCTTGAAAAGCCAAAGTTACCCAGGGATTTTCTATCACAGTTATATGCAGAGCAAGTTACTCATAGAAAACTGACCAAGATTAATTTTTTCCAGTAACTTTTTGAAATGTATTCAGAGAAAGAGACAAGACTTTATTTTGTGACCTATTATAGAGTTGTTTCTTTACTTGTTTATTTGTCTGTCATATTTCCATCTAGAAAATATGGATGCAAATCAATTAGCAAAAATCTTTGCTTGGGAATATTACTGGATGCTCAGACTATGTGGGAAAGAATTTCTCACCCATATGTGCCTACGTGCTCATGAAGAGGCTCTTTCTTCTCTCTATCTTATCACAAGCCATACAAGGCACAGCTTTTGAGTGAAAGGAAGCTTTGCAATTGTTAAAAAAATGAAGTTCCAGACCTTCATGTCTCTCAAAAAAGTAAAAATTAGCCATTTCACCTGGTGGAATAAATGAAGAAAAAATTTGTATTGCCACCTTATCAACACAGTGGCCATCACGGTCTTTCATAACAAAAGTCTAAAACCAAGAAAGTTCCCATCTCTGTGAAATTCACTTTGTTTATTCCAAAGAGAAGGAAGTTTGCCATCTTACCCAGGCAGTGGGGTGAAAATGCAGACTGCTGAAAGATGTGGCCCTCCTGTCATCCTCCTGAGGTTATTTGCCCTGGAACAAAAATGCTTCACTTGTTTTCTTATAGTATTTCAATTTAGATTGTTCGCAAAATATAATTTGTAAAGGAAGACTGATGGTTTCAAATTTTTGATCTTACTGAATTAAAAGGCAATGAGCATCATTAGAGCTTGTTTTTTTACCAATTACAGGCATTATTTAAAATTTCTTGCCTTGGTGTTCTTCTTGAAAATAATGGAGGAGGATGGAGGTTTGCTTTATGTCTCCTGTCCCCTTTTCCACTCAAGGGTCAAAACAACAGTTTTAAGGATTTCATATACATTGTTAGTATGAAGTAATTTAATAGGACATTTGAAGCTATAGCAATTGCTTTTAACACAAAGGGAAAGTTTTTATTGAAAAAGAATACTAAAATCAATATAGAAGAAATAAACCAGTTGAAAATAAATTAAAACTGAAATTTGTAGGTTGGAGATAAATGAAGGAATTGGTTTCTAACACAATTTAATGTAGAGAGAAAGAGAAAGGTATATAAAGAAAATTTTTTGAAGTATATCAGAAGACAAAAACCAGTGACTTGGAAGAACAATTCCTGGAAAAATAATATGAAATAATATAACTATCTAAAAACAGACAGCAAATCTTTTTCAACTGGAATCATGCTGACTATAAAAAGTACACCAAACTCATTTCTACAATGAGTCTGGAAAAAGCAGATAGAAACCAAGAACATGTAAGCCAGCAATAAGATAGAAAAGCAAAAAAATAGTCAAGCAGTATAAGAACATATATCAAAAGTATGAAAACTTCTTTACCTCTGCACAAATAAAAATCAGAAAAATCTTTTTTATTTGCTTTTCCAGGTTCTATGAAATGAACCTGGTGAAAATGTAAATGAGAAATTGTATCTGTAATGACAATACTATAAAAAGTATGAGCAAAGTATGCTGTCCTGCAAGAAATTCAAACAAGGATACAAAGGGTATAGATTTTTATATTACAAGAGGTCTGAGACTCTTAGCTTCTTTAGAATAGAAAATTTTAAATATATAATCATCTATATCAAATATTTTATACAGAGCAAGACTTATCTAGTAATACCAAAGATATGCAGTCATATAAGATTTGCTACCTGGAATGTATGTCCAAGTGTGGAAACACTGAGATCAAATCTTTTAGGATTTAATCTTTACTTTTAGGTAAAACCTAGAAGTTAGAAATATAGTACCATCATTAATACTAGTTCATTTGGTTTATTTCCACCTCTTATTTCAGAGTAGCTGGGTAAGAAGAGCTCATCCCTTCAGACTAAGGTTAGAGGCTTATCTTATTAAATAGCCAGTTCAGAATCAGCTCCTTTCCTATACACCTAGGGATTTCAAAGGATTTTCCATATAAGAGATGAACTAGGAAAATAAAATAATACAGGCTCCAAAGACCATAGAGATTTGTCCAAAACAGACTAGAAAGGTAAGAAGTAATAAACTGAGGTAAATACCACATCCTAATGTTTTTGATCATCTTACATTACACTGAAAGAATTCCCTGTTATTTTTTCCAATAAAGTGGCATACTGAGTTTAATTCCAGTGAAAAGGTTACACGCTTTCTAATGAAATAAGGTAGAACTGTTTTCTTGTCAGCTTTGTTTTGAGGATGTACAAGTATGCACCACTGTATTGGTTTTGCTCTGCCTGGTTTTTGGTAGCAGGGGGGCCACAGAGGTGGCTCCTGTGAGAACCTCCTGGAAGTTTCCACCATGTCCAGCAGAGCCAACCTCTGACAGCTCTGAAAGATGGACATGCTGCTGGCCAGAACTGGGCCAATGAGAGAGGCTGGTAATGCCTCTGTGATTACATATCTAAGAAGAAAATCAAAACAAAAATCACAAGGTTTTGCTTCTAGTCAGAGAAGAGGAGCAGGTGAGAACATGTGAGGGAAAACAACACGGAGACACCAAGGTCAGTGGAGAAGGAGGGGCAGGAGCTGCTCCAGGCACCGGAGCCGAGGTTCCTCTGCAGGCTGTGGTGCAGACCATGGTGAAGCAGCTGTGCCCCTGCAGCCCATGGGCCCACAGGGAATGCAGAGATCCACCCACAGCCCTTGGGGATCCATGGGGAATGCAGAGATCCACCCGCAGCCCGTGGGGAAGGTGCCCACGCCAGACCGGGTGGGTGCCTGGAGGAGGCTGTGATCCAGTGGGAGACCCAGTGGAGAGAGAGGGCCCTTGCTTCCAGGCTGGAGCAGCCTGTCCTTGGAGGACTGCACCCCGTGGGAAGAGACCCATGGCACAGCAGTTTTGGGAGGGCTGTGTGCCCGTGGGAGGGGCTCATACTGCAGCAGGTGCGGTTTGGCTGCTGCTCCTGAGAGCGGACCCACACTGGGACGTTCCCAGAGAACTGTCTCCTGTGGGGAGGGACCCCACTGCCTCACACGGAAGGACTCTTCTCCCAGAGCAGCGGAAGGAAATCCTGGTGATGGACTGACCAAAACCCCCTGCCCTGCCTCCCTGTGTTGTTGGTGGGAAGGACGGAGGGGCTGGGGGGAAAACGTGTTTTAAGGGCTTATTTTACTTCTCATTATCCTCCTCTGATTCTGTAAGCAACACATTCACTTTGTAACTTTAAGTTAAGCCTGTTATGTCCTTGAAGTGTTTTATTCTCCTGGTCCTTATCTCAACTCACGGAGCTTTCATTAATTTTTTTTTTTTCTTTCTCTCACCTGCCCAGCTGTGGCAGGGGAGGGTGAGCAAGCAACTCTTGTGGGTGCCTGGCACTGGGCCAGCACCAAACCATGACAACCACATTTTTCAGACTGAAACACAAATTTGCTATTTTTATGCATAAATTAGCACATATTTCACCAACATCTGGCTTTACGTTGCTTTAAATGGGTTAAGACATTTTAGGACTGGCTGTTTTCTCTTCTTCCTTGTATTCACTGGAAGTCACTGGAAGTCACTGGATGTCTTCCTTTACTTAATGAAATTCTTTCTTGCTAGATCTGACACAATTCATCACCCACAGCAACTTCCTGCAGATGATTTAATGGAATCTCTTTTTTAAATTCAGTAATAGATTCTGCATTCATTATTAGTATGTATTTAAATATTGTCCTAAGCTTACAAAGACACACAGAGAAAACACTGAAAATTTGGGTAGATATTAATGTTTATCTCAATTCCTTCAACTTTTGTCCATCACGTCATTGGAGAATGCCAAATGTTTACTTCACCAGACAGCTAGCAAAACTGTCAAGAACTTGGTTTGAATTAATCCAACAAAATTCCTGTGATCTCAGTCAAACAAAGCCATAGTAAAGCAGCACTTGCGGGGCAATTTTTAAGGTGAGAGGGAGAACACATTTGTTATACAACTTTCCTCCTACCTGTGGTCTGAAACACAAAATGTGGCAGGAAATCTATGCAAAAGTGACCTACTCTTTTGTTCCTTTCTATAAGCTGTCATGTTCTTTGTAGTGGCAGACCAAGTGCATACACAGCCCTGGGAAATTATGTACTAATTCTTCCTAGTTCTGCATGGTTGGAGCTGGTTTTACCCTTATGGCTTTTCTTGTGGGCCCAACAAGTGCAGCTATGTTACGGAATAAGTGCTGTGCATGGGAGCAGTTGTCACTTTGCTCTGTGTCAGACCTGACAACATCATTCTTTTGCACATTGTGAAGCCCACAGGCTTTTAGCAACTGGCAATACGGAGTCTCACGTAATGCAAGATACAACAGTGCCATGCTTCTGTTCAGTGCCACACTCTTTCACTTACAATACAAATAGGAAACAATGTCACGATGACGAGAGTTAAATCTATATTAAATAAAATCTAGATGTAATGTTCTTCTCTAAGGTAAACTGAAAAATAAGCAACATAAAGGTACTAAAAATATTCTTATGCCAGAGTGTAATGCATCATCACATACTACATATAGGTTTAGCTTATATGAATTTTTAATGTTGTATTTAGATAAAAGTGAACTTCATAACCCAGTAAGAACAACAACCAGCAAGATACTATGAAAAAAAGTATCTTTTCATCATGGAACTAAAAGCAGCTTAATTACCAGCCAGTCATTTCTTTCCAAATCATATTCTGTGTTCATATACAAATTCCAAAATATATTTTTGTATAGTAAGGAATTTGATAAATATTTTCTGTGGAGTCAAAACCAATATTGAATAGCATTTTTCCAGTGTCTCTAATGTTGTACTCCTTTCCTTTAAAAGCTGATGTGAAATATAGGGAGGCATTTGAATTCCAAACCTAGTTCTAATCTGTAAACCAGTCAATTTTAATATATCTTTTTATCCAATAACTCTCTCACACCAAGCATCCAATATCCATCATTTCTTGTGCTAAAAAACAACAGATGTTTTAAAACCCTGCAGCAAATGTTTACACTTCCAAACGAGAAATAAAAATAAAGGCAATCAAAACACTTTGGAGGATTTAAATTATACATAAAATATAAAGCCAAGGCTCACAATCATGCAGACTAAACAGTCCCTTTATATTCCATTGTAGATGCAGACAGGTTACAGAGCCTTTTCCAAGCACAACAGATTTCAGAAAGAGAATCACAGTGTGAAACTAAATTGAACATCCTTATTTGATATTACTGTGCTGAAGGCAACTTATCTGTAAGGTCAAAATATCTCAATGCATAAAAAGTCCTTGTATCTTCTAAAGACAAATATATTTTGTGTTAATCCCTGAATTTACATCACTCTTCACAGAAGAGTGGAGCTCTGCAAAACACTGCAACTTAGTCCTTATGAGAGAAGGTGGCAAAAATCCCATCTCTTACTAATATTTGTATTTGTGCATCCACTTATGTACATCTCAGTCTATCTTGGGTCTGTAGATACGTTACCAAGGTTAAGAGGATAGCAATAAGCATTCATAAAAATTGTCAGGATGAAGGACTTTTATTTGGTATTTATTTGACAGAAATTTATTTTTGGATCTGTAGCTACAACACAACAACAGAGAGGACTACCCATTCTTCAAAGGGCAATAGAATAGGGTCCTTCCCACATGTATATGTAGCTGCTGTGTTAAAGTGGTGTATGTGTATCATAAACGATAATTTTTAAGGAAGGTGTTTGTACAGTTTACAGCACTCCTACATTCTCTCATCATGTCCCTCAGCTATGTGTGAATGTTTTTTTCCTCTGTTATTTGGAAACCATGTAGGGAAAGAATACAAATTCTCTCTACTGAAGATTTGGAGGGTGAAATGCATAAATTGATTTTTAGGATCCTAAAAGTGATTTTTAGGCTTTTCAGTTCCATGTTTAAGTGTCAAGGATATCTCAACAGTGTTACTTGAGAGACACTAATTTTGACACAAACAGTCCATTTCAGGAAACTCAGGTAATTATATCATGATAGCACATAATTCATGAGTCTACTGAATAGAACTTAAATAGCATGAAGGAAATCTGGGGAGATAAAATTAAAAGTGGTTGTCATATTAGCATAAGGTAAGGATTATTTATGAGTACCTGCCATGGATAGAAACAGATATTCTTTGTACTTTACAAGGGAATGTGTATTTCTGAGTATAGAAGTTCAATAGAATAAGGTTTTTTCAGAGAGATATCTCCTGCCTGATTAAGCTGAGGGCTTTTCCTTATGGCTGGTAGAATAAGCCAAAGCACTATGCACGGTGTGTTAATGAGAGCCTTTTTTGCATACATTTCCAATGAAGGAGGAGTACAGGGCAAATATCATCCAACAAGTCCTTGGATTGTGTTAGGGACAATGTTTTGACTGACACATTTCACAGATACATTGTGAAACTGAGCTTGGATGGGTCCAGACTGTCAGAGAGCACTCTAAACCAGTGACTTTGAGAAAAGTTCATGGACTAGGAAGATACTAGAACTAGGAAGATACATGCACTATCAACAGCACATCTTAAAGATCCTGCAGCAAGGAATTAGTACGTCCCTTATGCTTACAGCTTTAGAGCAAGTTAGCAAAGCCATATTACCATTCACAGAAATTCTCCTACACTATGGATTTAACTCTCGTATGGACAGTGGTATCCCACTGATGTTGGCTCACACAATATGTTCTTCCATTCTGACATATGACATATATGTCACATACTTAGGGTTGGGACCTTTTTTTTGTATATTATTCTTTTCTTTTCCTAGTGTTTTTCCAAAGAGTAGTGCTTCTACTAATACAAAGTACTAGATGGCAGCAAAATGCTCTTAAATACCTGCTGGACTGTCATCACAGCCTGTATCCATTTATCACACCCTCTCTATGCTCCCACTCTCAAAAGAGCATATTACTCTTATTGTTGTATTCTTGGCTCCCTGTTTGGTGACCGCTCTCTCCTCCTGCATCATTCTCATAGCTGTCAGAGGATCGTAGACAGAGTTTGAATCATAAGGATTGCAGTGCTGAAAAAAATGATTTATTGTATGAGAGACTTCTGAAGTGATCTTTCTATGCCACCATATTTGGCCAGCCTCAGCTGGCAGCTTCAGATCCTGCATTTCAAGACAAGGTGTGAGACAGCAGGAAAAAGAAGTCTAGAAATCAGTGCATCTGGTCAAAATAAATGATCTTAGGGGCAAGATTGAAGGCATTAAGTGGGCCAGCGTGAGCTGCAAAGGACAAGTACATAAAAGGTAACTGGAAAAAGGCACCTGGAAAAAGGTGGAAAACACTTTCTCTCATCTACTCTGGACACAACAGGAACCAGTGGGCTTAGAGTGCAGCAGAGCTGAAAGCAGGGAAAACTTTTTAAGTGTACGGATATCTTAGCACTGAAAAACTGGAACATGCAATCATAAAATTGATGTAATTCAAGATCAAAAAAATATCCACTGTCATGCTTCAGAAATAAATACTTTGGGGTCCCGCTTGGAGGAATGTGATATCTACATAATGCATTGAGTCCTATACCCATTTTGATAAGCCCAATCCAGTTGTGGGTGGAGACAGCTTAACCCTTCAGAGTTATCTGCCTCTGACAAAGGAGGAGGGTTAAGGCAGTATAGATAATCTGTGTTAAACTGTCAGCACACTAAAATCACCACAGAGAACAAGCAATCAGTATTGAATCACCTGGCTGCAGATTTCACAATCAACTAATGAATGAAAAGAGGCAGGGTATCATATGTTTTTGTGGTTCATGCCCATCTGTTACTTCTGTGTAAACAAACAAGTGCCTACAGACAATTGTTTCTTCTGAATTTGTGATTTTAGAGGCAGTAGAAACTGACAACAATATTTTTGTCACTTTATTCCTCATGGGGTCTTTCTATCTGACAGTAAAAGAGAGATAAATGGCAGCCCCATCTCAGGTAACTGAAATGAAGTGCAAAGTCTTTGAAAGATGCAAAAACTCAGCCCCATGCAGGCTGCCACTACAGCTTGGGAACATTCCTTCTACTCTTCAGTCTTATTTCACATGCTGTTATCTGCATCATGGAAGCTGGTCCAAAAACTGGGGAACAGTATGGCAAGTTCTGGGACACCTGGACTTCCTTTCTGGTTTATTGCTAATTTGCTTTCAAAAAAAAAATCATCTGTAAATCCAAGAAGCTATGAGAATTCCCATGTAAAGTTGTTTGAAAGCATGAAGGGAGCTGCAGAAATAACAGCACAGTGAGCATGCTGATATATATATTACTGTTTGCTGTGGAAAGGAATCAGGAGCTGCTTCTCTGTGTTGTGTGAGGCAGTTCACCACAAGGAAGGTCATTCTTTAGGGCCAGGGGCTAAGGATCTTGGTGTGGAAATATTATTGTACCCCTGCACAGCAAGTGAAGATTCAAATTATACTTCTGTCCAGGCTAGGGTAAAAGCAAAAGCCTCGAAGGTGCAGCAGGTTTAACATACGGAACAGCAGGGACCTCTTGCTATCTATGTGGTCAGTATAATCTTTCTTTTCATCTTTCCTATCCTCATATTTTTTTCATACAGGAAAAATAATGATCCTTCATGGCTGTCAAAATCAAGGTGGTTCAAGGCTGATTCAAGCCTACCTGGGATTAGGCAGACATGTGTTGTCATTTCTAAGATACTTTGCATCAGAAAAACTTTCCTGGCCTGTGAAAATACAATTCAAGTCTCAAATTCTTTCCTAATAATTCATTCAGACTGTGCCCATGCTTTACCTGTTTCATTAAATAAACTTATATGTCAAAAGTAGGGGAATACAATTATACCTTCATTTCTTTTCTCTTCCTTCCCATCCATATTTTACCAACAAGACATTTTACAGTGTTGTGATAAATGCAGAAAACATAATGTTGAGGAACTTATGTAGGTTAACTTACCTTCTTTTCTCCCAGACAAGATTTCCTTAACAGCTCAACCCCAAGTTTCCCAGAGCAGAGTCTCAGATGTCCAAATCTTTAAAATTGTTTAATCTTGTAATAACTAAATATCTAAATAACAGCTCAAGCTAGTGCCTCCAAGGAGGCACCCTGAACAAGGGAAGCCCTGAGCATACCCTCAGTCTAAGTGGGAGAAAGTCTGGGGGCGTAAGTGGGAGAAAGTCAGCGGCTCCTGCTGTGTCTCTGAGTGCCCAGACACCTAGCTGGGCCACAGGTCCCTGTGCCCTTGGTTCTGGAAAGGGTCAGCTCGTCATGGCCTCCTGCCTGGGGCTTCCATCACCCAGAGCTCAACAACCTGCAGCTCCCACTGCAGCTGCTCACCAAGATACCTGCACTGAAAGAATTCCTCAACAAACAGGACAAAAATGTTTCCAAATTTTGATGGGTTTTTTTGGTAGATATGAGTTTTTTGTTGTTATATCTGTATTATCACAGTACTATTGACTTAATTCACAAAAGGATTGTTTACACATCTATTTTAAAATCTTCCCAAGTATACAGAGTCTTTAGAGAGGTTACAGAGGAGGTTAATCTAAAGTAATAGACGGAAGTGATTGTCTCCCACCATCTCCCAGACCATCTCTGGGGACAGTCTACACTCACCAGCAATCTGCAAAGAGCTGGAACATTTTCTTGGATGGCATAGAAATGAAGAAATAACTCTTTGACTGACTGTCCTCTACTTTTTCTTCACAGCTAAGCAGAAATCATGTGACTACTTCTGGCATATTTGATAAGCAGAAATACAGCAGCTGTCTCATACACAGTAGGCATCCTGTTGACATGACTACCTGCAGACCCGATCTTTACATGAGAAACAGAGTAAAGTTAATTAGAAAAGACTGTTTGAAAAAACTTAGAATGTAGTAACATCTGAGAAATTCAAAAGGAAGTAAATTTGCCTGGTATATATGTAAACCAAAGTCTGTTGGAAGAGAAACCTGAAAAAGAGAGACTTCAAAACACATCCTTTAAAGGTACTTAATAAATTCTTTCTCACAGCCTTAATTGTTTGGATGTGAAAAAGTCAGTAAATAAATCCCAACCTTTTCACAACAGAAAATAAATCCTGGGAGTGGAGGAAGAACTGCTGAAACTTTGATTCCCTCTCCTTCTCTAACTCTTCTTAATAACCAGAGGAGAATAATCAAAAGAAGAATGCAAACATTGTGGAGGAATCCTGTGTTTTGTGCTAGTATGGAAAAAAAGCCATATAAAAAAAGTGAATAAGTAATACACATAGAAGAGAAAATGCAATGTATTATCCTCTCTTGTCCAATAGCAGGTTTTTTTTTTTTTGGTAACTTAGGTTAGAGTATTTTTAAATTAATTTGGTAGTACACATTCAGATGTTAAGCTGAATAATGGGCTCTTGAAAAGAATTTCAGTCATATTTTACTTATTCAGTACATTGTTTGCTTTGAATAATCAAAAAATATTTATCTATAGAAAGATAGTTAAAACTGGGAAAGGATGAAGTGGACAGCCCTGGGAGACAGTACAAGGGAGGTCCAGGAAAGACAGACTGGGAACCTCCCCTGTCTGCTGTCCCAGTGCAGCTGTAAAAGATGTCCTGATGAAGGTTTATCTGCATCCCATTATTTCCTGTAGATGAATAGGTAACAAGAGACACAGAAAAGAAAATGAAGAGAAGCAATAAGAGAATCTCTGAGGACAGAAAATAGACAAAAATTAAAGGACACAAGCTGTATCAATCATCATGTCCTGTTTCAAAGAAGATGGGAGTGGGAACATCTCACCTAGTTCATAGAAGCTAAAATGTATGTTTTTTCCACTCCTCATAAGTAGTAATGCCAATAAGCCAAACTGATACAAATCAACAATCAGTTAGTTTGAAACAGGATTTAGTTTCATAATTAAAAGTAGAGCTAAAGCTTTGAAAATATTAATCGTAGATAATGTAGCTTTTGAACTGGACTATTAAATGACTAATCTTTCTTCATACCCCAAAATTTGAAGGTCTTTTTTTCTTAATCCAAATTCAGTTTTGTTTTTTGCAGGTTATGTTCGCCTTTGTCTAAAAATAAAATAAATAGTTCTTCAGTGTCTGGTGGGTTTTCTGTTATTTTGTCCAATTGCACCTGCAACTCAGACAAGGTATAAGTAAATTCACCAGGTGCTTTTCAGCTTTCCCTGACGAACTTACTTACCTACTTTTGCAGAGCAGCTTATTTGGAAATCAATCACAGTTTAGGAACTCAGAATTAACTACTTAGTATTACTCCACTGACAGATATTTTAATGCAGTTATTGGCACAGAGGTTGAATTAATATTTGTGTATGAATTCTGAAATTCAGATGCAGGTAAATACCAGAAACTTTTTAGTTATATAAAGAAAAGACATGTAACTATTCCTCTTCCAGGCTTATCTGTGCCATGACAAGAGGTCCCATTTTTTACCAGGGATAATCTGTGCCTTAAGAATTAGTCTGTTCAGAAGTTCAGTCCATTCAGTGTGTTTTGTTGTTATGATCACCAGAAGGAAAAGTAATTTTATTATCTTCCTAGGATGCAATCACTTCATTCCCCAAACCATCTTTGTACTTGTTACCAGATTTTAAAACTCAGATGCTCTTCTCATCTTCAGCTGAGTCATTAGAGACTACAGGAATGCAGTGAAGATTGCTTCCTGCCTCAGCTGTAATGGAATATGTAGCAGCACAGCTGGGACAACATACTGAACATTTACAGCAGACATTTTTTTCTGCTGGATTAAGTTTTTATGCTTCATATATGTCTTTGGTCTTCTATGCTATATTCAAATATTAAAAAAAATAAAGAAATTTATTGATTTCCCACGAGGTATTTCTAAATTCATGATGCCCACATGCTAGAGTTGATCATTTTACAGCCCACAGATTACAGAAAAAAGTTAAGATTTTTTTAAGCCTGCATGCTCAGGGGATGTTATGTTCAAATCAAACATGGTAAGAAATGCTCTTTTCTTGATTTATTATAGTCCTACTCTTCAGCTTTTCATGCTGGTAGTTATAGCAAAGACAATCATATGCAGAGTTAAAAATTACAAGTCTTGTTCTCCACCTGTATTTAAATCAACTTGTGCTTCTGTTTGTCAATGTGTGAAATAAATGGTTATACACCTAGTTCTCTAGGAAAGAAAAAAGATGGAAACCATAAAATTCTACCAACCTGGGTTGTTAAGAAGCTGGAAACACAAACCTCTTTTCATCATTTAACGTGTGAAGTCACTGCATTACCTTGTCCGCCAGGACTCTGAGTTTCTTTTCCACCCTCAAGAGAATACTGGCACAGAAAAGAAATGTTTACGCCTGAGCATAAAATCAGTATGAATTTTCTAGAGCTCTGAGTCATATAATTCCCATTTTCCCCATGATGGGGCTACGTATTGCATGGTTGCCATGTCCCCATCAACAGGGAGAGTTGGCAATTGGTGCATAGAGTGTCTGGAGAGGAAAAGAGGCAAGGATTCCCGGTAAAGACAGAAATAGAAAGGGCTATGAACAGCATACATGTAGTTCTTCAGACTACAAAATCTATAGCTGTAAAAATTAGAAATCTTGTTTTATATTAATATTCATAGCAATAATTTTAAAACCCTAACTTTAATTTTTAGAATATAAAATTATCTCTCTTTTTTTATTTCATTTATTTTGGGCCACAAATATTCTTACTTTAGTATTAGCTTCTGGTTGTTTCATTTCTCTAGTCAATATTTCCATGGTGAATTTATGCTGGAAATCATAGTTCCAAAACAGATAGCAAACAAAAATGCGTTACTGTGTCAAGGCAGTGTACACCAGTTTCTCCCCTGATTTGCTGTCAATTCTGAACCAACAGAATTTAAGAACAAAACTTCCGTATGTCTGTCATAAAATATGGAATTCAACTTTTCTTTTTAACAAAAGCTTTGAAAGATGTCATTTCCACCCCCCAATGAAACCAAACAAAACAACAAAAGAACAGTAGCAATGAAATTATAAAAAAAAGCTTTACATCTGCTTTTTTTAATATCTAATCTAATATTCTAAAATAACATCAGGCTACCTTCGTATACGCTTTTCTTAATTAAATAATTTATCTTTCTTTAATACAGAAAACCCCGCACTCTACCTTATTTTCTGGTAGACTGTAATCAGATTCAGTAGAATTAATGAACAACTTCCCTATTCTCTATTTCAAATTGTCATTTAATTTCTATTGCGCCAGAAGATTCTGGCTCCACTGAATCATTGAGAATAATAGCTTCCAAAACCTTTCAATTTCTCCTAACTACCATTCTGTGGATTTACAAGGAAGTACATGGATCAAATGCCTAGTAATACCTCTGTGTAGTTTGTAGACTTTTATATATCTTTGCTATTTAGATGGTATATGGCATATAATTTAATATTTTTACATAGACATAAAGGAAATTATTTCTTTTCGGAGTTCCTTGAAAATATTGAGAAAAGGTTAGCTAAAGTTTGATTGCAAAGTAAGACAATGTAAATCAATATTCTGTATTTAAACCTAGTAATGATTCCAGCATGATTATTTAATTTGCTACTTTATCTCAATGAAAGCATGAAAGCTTATGTATCTATTTTAAAGGACCTAAATTAAGATTAAAATAAGGCTTCATTTTATCTGGCCAGGTTGTCTTCGAGATATTATATTACTAGACTAAGAAAAAATGTTTCACCTTTAGAAATAGATTAAAATATTATAAACTACCATTTTAAAACACAGCTAAAGACAGATCCTTATTGCAAACTAGACAATGCTTGGCTACTTTACAAAAAAAGTAGTTGCAGCACAGATTTTTATCTCTGTTTTATAATGAACATTTATCAAAGGCAGAATCAGTTTGAATTCATATATTATTAAATTGCAGTAGAATAGTTATTAAAAGGAATTTTACAGTTTTGCTTAGCAGAATAAGAAGATGAGTTATAAATTCAGATTAAGAATTTCTGACACACATTTTTGTCACTGAAACCAGGCTTTATCCTTTCACAGTCTCCCCATGAAATGGCCTGCATTGAACCAAAGTTTAAACAAAATAAATGCATGCTGGCCTTGTACAAATTCCCAAGACTCAACCATTCAACCAGACACAACAACTCCATTCAATTTCTTTCCAAGCTGGGATTACTCCAGCCAAACAAATGATTTCTCTGTTGGAATTGTATCCTGTCAGCTCAATTTGGGAGGAGAAAATATTTTTGTGGAATGCTTTTCCACAACATTATCAGGATGGTTACTATCAAAAGTTATTCATAAAGTGCAATTCTCTTGACATCAGAGGAACTGAGGCCTAGCATATGGAGATGTTTTTCTAGGTTGAAGGTCTGGGTTACATCTAGTGGAATCTGTTTTTAACCCAAGTTATATACCCTGTCATATACTCCACAAAAAGCTCTCTTTTTCAATCGCGCACGAGCAGAGCAAGCGTACTCAACACTCAGGAACAGTCCCCGAGTCACACAGCAGAAGTAATGGAATGGGTTCGTAACTCTTCAGACTAATAACAAATAAAATGTTATCTTCTCCACTCTTGCAGAAGCAGCATGCAACTTTACTACTGACAGCGTAAAATTGCTCTACTGTGGAAGACAACCACTTAGGACTGCAAAGTTCAGTAGCCATTTTGGCCAGGAAGGGAAGGTGGAGGGTTGTTATATGGTTTTTTGTCTTAACCCTATCACCCAAAGCACAAAGACAGCATTTTCTCTTTGGAAAAGAGAAGAGTCTAGACAAAATGGCATTTTGCATTCCAATCCTTAGCCATGAGAAACTATGCTAGTTTGAAATTCTCTCGTGCCTAAAATGTTTGTCCCCCTGATCTGCAAGTATATACACATTAATTCTGAACTGAAATTTTCCCTTTAACAAGCTGATTGCTTAAGGCTCCAGTGGGAAGGGGGATTTATGAGTTAGTCTATAAAAATATAACCCAAACTAAAAAAATATATTTGAAAGTCTGAAAAATGCTAGCTAAAATAACATTGACTGTAAAAAAGTCTATTTTTGAAAAGCTGAAAAGCCACCTGAGAAATTCTTGGTGGTCTGGGTCTACCTCTGTGTATATTTATTATAAAATCTTAATTGTTAAAGCTCCCACATTAAACTGAATTTTAATTATCCACACAGTTTTCTGAGAAAGTTAGAGGGAGAATGTTTGGAAGGAATAAACACTTTCACATTCTTTGATATTGGCAACTGAAATAGTTTTTGAAAATGTTTTTTGGTTAGAGAAGACACACTTGTTATGTCTAATACTTCCCACGTTTCTCTGGCAATAACACTATTATATCCCAAAATACACTGTAGAAATAAAACCATAGGGCACAAAAGAAATAATTTCAAAAATTACCTGTACTTCAAATGAAGACTAGCTTCTTGGTAAAGAATGCAATGGAGAGGAAAAAAAGATGTTGACAAGTATTTTTGTGACTAATTTTCAATTCAAGAGCTTGGCACAACATGCATTTTTACTACAAGCACAGTATAAGAATAAGGATGCAGTCAGTTACTAATTGCCCTCATTTTAAGTGAGTGTATTTATGGGTGTCACTGCTAATTGTCATGCCATTATTTAGTCATCTTTGCTGGCTTTCTGAGCAAACTTTAGAAGTTTGTTCAATAATTTTTGTTTTGTCTCATTTATTCAAAACAGCTCATTTTTTTCTCAATTAACCACCACTCGCATTCCAAAGCAAGCAATAGAAAGTACATGATGATACCACTGCACAGGACTTTACAAATAGAAGCTCAATATAGACGTCTTACCTGGCAGCAGTATGGAAGAGGGGATTCTTTGAAAAACAACCAGATTAGTATGACATTAAGTGACATATTGTAATTGCAGCCTTTATTTATAGAAATTAACTTGAATAACCATGAGAGTGAATAAATGAAGAATTGTTTACATCTTGGAGTTTTTAAGACTTGTACTACTACCAGGAAGATGTGTTCCCACTGCATGTAGCGATTAATTTGAGTGGCATCTGTTTCTAAAGACCTTTGAAGAACTTAGGAAGAGAAGCAATGCATGGATACTTCTAGTACAGCCGTCCACAGACCCTCTCTCAGATGTACAATGAAGGGAGAATTTTTATGTCACAGGAAGACAGAAGGAGGATCCTAATAAAAGAGTTATGATTCCCTATACTAGTATTTCAGTAACACGTGAGGAGTTACCTCTTATCTAAAGTGCAGTAGGTATACCTGTGTTCTTTTCCAGCCAGTTCCAAGCTCCACCTTCAGTGCCAAGCAATTTCATTGTAAATCCTAAACTCCATTCATAACATAAATTATTTGTCACATTTTTTTCCTAAGAAACTGATTACATGGTTATTAAAAAATGCTTAAAAATCTGTATCTCTATCAATTTTTCCATTCATGCTACAAGAGAGGCTGTGCAATATGTTCTGCTGACCAGCAAGGACTCACCTTTCCCAGTGCTCTATGGTTTGTCCTGGAAAAGTTCACAGCACCCTTCCAGTACTGCTGGAAGAAAGAACAATGCCCTCCCTCTGTTTTCACCAGCCTTGCCTGCCACTCAGGACACCACCATGCTGCTACTTTGACCCTCTGGCCATCTGTGCTCCTGCACTGTTTTTATTTCTTGCCTCATATTGCCCCATGACAAGAAAGGAACTATGAGTGAGAGCAGAAACCCAGATATCTTTCATATGGCAGTGGGAGAAACCACTAGGTCACAATTTGTGTGTGTGTGTGATTACACTAAGATTAAATAATCCTTTCCTATCTATTTTCAATCAATAAATAATTAAACAAACAAAAATTATTTGGTTGATCCCATCAGCTGTTCACTGATTCTAGTAGCAACCATTCTGAGTAAAGGGACAAAGAGAACTGGAAACAATTAGCACTGCAGTTGATAGTAAAACAGAGGGATTGGGGAATAATTAAGCAGGTGGCCTCAGAGAAGAAGTAGCTATAGGCAGAAGCAGGTAGCATATCAGAGTATCAGGTTCCTGTTTTGGCCAACAAACTGCAGTGAAAGGAACAGCATTTTAAAACAAAGCAATGTAAGAGGTGAATCAGCTTGCTGCAAAGCAGTGTCTCTTTCATACCTGCTTAGATAACTTATAAGCCATCAGCATTTCTGTGAAAAGTGCAGCCAGACCTAAGGCAGTTATGCCTGTGCCAACTTCAGAACCAGCCCATGAGCAGGGTTTAGGTAATTAATTATACCCAATTTACAGGACTGTGACAGGTTTCCTATGACTTCTGGGATTTTTGAGTAAATCCACCTACCCTGTTGCAGTCAATAATACGCCAGCAAGGTGCACCATGTGGGAGGTTTGTCTCATTTCCTACGGTTTTTGGTAAGAAATGTCTAGCTGTTGTCTATTTGCTGAATTTATGCCTAATTTGTACCAAGCAAAGTGCAAAATATGGATGAAGACATTTATTCATAACATGCAAAACAGGCAACAGAGAAAACAAGTATTCATACAAGAGGAACAACAAAGGACATGCTAACTACAACTCTATCTAATCCCACCTAGATAACAGTGCAAGAAAATATTAGACTGGCCTTTATCAGGAAGACATTCTAGTACTTCACTGTGAATTTGCCGTTCCCTGTGTTATGACACCAAGCAGTAAAAACCAGTTAGTGGTGGTTAGTGATGCATATATTTCATACAAGCTAGTGGTTTCTCATAAAATCAAACGTTGACACATTAAAACTGAAGCCAAGTTTGTAGGCTGTAAATCCAAAGGAGAGGGCACAGGTGAGTAAAGTCCAGATAATGGGGTGTAAAATTGCATAGAGCTCCCTAAGAAGCTCAGCTCAGTTTCAAAACTAACAGAAGACACAGAGAATTAGAGAGAAGGTATACAGCTTCATGGGAAGGCAGATGATGATATTGCTCCAAGGAGTGTGGTCTTTAAGGGAGGTGGGGATGCCCCAAGCCCCTTTTAAGGACTGAGCAATGACCAGTTTACTTAGAATTAGTCAGAAAAGATAGGTAGATACTCTGCTAAAATCTTCCCATTCTACAAGGTGATCGAGTTTGAAGACCATGCTGAGGCTGGTTCTCTCCACCACTTTTAACTTTTAAGCACTTTGTTTTGTTAGTTATTTGTACTATGTTTAGCTGAATAATATCTGAAACTGCAGTCTAACCCTCTTCAGAAGTTTTTGACTTTCCATGTGACTGATGTTCCTGCAAATGATTTTCCTCATACTCTAGCCTTTAAAATTCTGTTACTTATTCTTTCTAAAACTGTTGAGATGTTAGAGCTGATACTGTTTCTTAAAATTTCTCTTTTTAGAATATGAATTTCAGAGAATTTTTTACCTTATTCTGGCATGTGTTCCACCTTTATTTTTGAGTGTTTCTAAATGTTTTATATACTCAAGCATCAAAGTACCTTGCTTGGTCCAGATGGATTCAAAAGCTTGTTATTTAAATTTATTCAGGTTTGTTCTTCCAAAATTTAAACTTTAGTTACAAATCTAGTTTTGCTTGCTGCTTTACTTAAAATAAACCTTCTTGTGGTGGTGTTTTTCCAAGGTTATCTTATATCATCAATTCTCTGTAATTTCTTCATTTCTTCAAAGCTAGAGTACAAATACCATCATCTGTTCTGACTGATTTGGGGACTATTTGATACAGAAAACTTACACATCTGAGAATTACTGCCCACTAGCACTTCTATTCTCATTCTTTTATCAAGATATATCTGGCAAGTGAATATGTCACAGAATAATGCTGTCCCTGATCTCATAGACTTAATTATCCACTACACTTCTATCCATCTATAGAAGACATACAGAATTGAACCTAAAGCTCAGGGGAAGGGCAGGTTTTTTCCTCCTTCTCCAAAATGTTTTTGCTCCCAACAGATCCAATTTATTCCCTGCTTTTGTCCTTTCCTTTCTTTGCTTGTATCATTCGTGTATAATGGTACATCCACTCTCTTGTATTTCCCCTTTCCAGGCAGAAATGGCATATAATCTTCAACACTAATTCCGGGCATGGTTTTTAATCAGCTCTGCTCTAGAAAATTTGGAGAGATGGAAGCACTTGACAGACCACACTAGACTTTTACTGTCACATGACAACCCAGGTAATAATTTTCTAATTAATGAAAACAAATTGATTAGTCCATATCTGGCATAGTTTTATCTAGATCGGGGGGCAGGATCGTGCAGAGGATGCTTGGGTATTTTTCCTCCAAATTAAAGCCTACAGTCTGGTCAATAACATCAAAACATGGAATCTAATAAACTTATTCAATGAGACCATATAAACAACATAAATTATGGAATGGTTTGGGTTGGAAGGGACTTACAGAATCATCTAGTTCCAGTACCCCTACCATGGTCAAGTAGCTCCCTTCCACTAGAAAGTGTCAAAATCAAAATATTTTAGACAGTCTAAGCTCTTTACATAAATTGAAAAATCATATATCTACTTTTGGTCATCATTAGTTGTATGGAATTTAATATAGCCCCTTAAGGAAACTCTCTGTCAATCAAGACGGCTGGATTAAGATTATCTGTTTAAATTCTTTGAAGAGAAGTACAGAACTGAAGGAGATGGGGGACCATAAACATAAAACGTATATCTGAATGTGACTTCCTCAAGCATTTTAATGGCTATTTCTGATGCCATCTTCCAATCAGTACGTTTGATTTCATGAATGATGCTCTTATGGAAATATCGTGTCACTTTTTTTTTAAGATCACAGTGTTTCCAGTACTATTACAGTGTTAGCCTTTAATCATACCAGTAATCAATAATTCTTGCATTTTGTCATTTTTGTTCACTGCAAAGAGCTTTTCAGTTTGCAGCTGAAATTGTTCTTGGTATTTATGGATACAATTCAGGTTTGGTTTTTAAATATTTTTTAATCTTCTTACCACTTCTGTTATTCCCCACATCAATCTACAACAGAATACTTATGCAGCAGCAAGGTTACTTATCCCTTTTTCTTGAAAATACTCTGATTGTCCTACAGGTTTTTGGTGTTTGAAAAAGCAGTTGTTTGCAAGATATAGTGACTTAGTTTCATTTATTGGCTTTCTACTTGGCTATAATAGTCTTTGAAGTGATTCACCAAAATTTACACCGAAACTGTAAATGAATTTACCTTAGCTTCATTGATTATGGTTGGATATTAGAAAATAGCACCATATTTTTCCCAAGCTGTTGAAATATATCATGCCAAGTTTGGGTAAAATGGGGCTTTTTTAAGTGTCAGAACTTTCAAAGGGGTAAAAGTAGTTTAAAAAATTGGCCACGTATCTCAATGGACCTTTTCACAAAGTTATACTGTATTTCAGTTTTACACACTAATCAAATCTGCTTACAAGTTGTTTGGCTTTCTATGGTGGTCGCTAAAGTTTCAGCAATGAGTAGGTCTGTAAAACAGGAGTGGTTTCCTCGGGTTTTTTAAAATTTCTTCAGCAGTCCATAACTTTCCATTTGATTCATCATCAATAGTTGCATATCGATTTTGAATTTTATTAATATGTTACAACATCTTTTGTAATTCAAAGTAAAGCACCTTAGCTTTAAAAGCATTTACACAGATAAGGTTCCTGTAAGATCAATTTGCAGACAATTTTCACAGTGCACAAATCTTCCTTTTTCTACAAAAGTGAATTTTGGCTGTTAGTGGGTGGAAATATCTAGAAAATAATTGGGTCCCACAAGCCTGTAAGTGCCTTTATACATAGTGATATTTCTCAGGATACTTCTGCACACATCTCATTTCAAATGCAAGTGAAGTAAGGACTGAAGGATTGTGTTCTACCTGCAGTTGTTAGCATAATTGCCTTCAGTAAATCAGATTACTTGTTCCCTTCTCAAAGGGATACCTATTATCCAAATGTTTCTAATTAATGGCAAGACATGTCACTGGTAAAATAAGGTCCAGACAAAAAACAAAGAAAGCCCAACTACAAAACACTCAACTAACCAACACACTGAGAGATACAAAGTCCAGGATGTATATTCAAATATCACTCAATACAGTTCCAATCCTATTCAAACTTCTTTGAAAGGCACTCATCTCTGATGCTTCAACAACACACAATTCTAAGAATATTTTTGTCCAGAAATAGACTATCCAGTGTCCGACCCTGTGAAGGGAGAGCAGTAAAAGAATCTGTGCTAGAAAGTATTTGACTTGAATATTAGGCTAATATTACAGCCCTGTGACATCCTAGGGAGTTGTACTTGGAAAAAACAGGCTGTGTTATGAGTTTAAAGTAAGGCTTGTTAAATAGGCAGTAGCTAGGATTTGGAGATTAATGTTTGTTGTGATATTTTATTACCATATTGTTTTCTTGTACTGTGAAAAAAGAAAAACAAACAGTATATATTTACACATGACCTAAATTTGTTCTTGGCTAATCATCAAATCTGAAATACAAAAGAGTAGGAAAAAAGGAGGAAGTTCATATAGAAAAAAAATTAACTGCTACAAGAAGCTATTAAATAAAAACTGCAGAAATCTGTCAACTTTGATCAGATGACTGAGATCAAGACGAAAGCAAGAGACGTCAGTTACGATTTTGATTCAGAATTCTTTTATAAGAATTTTCTGAAAGAAAACTCTTTCCAAGGTGATATGCTTGATGATAAATATCTGATTTTTTTTTTTAATTTTTCAAACAGTGCATGAGATAGTTTCCTTTGCAGTATTCTACTGAGGCTATCAATCTCAATATGCTTAGAATGTAAGAGTCTTGTTAAACTTTTGTTGCAAATCTTAAGTAGTTTATTAGCTTATCTCAGTTTCTATATGAGGGCCGAGTAGTAATGTATTAAGGATATATTGAAATTGATAGCAGTTATTCATAAAAATAAAGTATTTTGTTACTCTTAATAGTTATTCTAATAATGACTCAAATATTAACATATGAATTATTCTTTTGTAATATCTTTCATCACAAATTTAGCACAGTTTCAATCAAACTAGTACAGAGTGTAAGAGGCCTATTAATAAAAAAAAGACTGTCAAAACCCTAAGTTTCCTTCACAAGCAATGACATAAGCAGACCTGTAGCTGGAACATGAAGATATTACCTTCAGATGAAAAGAATCTATGCTTCTTGGGTCTTGGAGCCCCACAATGCAAAATGTATGAACAGCTGTTCTACTTTAAACTTCATAAGCCTGTTTTGGAAAGATCAGACCTTAAAAGATTCTGCCAAAACATGTTCACATGTTCTAACATAATTAGATTACATGAAATATCTGTTAAAGTGGGTATATTTACATATGTATATATATATATATATATAAAATCCACTGATAATTTTACAATTTACTGTTTCCTTTCCAAAGTTCAAAAATCTAGATCTGCATTTTTTGGTTAATTGACATTCTGACTACTAAGACTAAGATCAGTTTAGGTCTACAGTAGTTCAGCAGCTCTCCAGATATGACCATTAGGATCAAAGTGTTTTTCTTTGTGTGATTTGTGTTAACATTCTCAGCCTTTTGCTATACCAAAGTATAATTTCCAAGGGAGATGGGTTTTTACTTTTCAGGGATTACTGGCCCATATGTGGAGGCAGTATGAAAAGGACTCTGGAGGTCCAAGCGTGGCGTGGAGCCAAGTGAGTCCAATGTTACTCAGACATCTGATCATTTCTTCATTTGGAAGATTATTCCAAATAAACTTTTTAAAACTTTTCCCACAGCAGTATTCAAATAATCAGGAATGCAATATTAAAAAAAAAAAAAACGGAAAAAACAAACAAACAAACAAATCCCACAAAGAAAAAATCACCAAGGCAGTGATCATACAAAGCCTTTGAACAATTAGATGAGAAAGTAAATCTGCAACCTCCTCCTCAAGGACATTAACAGCATCTGTAGAAGTAGTTTGGAGAAGATACAGTCCAAAAGGATCTAACAAAAGTCAGTCTTTTTGTTATTAAAGAGCTGATACAGCTTTGTTGCAGGTTGCTTGTGGGTTTGGATTTCTTCATGGTTTTAGGGTTAGTCTTGATTTCTTTTTTCCTGAGGTCACAGGACTTATTTAATCATGGTGTTGCTTATCTGCTTATCTAAAGTCCTTTCTGGATAATTCCTCTCACAGTTTAGTGCAGAAATGTGTTTGATATAACATTTTCTCAGTTCTTTTTCGAAGTCCAAAACTAATGTATTAAGTATTTCTTTAACTATTTAACTATGGAGGGCTGCGAGCCCTTGGCACAGGAGCCCTTTGCACTCCCTTGGAGGAAAGAGGCCTGAGGTCCAAAAGAATCTCCCCAGACATAAGCAACCTTCCTCACGGTTAGGGTGACAAAGTGAACCACCCCCAGCATGCCCTGTTTCTTTATGGTAATACCTGGTACCCCGTGGCTATTGGTTTCTACCCCACCCCCTGCCTTTCCCATAAAAAGAATCCACCTCCGCTGCTGATCAGGGAGTAGTTGTTCCTGGTCTCCCGAGTAGTTGTTCCTGGTCTCCCGTTTGCAGGGTGGCTGGACAATAAAGGCTACCTCTGCGGAACTGCCTTACGAGTCTCCTCTCTCTGTCCCCAAGTTCACCTTGGGTGATTTTGCAAAGAGTTGAATCACAAGAGCTGGAATCCCTTGTAGCTGAGGAATCGCTACACTTGCTGAAATCACCTGTTGCCCAGGGAGGCCTGCCAGCACCCTTGGAAGAGCTGTTCTTTGCTGGGCACTCTCTCCAGGAAGGTGGCAGCACACCAGAGCTGACCAGCATCAGCCCCCCGCGTTTAACTGCATGTTTAGTTGATCTTGTTCTCATCATGTGCTTCCTTCCTGATGTTTCTTCCATCGGAAAAGTTCAATGTCAAAAGTACCACATTTTATGGAGTTTTAGAACCTAGTGAAAGTTATCTATATTCCAGTAAAGTTGTGCTGTCTCATGCATGAAATGATAAAAGTTTGGAGCAACTAGGCACAAAAAGGTCATTTATAAGGACCTCTTTAACCTAGTCTCCAAGGTTAAGAAATGCTTCATATCAGTGAGGAGATCTGTTCAGCACATTGTTTCTGTTCCAGGAGTTAGGTTCAGTTCTAGGTTTTGTTTAGGAATGCATAAGCTTATGGTGCTCCTTTGGGCATGGAACCTTTAGTTTTGGTGACACCCTGAGAGCATTTGCCATGCTGTGACTTGATGAACGGGAGAAATTGGGGAATGGACCTTTGGCTCCCTGGCCAGAAAGGATGCACCTGGAGAAGCAGGGCATAACAGAAAGTCCAAGGAAGGAACCATATTTGGGGTTTCTAATACTACAATATATAAGATTGGCAAGTCAGAAGCTCTTCAAGTCCTTGTTGGATCTGAAGTATGTGTCAGGCTAACTACTGGAGAATGTCTTGTCCATGCTAGTTCTTGTCCAGGGCCAGAGCAGTGACATCCTCACACAGAGCATGCCCCATGTTTACTGGGAGGTGACATAACTGAGCTCACAGATGATAGAAGAGAGAGAAAATTAAAAATTCATTGACAATCTTTAGCTTTGTATGGTAGACATGCCTATATTTAAATAAAAATCAGTGGAAAAACAATTCTATGATATTCAATACCAGTCATTAAGTGATGAGTCATGTGATAGGTAGACTACCTATAATTGTAAAGTTTCAAAGAACTTTTGTCTCAATTTTGCACAGCAAAACAATTCCTCTTTCATCAGTATTAATAAACATAAGGTGTTCGTCTTGTATCTCTCCTTTCAGATCAGTTCCTGATCATCACCTCCTCAGTTCGCTCTTGGTTTGAGCATGAATCTTTTCCAGTTTGTTTTCTTAGTTGGTAGGTGACACAAAAGCAAGTAAGGTTCAAACCAGACCTTCCAGGCACTGCTTCCAGAAATAAAAAGCACCTGAGTGTTCACCTCCAACATAAGAATTTGTATAAGTTAGAAATGGCAATAATATATAATCATCTTTAGGAACCCTGTATGAATTCATGGTAAGAGAAATGAAGCACACTTTTACAGTTATAAATAATGTACCTGAGAAAAGGGTAATAGTTTGTACTGCCTTACAGAGATGTTCCATTGCAAAGCTAACAAGAGAAAAAAGTTCAGCCATTATATAAGAAAACTGATTGTAATTCCTCCTTATACTTCAAATGAGAAAAAGTCGAACTACACACAGTACTTAAATTCAATTTCATGTATTCCTTCAGATAAAACTGAAATGCCTAACATGAATAAAACAGATTTCTGCCCTTATGGGCAGGAAGAAAATATCAGATATTGTTACTGTAAAAATTCAATGCATAGGAAAAATACTTTGTTCCATTTAAAGAGACCATATTACAGTGGTTTCCTTTTCTATTCCCTCAAAGCAAAACACTGTCGTTCTTAGCCATATGTCTCTTCTTGTTTAGGGCAGGGTTCTATACGTAAAGTAACTGAACTTAAGAAGATGTATCTAATTTCATCAGTTGTGTTGTGATAGCAAGGAAGTTTGATAGCAAGTGTAAGCCCTTGTTAAACTCAACATGCATCTCCTACCCTTCACACCCTATCCACCCTTATAGTCTGTCTACCCTTTAGCATGATTTTTTCCTTTGACTTCTTAACTGAAGCTCCAACCATTGCAGGAGGTTGTCAAAATGTAAAATTATTGATCTGTAAGAAGTTCTGCTTTTGCTTTAATATGATTTTTATCTGGATTGGTCTGGAATTGCCTTCTCATCTCTGGGGTTTATAATTTTAAAAAGTCAGTGTTAAACTACAATATAGCTTATATGGATTTGTCGATGAATACTGTGGTTAGGAGCAGTTTCTCAACAGCTCAATACACCAAAATAAAATAATAATATGTCTTGTCAAGAATAATTTGACCTGTGATTTGCCCTAACACAGAAGAAAATTGAAAGCAGAGAAAGTGTTTTCTTTCTCTCCCCAGAAATAAAACAACATAATTGTGCTTGTTGCCACAGTGCCGAAATCTCCACTTCTACACTGAAGCCCAAGAACATTAAATCAGCGAAAATAAAGGAAAAATATCAGACTACTTTGATAATCTTACAATAAGAGACACTGTGCCTAAAGACTGAAAGAATTTTCTTTACAACTTGTACCTGCTTGTGGCCATATGGGATTGTAAAGTTAGAATATTTAAAGGACAGTATTTCTCGTCTTCATCAAGCCTAGAATTATGGAGTTGAATCACTTTTTTTTAGGAGATCCAAGGAAAACTTCAGAACTCTGAACTAATATTTCAGCTCTCTGATTCACTAATAAAAATTGCCAGGAAGGAGAAAAATCTCTCTAACCATTCAACTACAGTTTTCTCCTAAATCTTTGATGTATGTGTCTGTGCAGAAGGGGAAAAAAGGAAGGGTAATGGATTTGTCCACAGAGAATGTAGAGGTGCTCTTTTTATCTTTTCAAGACAGTTGTTTCCTTATGTTACTGAAATACCATCTTAATGTTCTAATGTCATTATTGAAGCAATATTTATGTACACAAAAACTGCCAATGGATGTCCACATAAAGAAAGTTTTAGAAATTTAGAAAGGCCGGAACTGGAGGGGTTTTTGAAAAAAATTCCTGTCTTATGTGAGTGCTTTATTGCTTGTAAGGTCATTAGAACTGCCCTTCCTAAGACACATCTAAGATCGGATCAAGACGCACTTGAAGAAATCCAGATTATATCTTTCAGTGGTTCTTAACCATTATCACTTTAGAAACTTTAAACCTGTCCCATAGCATTTTCTTTATATTCTAATAAAATGTGTTTTATGCTATTTAAAATCATGTAGTGAGACAAGGAAAAAAGATATTGCATAAAGGAGAGTAGGTCCAAAAGCAAAAGGTGCATTTCATTCACCTTCACATTATTCATTATGTATACAGACATGGTGATGAAAACCCTACCAGACAGTGCTTACCTGGTTATGTATGAATGAGCCCATCAGGCAAGATGATCATTTCAGAAAGGATCAGAGAGATGTGCTGCATTTTCCTACCTCAAGGAGATTTAAATTGTGGACCAACCCTCTCTTTGCCTTCAACTCACCAGTTTTAATATCTCTGGTCCTTGAGTTTCACATTTTCTCATAGGATTTGCCTAAGAAGATATTTATGAAAATTGAAAAAGAACAAAAAAGGCTTCCAGTCCCTCTACAAAAGGATTGTTTTTTTCATCTGACATTCACGTAAGATGTTCAAGTATCCATGGCTGCTGATACTGTCATGCCAAGGCCAAAATTTCAAATATCTTGAACATTTCTCTTAATGTTCTAAAATGCTGCCCCACTTACACACAAAAAAACCCCAGCATGTGCACTTAATTGCTTTGCATCTGTGAATTATATAAGAGGCCAGTCCTTAGCCTCTTGTTCCTCTGTCTCTTCTGGCAAATGATAACCTTTGTATTATACATTCATGTGTACAGCAAAAGTTGGTGTCCACTAACAAACACATGTCTATGAAACAAACTTATCTGATAATCCAGTTCATTTTTCTAGACTAATCTAAGGTGTTATAATCTTCCAACTGTGATCTTCACTTACATTCTTAAATATGTTTGTACAATTCAGGATTCAGAGCTTTTATTCAAGTTGGAGCAGAGGATTTGTCTTCTATAATTGTTATTGCACACAGATTTTCCATTCTGGGTGCAAAAATCACACTCTTAGTGCCTAAATTATCTTTCAGGCCAAATGTGTTGACTTAATAACACTGTTCACAGAAAACCAGTGCAGTGTCTGTTTGCAGGTCGGGCCTCTGTCTAATCACCCACTCTCTGCCAGAGACATACCACTCACTCTTCTGATCCTAATGCTCTTCAGAGATATGGATTTTTAAAGGTTCTGCACTTCATCAAATCATAGCTCATTTGAGTCATTAACGACAAAATGAAACAACAATTTAGCTCACTCTGATAATCTCAAAATTTGAGTTGCCTGGATGGATTAGTGACATGCTTTGTTATGTTGCAGTAACATGATGTCATCATTATGTTAGCTTGAAGTGCTGCAACTTCTGGTCAGACTAAGACTGCCGAGTAACTGGAATAAACCATAAAGTGATCATTAAAAACAGCTCATGTGTTTGCTTCAGGTTCTTAATGAAGTCGATCTCCTGCAGCATTTTAGCAGCTATATATGTGCTAGAAAATAAAATAAATGAAAAAGTGGACTGACTTATGCTGTGTTGCCATTTCTGCAAAAAGTCAACTGAGAAAAACAGTGTATTTGATGTTCAGCAAAATAGTAAATCTATTTCTGTGTATTTAAATAATGCTTTTATGAAATGTTGTAATTGGCAAACATTAAACAACAAAATTGAATTCAGTCTACAGAACATCTGCCAAAATGACTGTAATTTCCCACAACCATGGAAATGTATCTTGCTGCATGATTTAATCTCAGATCCACCTAATGGAGGTTAGTCAAATTTATTATTTCTTCTGACTATACCTTTTCTAAGAGGAAATATATTAAAAGTTTGGAAATTTGGCTCTTTGTTATGTCTCATCTTACGTTTTCCCCAAGTATGCCTGATCTTCCTATTATTAAATTGAATTTTAAACAAAAGGAAATTTTGAAAAGGAACCTGTCTGTCATTACAAAAGTTAAAAGCAATTTAAAAACCATTTTAATATGGGGGAGTCTTTTAAACTTTCTTCAAGACAAACGCAATTTCATGTGCAGAGGTTCTAATGAGATTAACAGAAGTTTACTTCTAATTTTTCCACTTTTCACCCATTCCCAAGGGAATTTTTAAACACTTGTTATTTTACAGGAACACCTGAGAAAATAATATCCCTTAGAATTACCAAGTATCACTACTTGCTTATCTGAAAATCAATTAGTATATCTTTGCCAAAACTGCAGAGAGGGGCAAAACACATATTACCCTCACTGCTAACTTATACTGATCTGTTTATTGCCCGTTGTCTCTTGTATCGTCCAACAAAAAGTTGTCCCATTTTCTTTTATCAGCATAATTCTCCTATGAAAATGTTTCGCCTTCATATAATGTCAGTAGGCATATCAACCAGCATTTTGGAAAGCTGATCAGCAAGATGACTGGCTAACAATACATTAATTAACTTTAATTTGCAGAATGTAGAGTTGTTGAACTAACAAACTTCCCCAGGCAATTGTTGCTTTAGCTTGGTCTCGTTTTCCCTATTCAGAAACACAGGTTCAAGGCAGCAAGGGTATGAATCTTTATCATTTCCTGGCCCTATGTGAGCTTTGCTGGAGCAGAAGGGAGCTCTGGTTTGCAGCCATGGTCTAGGCTTAAATTCTGCCATCCCAAAGGAAAGGTGTGAGCAAAGTAAAAGAAACCTGAAAATATTTGTGGCTGAAACAGGTCTATTATCCTCTAGGTATAAACACTGGTTTTGTGTGGAGAACTGGGAGAACAGGACTGATCATATGTATGCATGAGGAAAAAAGTATACATGGCATGTTTTCCCAAATCTAAATCTTACAAGGTCTTTTCTTCAAGTTTTAATAATAAAGTGGTTTAAAATATTGCTGGATGAAAAATCCATTTACCTTGAAAACGAGCAAGTAATTAAAAACTTGCTAAGATTTTAGTAATTTGGTCTCATGCTACTCAACATCACTAAAGCAACCATCAGACTGTGTGGGCACATTAAACGACGGGACATCCAGAGATGTGAACATAAAAATACTTTACAGTGGTGTCAGGGTTTGCCTCAATTAGCTGTTGTCCAAAACAGGTCTCTCTGCTCATGTGCATTTGCTTTTTCTCTCAAGATCTGCCTGAATGAGTCAAATCACTACCCACTGAATCTGTCAGACTGACTCTGCACAGACACCTACCAAACCCATTCTCAGGGTACGGATGCACAAGGACAACTTTCTATGTTAAGGAAGCACAAGTGAAAAACTAGACACATCCTGTGGAAGAACCCTTATCTAGTACTTTCAAATGAGAAATTAGGACTTAGAGGAATGGTAGATACCTTTCAGGAACTCAGTCTCTGTTTAGTAATTAGATTAAATTGTATTTGGAAGCAGATCCACTCTTAACTATGTGCAGCATGTAGTTGAAGGCAGGGTTCCTCTGTCAAAGCTGAATAAAACAGAATGATTTTCAAACAAAATAACATATAATGGAGCAATTACATATCAAAATGAAAGCAAGAACTGTGCCAGTAATATTCCCTACAATCATGATTCAGGGGATAATGTTTATGAGAAAGTTGTATACATAGGGACAACATTCTGCATGGCTGAAAATGGAACCAGGTTGGGACTAGATCATTTCTTTGAAAAGAGATCTGAGCTAGAAGTAAAATCAGTTCTAGCATTCTAGACTTATACAGGGTCTGCATAGGGATATCGTGTCTTCTGTTCCTTTACAATGGAAAATAGGAGAGGAAACTCAAAAGAGACAAACCCCTGCCTTTATTGAGAAAGGTTAAAATGATAACTAAAAGCAGAATACCAGGTGATGTAAGCTGGCATGTACAGCTGGGAAGTCACAAGAATGAATATTTCAACTACCCTGAATGACATAAATATCTAAAGCGGGTACTAACAAGTTAATTTTTGAACTTTTAAAATTAGAAATGTTAAACATTTCTGACACAGTCGTCATAAGACAGTTTTTCTAAGCAGAAGTTCTGATCAAATAAGAATCGTCTTGGTAAAAATGTTATTTTCCTCTCACCCCCAAGTAAGGGAAGATGAAGCCTCATCTCATATTTGGCCTGTTTAGAATGGTTATTTAATAATTGTCTGGGGACAAAGTCTAACAGAGATCTGTTTCCTTTACAATCTGTTTTCTTTCTCTGATTCTCCCTCCTTTTACAAATATATGTGCATATCAATGTATATGTATACATATTTGTAGACATATACAGATAGCAACATCAGCTTCAAACCAGAACAGCTGTTCAGATCAGACTGCCTCATGCTAGGGTCTCCTGCATCACCTGGAACTTCCATCCCAGCACATTTTCCCTGATGAAGATACCAAAGAATATGCAAAATAGGTAGTCAAACATCAAGATGATGTTACCAGTTCTCAGCACCTGTTCCCCAGCCTAATATTGTCTCCCACAGCCAGGCACTTACACTGAGGAGAGTGGTCCATACATTCCACATCAGTATCAGGGCTCTAGTAATAGAACTGGCATATTTCTACTGTATCTAGGAAGTTGAAACAACTAACTGTAGAGTCAGATCATTCAGATCCTAGTGGATCTGAGAATGAAATAGTGACAGTGAGTCAGTGCTGTCTGTGAAGAGGGGCCTTTCGGCATATCAAACAGAAAACCCTCACACATGTGGGACATTTTAATGTTGAAAACTAGGAAGCATAAGTATTTGGGGGTTCCCTGAAATGCTGTGGTGGCTTAGGTGGAGATACTGGAAACCATCACTTTGAAATTCAGTATCTATTGTGGGAGTTAAAAATTACTTAGGCATTGCCTTAAGCATTTCATTTAGTACCTAGCATGATTTTTTTGATCAAGTTCCCCTATTGCACAAAGGAATAATAGACCTTTCCTAATGCACTTCAGCTTTGTGTCAGTAAAATGTTAGAGGTGATGATACAAACTGTGACAACTGGAAGTAAATAAACTGAGACTAATACTGCAAGAATCTTGAAAACAGCTTTGTTATACTCTTAAAATAAGATGTTAGAAAGCAATACTGAATTAAGCACCTAAAAGAAAATGTACGGCTCTCAATACATGGAATTGTTACTGGATCCATGGTATTGCACAGTACCGTGTATTTCTTAAGGATCTCAAATAGTAATTAAGACTCATTTGTCTCAGGAAATAAGACAACAAATATTCTCCCAATTACAGAGGATGAGGAGGAGGAAGCAGAGAGGTAAGGAGGTCTCTGTTGCAGTTTAAGGGCAATCTAACAGATGGGGTGGCAGTACCATCAGTGTTCATGGGCAATCACTAGTCTGAGTAGCATTGGACAGTAATGGTTTGAACACATCCCCAAAACAGAAGAAAACTATGATGGTCTGTAAAGAACCACCAAAGAAACTGTAATAATGCAGAGATTCATCCACAGCAGAATTTCCAAGAGAACACCCTCTGCATCAAAAAATGTTCCAGGTTACTTTATTTTATCAGAAGATCCCTGGGGTTAGTGGGAACATAGCATCTTCACTTTCCTGATGTCTGAAAGCACAAACATCAAAAGAAAACAGCACACAAAAAGAAAAGGATACTGTATGAGAAAAACAGTGGAGGTAGAAGTTTAAAATAGCCAGGCAAAAAACAGAGGGCTGAATCTGACATGGTATTGTTTTTTCGTAGTTGCATTTCCTTTGCAGCTGAAACTCAGTGAAAGCTTATATTGAACGACATTTTCTGAATTTCAAAGCCATGTGTTGCTCCTTTTCATGTCTGTTTCAAGGAATGGCTAAAATAAAATCAGTATTTTTAAATGCAATTAATTGTTTCTTGTCCTTTTCTCAAAGAGGTAATTCCAATTATTGCAAAGGCTGTAGAGAGTCCTGGTTGATTTTCTTTAGGAAAAGTTTTTGCAACTCAAGCTAACATTACAAAAAAATATTATTGCTCCTCTTAAGAAAGTGAAAAAGAACCTTTCAATTTGGGTTTGTTTTTACCTGATTTTTATATAAATCCAAATTTTCCTACCTTACTGTGTTCAGTAAGCCAGAGAAATTAGTACTATCACTGGATCCCAGTTTGTTTTCCCAGGCAATACAGATAGTATTTGAGATGAAGCTGCATATTGCCAGTGCTGTCCTGCTCAGAGGCATGAATTTGGCATTTTTTCTTGTAATCTCATTGAAAACTGTTAAAAAAAAGGGAAAGCTTTTTGTACCTGATGAAGAAAGAACAGACTGCATGCAGGTCACTTAAAAGGTGTGTTTCCTTTAAGGCCATATCAATCATCAGGAGGTAGAGAAAACCAACCCAGCAAAATACTTCTCGTGGGGACATAATTTCAACCACATCATTTCAACCAAAACTGATGGCTCAAGAGAGGCTTCCTTTAAACAGGTATCTGGCAGTCCAACACTGCCCACCATGTATGAAGCCTTTATCTAGATACACATACTTCTACTTTATCTAAATTCAGAGAAGACTTTGTAATACACCCGTTGTTATGAAAGAGCAAAACAAATAAAGAAAAGAAAAAAATGTCAATGCCAAGAGAATCCAAATTAGAAATACATTTGGAGGGAAAAACAAATACAAGAAAGGTATTTCACAGATGTCCATAATCTGTCCCAAGTAGTACTTCTTTTACTGTGAAAGTAACCTTTTTATCCCGTCCTTCCTAATGTTAAAATTTGTTTAATATATTTTATACTTATGTTATTTCTTTCGAGCAAATAGGGTATTTGTTAACTCTGCAAAAATCAAACTACAGGGAAAAGTTTGATAGTAACTAAGAATTCAGTTATACAGAAAGTAGGCAATAGGGCCACTGGAAAGCAAGAGTGAATATGCAGTCAAAAAAAACATGAGTTGCTTTTTGTTTTGCAATTCACCTCTCAGAGTTCTACAGAAAATAACTTAAAATGTAGTTGTTGGGATGCAGGGATCAAAAATAGTAAGATTTAATAGAAGATTAATCCCATCCATCTCCCAACCCCAGATCTACAACAGCTTTTTTTTACCTAACCTTTTACATTGCGATTTCACTTTTGTAAAATGCAGGAATGGCGACACTTGGATCCTGTCTTTTCTCTCCCTTTTCTGTCCATTTCTTCTCTTCAGAGCATATACTCTTTAGAGCAAGGGTTATCTTCTATTGTCATTTACTTACAACACCCAGCATAACTGGTGGCTGGTTTTGGTGCAGTGATTTTAGCATTACTGCTGCAAAGAGGTGTAGTGACAGAAATGGTATTTCCCTCCCAGACAGGGAGGTCCAGATTGTCAAGCATTGTGATAGTGAGGGCTGGGGGTACTGCTGATGCCAGTCCAATTAATGATTGAACTGGCTGTTTACAGGCACTTGTGGATACTTGTGATGGCACTGCCTTAATTCTACTGAAATGAGGAAACCTCACAAATCTTAGGAGTTTTAAAGGCTAAAAATTGTTTACCCACTGTGTAGGTAGGCCTCTGCGGTGTTCCTGGTCTGTAGCCTTCACCTATTTAATTCATTATTATGGTTACATCACATAACCAGTACAAGTTAGATAAGATGTCTCGAGTCCTTCCTACCTGACCAGGCTCTCTACAAAACAAAATCCAGGGGCCATGCCTCAGGTCACCCTGAAATTCAGAGACTGTCCAGAGATATTCATACCTCTTAAAATTATGGGAATGTCTCAGGCTCAGTTATTCACCTGCAATGCAAACTTCCCACAGCATGCTTTCTTAGTTCCAGCTGTGGCAATTGACTGTGACCAGGTCCCAGCATGGCGCTTGAGGTCACTTTCTCTTTCACCACTCCCCTCCCCTCACATTCTGTGTAGTTCTCACACCTCCACCCAAAGCTCACAAGTGTCTGTGGCAGCCTGGCACTGGTTGAAAGACTATGTTTGGTTGAATGTCCTGCTACTTAAATTGAGGCTGTTCTAAAGTGAGATCACAGACCCAAAGGTGAGCAGTTACAGGACACTTTGCTAGCAAAAGCCTTCTCACAATACCCTATGTCAAAACCATAATACACAAACGGTTTCATCTCTGAGAGATGCATAACAAAATTTACAACCAAGTATTTTTAGATAAGTTTTGATCTGTTTTAAAAATGACTGATACAACAGATCTGTTGGAAAAAATTAGCACATTTGAAAAAGAATCCAGGTAGAACTTGGAGATAAAATTTTATGTTAAATGTATATGTAAATAGAGATAGTAAATTAGGTGCTTGATTATTGGATTTTATTTTGGTAAAAAGTATTTGGGACAATTTATTAGTCTGTAAGTGATATGATATAGGCACTATTGTCTTATGAGAGAGTTTGAATTGATAAAAAATGTGTTATTGTAACAGCTGCATAGAGGATTATTTGCATGCAAAATCATAACCAATATTTGCTTGTATTTCAGTTTCACTCTCAAATAATTTATATGGTGATTCATTTTCTCTGTTCCACTTCATTAATAGTGAAGAGGAAGATGACTAAAAAAAAGAATCACATTTCTGCCTGGAAAATTAGTATTTCATACAAACTGTTGACAAAGGCTGCACAGAAATCCATAGCCTCATTTTTTTTCGGTGTAATCACACTTAAGATGCATCTTGTGTTCTCTTGCCTCCGGTATGATTTGAGTGGAGTGGTGATGGACGATAATAAGACAAATTTTGTAAAGTTCAGACTCACCCTGTACCATGAAAATATCAAATGCACTTAGTGAGATGATAGCAAGAGAGTTTTTTCAGACATAGTGAAACAAAACAATCTGCAGCGTCTTCTAGTTTTCAAAAGTGAGGGGTTTACAAGTGATTTTAACAAAACCTATTTCCTGTGCCAATAAGTGTAAAAATACGTGTATACAAATAGAGATTATGAGAACGTAAACTTCTAATAAATATTTTACACATTTGCAGCTATAATATTTGCAACAATCTTTTTAATTCATAAAAAAACCTTAATTAGTGAAAAAGGAAGAAATTGACTAATAGATAGGCTGCTGGGGTTTTTCAGCTGACCAAAAAGCAACTAAAGGACAGGAAACCTAGCTTTGAGCTGGGCTGACATTCAAGATGCCATATTGAAAATCATATTTTGAGAAGCCAGCATGAGAGTATCTGCCCATGCTGTCCTGAAGTCACATAAGGAAGCACGAAGACCCAGGACAAAATATATTTGATGAGCCAGAAATGAGTCGGTACGGGGTGGTCTATTATGTGTGCACTGAAGAAATAGCAGAAATACACTGCCACAAATGGAGCCAGTCAGATTTCCCACAGGCATCATTTCAGGTGCTTTTCAGTACTCAGCAGATGTTCTCTTTTATTTGAAAGCATCTCACAGAGATGATGAAGAAAATGTTGATCTTCATGAGCCTTGCAGGTGATGGTGAGATCACTTTACAGGTTCTTTCATTTTAGTAGAGATGACCTCATGAAGACCTCTACCTTATTTCCCACTCTTTTTTCTAGTGGGACTTGGAGCCCCTATATCACGCAGGAATAAAGATTATGGGGAAGATCTGAGGATATTGGGCTGCATTATTTTCAAAATACAGATCACTGCAAAGTTCTGACTTCAGTAGAAATAATAGAATATACAAAAATATAATAATAAGAATAGTAATATATGTATAATAGTAATATATGTATAATAGAAATTATAATGAATACCCTCTCTTGATATAGTCCAGTGTGCCATACGTAGTTCAAATCAAGGCTGATGTGTAAGGTTGAACAGAACCACAGTGGGGTCATTGATCCAACTCCCTGTTCAGGCAGGGTCATCAAAAAGCACGTTTCACAAGATTGCATCCAGACAGTTCCTGGATATCTTCAGTGAGGAAGACTCCAAAATCTCTCTGGGAAACCTGTAATCCAGGTAGGTTGTCTGTAATGAGAGATCAAGAGATCTAGATGCACTGATCCTCTCCACAAAACGTCTGAGATAAGACAAAACTGATGGATCCTGTCCTCAATATACCTAAAAATTTCAACTTACGAGGCTTCTTTGCAAAAGATCTGTGCTTGCCTCCAGATTTCCTGCACCAGCCAGAACTCAGGGCCGTACCATCACTGTACATAAAAGCAGGGAAAGGATAAGATTTTCACACTCACCATGTTATGAATTTTACCAGTTGACTTCTCAATGAAGATGCTGTCAAATTTCATAGCTTACCTCTTCCAAATACACCTCAGATGTGAGTGGGTTCACCAGGCCCAGCTGCAGTGTGCCACAACAAAGGCTTGTGAGATTTAACAGTCCCTTCACTTTTACACCTGCTGGATGATAAACTGCATGAAAACATCCATCTGGTCTCTGCACTTGTGTTAATGGAGTTTTGTTAGACACTTTATGGTCTAAAAGATAATCCCAGTTTGGAATACAATAACTTGGGAAATATTTTATTGGCAGGTGAATGACATTTGCAGACTCCTGAAAGTCATAGCTCTAGATTGCTCATGTATCCTGATTTCTTTCCCACTACAGAGCCTGATGTCTAACGGCTGCAGGAGGAGAAGTGCCTCCTGAGAAAACAGCTACATCCAGTGCTCACACATGCAGACAAGATTAATTACCTCTGTGCATCAGAGTCAAGTAACACAGTTAAGCTTTAGTTTAATAGTGGGTGGCAACCTTATTTCTGTTCTTGTTTCTGTTTTACCTATGGTTACCAGAGCCCTTTTGTTTAGTAAAACTATGATTTGGAAGTGGAGTAAATCCCCCAGCATGCATTGAAAAATATCCAAGCTACACAAAACTAAGAACAATATTAGATTATAGCTCAAATGCATTTTGAGCTTTCCCTCCAGTTCTTGATGGTAGTGGTGTGACTGACTTCAAACCACGCACCTGACAGGAGTGTTTAGTCCAGGGGACCACACTAAACTTACTCAGAAGACAAACTTGCCAGAAAAATGTTCTGCTTTGGTATAAGGGCACAAACACTGACTGCTTTGATATATTGATCTGTTCCCTCTGTGCCCAATTACTTGCTCGTAAATGGCTGGCAGAGGAGAAACTCCTTCAGGAAACCTTGGTTGCATATTTCTCACTATATAAACCTTATAATATAAACTATATAATTTAAAGCTGGAAGGATTGGTAGAAATGTGTGCTACCACCACACCTTGGGTTCATGAGCTAAAAGGTGGTGGCCATGTCACATGCTACGGGAGAAAGCATCACTCCACTTCCCGTAAATAAGTGAAATTGGAGCAGAAAGGCCTTTTGCCCTTGTACTTTTTCTGGCAAATATATATCAGTGACAAGTGTGATTCAGGGGTCTTTAAACAGCCTGGGTACTGACAGGAAGCTAGATGTGGCAGATGAGAAATTACATTTAAGGTGTTCATTCACTAGCACTGGGCCTGACATGTAAATATGTATGACCTTAAAGGAATGATGTGAAAAATATGATTATGGACTGTGTTTTATAAATTATGTCCGCCACGGTGAGTAATGAAAGATTTGCACTGGGAGCCATAAAAATTATTATCTAGTACAGCAGATGTTTAAGTGAAAGAAAGATCCAGGAAACCTCATCGTGGAATAGCCTGCCCAAAGGGAAAATTTCTTTTCCTCTCTCAGTAATTTCTGCCATAATCTTATGCCTCAGACTAAAGGAGTACCATTACTTTACAGTTCCACGTTCTTTACACAAGACTGCATGCCTAGCTGCGTATAGAACCGTTAGATTCATTCTTATTCAGACTAAGGAGCTGATCTCAGGAATATATGTTGACATTGGATTCTAGGAATAATTTATGTGTTGTGCAAAAATCAGAAATGGGCCCGGTTCTGAAACATAGATGAAGGCATACTGAGCTCTTTCTTCTATCTCAAAAGAAGCAGAAAGTGCACAGCCAGAAGTCCTCTGCCCATTTCAGTCTTCTCTTCAAAAATCCAAAGAATTATTGTGTCCTGGAAAAGGAACTGATGTGATGGCTGCCAAGATACTTTTTCAACCTACGGCTTTTCATCAGGTTTCACTCTTATTTTGACACCCACAGGACATTAAAAAATTATCGATTTATACAGGAAAAAAGACTTCTGGTTTTGTCACGCTGTACTATTCAGTGGGTAATCCCCAGGATATAAAATGTACTTGTATTTTTCTTTGCTGCTAATCCTACTATGTAATATTGGTTAGGTTAGTCTGTACCTATAGGTTGTGCTCCCCATTAAAGGTTTAGCTGTTCTAAAATAGTTTTAATACCAGTTAATCAACACTTTTAAGAAAAATTTAAAATATTCAGGGAGGTTTTAATGAACTTTTGGCTTTTATTTTGCTATCTGTTTGTAACTACAGGAGGGACATGAGAAATTGTCCTGTGACTAGAAACAGTGAGGAAATCACTGCATGTTTTTCCCAAAAATCAAAATAATACATGTAAATCTAATGAAAGTCAAATTTGAGAGGCAAAACCCCCAAATCCTTGTGACTGCCTTTAAATTAGCACCAAAAAATTTCCATTGCTTGATAAGAGGCATTTTATACAGTTCAGCTAAAACAACAAGGAATATAGTTAAAAAATGGGAAAGAAGAAAAATAGAAATAGAACATAGTTTGTATTTGTGTGCATCATTCTTGGAGAAAGTTTTGATATACGTATAAGTATTTTCCTGGGGTAATAACACATAATGTTTGGTTTATGGGATATTGAGACTACAAATTACTGGGAAATGTTGTTTCAAACCTTCCTTTTCCGAACAGTGGCTTCCATTTCTCTTTCCATCAAGGCTGCACCTCCTTTTGCCTCCAGTTTTTCTTACAAAAAATAAGAGAACCCATAAAACAAAACACTTTTGCTGTAATTCTTAGGTCAATTGATTTAGCAAGTCACCACCTACAGCCATCCCACTTTCTTTACATTTAAGAAATCCCCTGGAAATCCCCCCGGGTTGCTGCTGAGAGCATGGACATGCTCAGCATAACACCTTCTCAAGGTTTGGATGGGCTGAGCATGGGCAGGTCCACATGTGCTACTGTCCACAACACGAATGCATAACTCTGCTCTTCCAAAGCACTACGTGAACAGCTGGAGGCTGACCTGCAAAGCAACCAGATGTCTGCTTAGTGTCTCATGTTTGCATTTCCAACATCCACATGTAATTTCCTTGCCTTCAGAACAGAGTTTCTTTGGGATTGTGTCACAAGGCTGCCAGAAACTACTGCATTTTTTGATTATTCCCTGCCCTGTGCTCCCAGAGCCTCTCTGGGTGTTACAAGTAGATGATTCCTATGCACACAGGGGAAAGTTTTCACAGCTGACTGTGAAAGTCTGGGAAATCAGAAGCTTGTGCATTTAGTTAGCTTGACAAAATGCGGAAAATTTAATTGAAACTGCCATGGTCACTGACACCTTCTAGAAATCAAGCTGCATGATTAGCTATTTTTCCTCATAAATATCTAATCAACAGACATTCTTATAGCGTATACTCTCTATATTAGGCTAAATTAACAACCAGACTAATTTAAGTTCAAGCCTTAGAAGTAGTCAGATTTAGTAGCAATAAAGCTTGGTTTAGTAGTAACAAAGTAGTAACAAAGTAGCAATGAAGTAATTATAGCTATCAGTAATAGCCTGTAGTTTATGTGTGTGTCTATGTGCACATGTATATATGTAAGCATATACACCTGTATGTTAGCATATACACATCCATATGATCCAGAATGCTACTAATGGAAAAAGTACTGCTTTGCATGTGTACATAAGTACACATGTGAGCATAAGTAAATGTACAATTGTGCACACATTTCTCTGTGTGTATATATATATATAAATGTTTTCAGGTGTGTGTATACATGCACAGCGTACATGCATCACAGATATAGACGATAAATGCAATAGAAATCACTGCTGTTTTAGGAAATTGTTACCAAGTTCATTTCCAGGGACAAAGAAATTAATAGTATGTCTCAAAGAGCTTTGCTTATTATTTCACTTTGAAATTACTTTCAGTTGCCTTTTAATATTCTATTGTAAAATTCTTGATTTTTTATGTCAGTTCATTCTAAAGGGAAAGGTTAGCAATGAGGAGTGGGTCAGTTTGTTTCCTATGACAGGTAGCTGTTAGTGAGTTCTACTTAAGCTCAAAGGGAGAATCTTTATTCTGTGATATGATCCTATGATTTTTTTTTTTTTTTTTGGTTAATATATGTTGTCTTGCACATCCTGGGAAAGTCTGCTAAATTTTGCAATCCTTCTACCTGTGGGTTCAGTATTCGAATCTTTCCAGCTGCCTATTTTACATTTTGGATTACATTGTATGCTTTTTTAATCTTGGAAAGGTGCTTTTGACCACAAGCTGGAAAAATATAGTAGAAAAAATCCAATAACTGAAAATGGTAACAAAAGTTCTCTGTAACATTTCCTTCACTTACAGAAATTCAAGGTCATTCAGGTGTATAATACATACTTTTTGTTCCAAAGCTCTTTGGCACTGCATATGAACTATTGCTTATTAGATGCTTAATGTGAGTCATTATTCTTAAGATAAATTAGAAAGCAAATATTTACCCAAATAACAGCTGAAAATTGAATCCAAAACTTTGTACAGTACATATTATGATTATTATTATTACATTTTTGTATAAACTATATTTTAAGTTACTACTTAACTTTAATTTCATTTAGAAATTGAGTAATTATAGATGGACTCCTTATAAATGATTTCTTAAGGCTAAAAGTTAATTTCATTTTCACCCATGGTATTTTACTATTTCTTCCTTGAAAATTACTGTCTGTATTAAAACCTAGTACTGCTACCAAGTGTAGCTGTTTGCAAAATTTCAGTGTCCTAAATTTTCTGCTGTAGCAACTACGTAGAGTGGAACCAAAGCACTATGGAGTCAGAGGTCTTCAGTCAACCCAATAGGGACTGAACAAACACAAATCCAAGTAATAGGATTTTCTGGATTTAGAACTAAAAAAAAAAAAAAAAATTTCAAGAAATAATAACAAACTATTTTTCAAATTGTCAAATGAATTTTCAGATTGCATTCTAGAATGGATTGTCTTTAAAACTGAAGTTTGTTTGATCGCTCATTCTCATTTAACCAACAGTTTTTCCTGAGAGTTTCCCAGTGCCAAACCTTGAAAGTCATTATGGAAATGTAATGACTCCCAGCATTTGTTTAGTCCTCCTTTTTATGGACAACAAAATATCTTCAGGACTTGTAATTATTGAGAAATATCAGCAATTGCACTTCACTTCTAAAGCAATATAATCAAATGTCTGCTTACTTTGTAATTATGTTAGCAATCTCTGGGTGCTTTTTTTTTATTTATTCAATTCCACTGTATTTTAGTGAATGATTTATTAAAGAACAAAATAATTACATGCCTTTTAAAAATTGAACCGCACCTACTAAACATTTTTAATGTATCATTTCAGAACTTAGAAAACAAGAAACCCTTTAAATTTTAATTGCTATTTTTCTTTTGAAGTGCATTTACAAAGGGATAATTCTACAAAAGCAGAGAACACATTCTACATTGTTGTAACCAGCCATTTCTTACAGATATGCCAACCTGCATATTCAGAAATAAAATTGGTGGAAAGCATGTTCAAAACATCTTAGAATCTTTGTGGGTTTTGTTTCGGTTTGGCTTGAGGTCTTTTTAACAGTAGGTTTAACATTTATTATGAAGTCACTGAGACTGCACAATTTATTGTAAGTCTTTCACAACACACTGCAGGTAGGACCATTTGTGTGCAATAGAAAGGAAGGAGTCAACCAAATTCTTTACTCAAATGTTCAACTGAATGTGTCCCTTACAGAAACACTGGGGTCCAATAAGAATTCCTCCCTATAAATTTTCCATGTCTGTGTTTACATTCAGCATGTTTGACCTCCTGAGTGACAAGGCCAGGCAACTTTTCCTTTATTACTTGACCTCTGGTTTTTAGATATGAACAGTGTCTAAAGAAATCCTTTTGGTCTATATTCTCATGGAACCGTGAGAAGAAAAAGAATAGCAGAAAATGAACTGAGCTGAGATGCTTCAAGTAACTTCAATAATTTATGGACAAAAAAAAGCTACACCTGTTGAGGATAGACACAGCAGGAAGCTTTGTCAGATCCAGAGAAGGGGAAAAACAGATTTCATGGCTTCATAGATGAAACTGATTTCTTGAGAATTGTTTTTAACAATGTTCCATTTAAATGGATCTCCAGTTGCTTTTTTTTCATGTGCAACTCACAGTAGCCCTTGAAGCTTGTTGAAAAGCTTTCAGAAGTCTGCCAAGAGATAATTCTCTCAATGGGAGTTAAGAGACAGGCAGTTAAGCTCAAGTATTTGTTAAATTGGAGATGCCTCTGAAAGTCTATAAAGGAGTTTCCCTTCTTTAATACAAGACATACATCTGCGTGTACATGCACAATTTGAATCTATAATCTTCATGCTTGTGACTGCGTCACTGTTCAACTTAAAAGTAACACGAATATATTCTCATTTTCAATTAATACAAACAGGAAAAATGCCTTCATGAAACTGTATCACAAGTGGGTAAATTTTGTCACATAAACTGTTCAACTGTGACATGTTTTTAGTGAGTGTTTAGTGAGTGTTGTTCTCACTAAAATTACGTTACCTGTTCTGAATAGAAATCAACCAAATAAATAACACAGCCCAGACGTTATGAATAGGAAGGGAATCAATGAAGATGTACTGATCATGAATTTGAAAAAATCTTAAAAGAAAATAACTTGGGGCTTTGAAAATGAATTATAACTATTTATAGCTTGTAAATTAGCATGGCTTAACTGTTAATAAATTTAGTAGATTTTTTTAACAATACTTAGTACTTTTTACTTTTAAAAAAATATCCACAGAATTTTTTCCAAACAGGTAGCTTACCATCTATACAAAACTTGAGAGAGGACTGTCCTCTTTAGCCAATGGAATAATAATGCTTGTGAAACACATGATGGTGATCCACTTTTTTCACATGAGAAAAGGAGCCTTAACTGTGAAGCTCCCAACCCATGGAACTTCCTAGGTATGAGTCCTGCTTGTCAAGTTGTAATACACAACAAGAAGATGGTTTTTTACAGTACATGTACCACAGCACTGACTATATATTATCACAGCACTGCCGAGCTGACCTCTTAGGGATTTTTTCACTGCCTCACTGCTTTTGTCTGCCTTCTCCTTTTGCTTCATCCCAACACTTATTTCCACTGGAATAAGATCCATCTTGTCAGTTATTCTCAGCTCAATATCACTATTGTCAGAAGCAGTACAAAATATGACTTTTAGGTCAAGTTTTTCAAAAATATATCCTCAACCTTAAATCTTCCTGGGTAATCCACCACCCACATGACATCATTGCTTGCATTACAGGTCATTTTTATCCTTTATTTTTCACTTTAACATTAACAGACTACAAAGAAACAATGGCAAAATTTCCACTGACCACAGTCAGGGTTACAACGAGCAGTCAATTGCCCATGTATTGGATCCGTGTGGAAAGGTTTTAGCTTCAGGTTTGGCTCCTGTGCGAAGCTTTGAGAAGTTTACCTTATGTTCAGTGGAGCCAGTGCCCTCTGGCCCGCCACTGGCCAAGGCCAAGCCCATCAGCTATGGTGGTAGCATCTCCAGGGCAACATAGTTAAGAAGGGGGAAAAAAAAACCTACACAACAGTAACATTAGGGGGAGAGGAGAGAGAAACAGCCCTACAGACACCAAGGTCAGAAGAAGGAGGGGAAGGAGATGTCCCAGAACCAGAGCAGTTTCCCCTGCAGCCCATGGTGCAGACTGTGGTGAGGCAGGATATTCACCTGCAGCCAATGGAAGTCCATCATGGAGCAGAGATCCACCTGCAGCCCATAGAGGACCCCACGCTGGAGCAGGTGTGTGCCCGAAGGAGTCTGTGGCCCCATGGGAACCCGCACTAGACCAGGTCTTGGCAGGACCTGTGGAACCACGGAAAGAGAAACCCACACTGGAGCAAGTTTGCTGGCAGGTCTTGGGACCCCATGGGAGACCCGTGCTGGAGCAGGCTGTGCCCAAAGGAGTGCACCCCATGGAAGGTACTGACACTGGAGCAGGGGCAGTGTGAGGAGTCCTACGCCAGAGGAGGAAGGAATGGCACAAAAAATATGTGACAAACTGTTTGCTTCCCCCACTGCACAGCAGGGGAAGAGGAGGGACAGAAAATAGGGAGTGAAGTCTAGCAAGAAGGGAGATGTAGGTGAAAAGATTTTTAGATTTGAATTTATTTCTCAGTATCCTACACTGATTTCATTTGCAATAAATTAAATCAAGTTTTCCCCAAGTCAAATATGTGTGCCTGTAATGGTAACTGGGGAGTGATCTCTCCCTCCCCTTATCTTGACCAACAAGTTGTTGTGTTTCCTCTCCCCCATCCAGCTGAGGAGGGGAGTGATAGCACAACTTTGATAGGCACCTGGCATCCAGCCAGGGTCAACACAGCACAGTCTAAAATCACTAATATATTAATATAAGTCCTCTCTTCTTCAAAGTGAAACATTTTAACTGACTACAGGAATATTCATGCAAATTTGTCTATTAAATGGGGTTAGAGCCCCTTGTGATAGATTGATGATTCAGTGCTCTCTACTTCTTGTATTCTCTCTTGGGGCATTCAGTGATCACATTTACTGCTTTCTTCCCCCTTTGTCCCAGTCCTCCCTCCTCTCCTTTCCCAGCATATTTTCTGGTTTACAGCCTCTTGTTTTTTCTGTTCATATTTCTCTTACTCCTTATGTTCCCACGTCCCTGTTCTAAAATCCTTGCCAGCTGTTATTTTTTAAAATTTTGTTCCCCTACTTCAGAACAGGAAGAAAATCAAGACTTTGAGGGGAGGTGAAGCTGAAAATATATTGTTTTGTTCCTGAATGCTGTGATATTACAAAGGAATAATGAAGGTCTTCTCATTTACGCCAGCAGGGAAGTTCTTGGACATTTCAGTACTTACCCATTTGATTAGGAAAGTAACATTTTAATATATATTTTCTCTTTCTTTGTCAGTTAGATTACTCTTCCGGTTAGATTACTCTTCTTCTGCATTCTCTTTCTAATGAAAGTCTAAGATCACCTGTCTTATTCCCAGCTCCCCTTCTATCTCCAGTTTTCATTCTATGGTCTTACAAGAAATTTGCAAATGTAAGATGAAAATCTCTCATCCATATCAAAGACCAAAAGTCACACCCTGTCGTAGCAATGAAGTTATCTCACAACATATGTTACACAAGGATATTTGTACTGCTTTAATCTATATTGTAATAATTTCACTCTTAAAAGAAATAGTTCATTTTTCTCATGTATTTCATACTTTTTAGCTTTTTGACATGAACCTAATTAGCGTAAAAATATTTTGTTAAAAAATATATCTGCCTGCCATTTTAATTGTTGTGAACAGGGACACGGTATTTAAAAATAATCCTGTGCTTTGTTCCATGCCATGATCTGATGCCTCATTAGAGTCAGCTTCTCACTGCGCTTTTGTGAATTCTTTGCAGTCTCATTATGCCAAACCAGGATCCACGAGGCCAAGATGAGGAGGACCCTGATATGCTAGGCTCATTCTAGTAACATAGAAGAGTGCAATCCTTTCACCAAATATCTCAGAGAGTTAAGAGAAAATGGAGGAAGATGAAAATGGAGGAAGAAACACAACACTGAAAGATTAAGTAATGTTCCAGCATTTAGAGCCTGGTAAAGAACAGAGAGATCAAGTTCAGTGCCTGTTGTTCAGACTGGGGTGGTTCAGAACACTGAACTTACCTTAAGAAAAAGGTCTGCATGGAAAAGAAATGTATGTTTGGGGTTTTTTTCGCTCACCATCTGCATGAACTGAAAGGGAGATTTATAGGAGAAACTGTGGCTATCCTTCACATAAGGTACTGTACAGACTGTTCTAATTGGACCTGTGTTGAGCAGGGGGATGGACTAGACAGCCTCTGGTTGTCCCTTCCAATCCTTTGCATCATCCTGTGAATCTGTACAAGTGCCATATTCTCTGATCAGAAGCTGAAAATATTTATTGGAAACACTGCCTTGTCTATATTGACATGGTTTGTATTGTAATGTTCCTGGTATGGAGTTGTTCTGGAGGCCATTCATTACCATCATGTTCAAACTACCCACTACGCAGAGTTAGCCTGTGACATCAGACTTACCCACCACTAACACTGTGACCCCTGCTTGTCACACAAACAATTTACCTTAGGGATGGCAATCTAACAGGGAATGCCCAGAAATACTTTGTGTTTCACTTCTGCTCAGGTTAGATACAGATGCAGTCATGTACACTAACTGCGAGATATATGTAGAAGTTTAGTTCTTCCTGAATACAAGAATGACATGAGGCTGAACAAGAGGCAGCAATGTCAATTAAAGATTCAAAAATTACCAAATTCAACATACCAAAATTTGCTGTAAATCTCATCCTTCACATCACAGGTAGATATCCTCCCAGAGCAAAGACTGAGACTAGCTTGTGTAGAATACTCTCATTCTCTTTTCATACAAGTTTTTAATGTCTGAACACAATCTCTGCTAGATATCCACCAGAAGAGATTAGCTGCTGTTGGTTTAGGTCTTTTCCAAACAGATGTTATTTCTTCTTGCTTTTCAATTAACATTTTCCTGACTTTTTCCTAATTTAGTAGGCAGTATCTATAAAGCATTTACTCAGTCTTCAAGCTATCAGATTCAGGACCTCTATTTTTACCTCTTCTCTGAAAGGCTTTTGGACTTAGAGTGATGTTTTCCTTCAAATTCAGCAGTGGCTTTAGCACTGAAAAAGGTTGTAGAAAGATAAAGTGAATGAAATCACGCTGCCAGGGACTGTAATCAAAATATTTACTCTTAACTAATTGACTATTTTATGGTCATAACTAATGTTGCAATGGGTTAGGAAAAGGAACAGTGAAAAAATAAATAAGATTTATCTGTGAAATTAAATAGATGTCCTAAAGACAGTTTAACGCCATGCTATATGTTATGTAGAGAAGCAACAAAGCATGCTTTGTTTAAATATATATTTTGTAAGAAAAAGCTCTGTGGAATGCTGACCTTTCAGAGATGGGAAAGAAATGATGGAAGATCCCTGTCTTAGATATCTTGATTTATATGTGAGAGACACCAGTGATCTTATTCTGTGGAAATAAGACTCAGAACAATAAATGATTGAAGTTCCACTCCCAGATGCTTTATTCATGACAGGACAGCTGAGCACAAAAGGCAGAGATGATGATCAACATTTCTGACATTGGAAGGCATTATATGTTAAGTAGAGGCGCAATTCCTCACAGATTCCTGCTCACACATATGGACAAATCCCAGTGTAAGTTTTTCAGATGTTTTCCATTAATGCTAACACGGGGGAGCACAGATCAATTTTGCCACGCTTGTCTCATTTATTTTGCAGCAAGAAGCTCCTGTGATAGAAGCATCATAACATTTTCCCTCGTCTGAGCAATTGCCCAGGATACTTTGTGCAAAACCCCTTCTGACAAGACAGCCCTCTCACTGTTTTCTGCAAATGAAAAATTATACACCAGAGCACAATTGCTGGATCTAGCTACAACAACAAAGCATTTTACAAGAAAAAAATTGTACATCAGAAGAATATATTAGGCATCATGAGACTGTTAGCAATTATATATAGCATTGTAGGTATCAAACAAATGCAACATTTAGTTAATAGGAGTGAGGCAGCACATTAAAATACAGTACATATCATCTTGCGATAAACATGCTCTGCTTTCAAAGAGCTGCATGGAATTTTAATTAGGCAGCTACTAACACAGTGGGATCATGTTGTAAGGAGACATTTGACAGTCTTTGGGAAGAGGCAAGAATGTTATTAAGTCATTTTTTTTACCATGATCACTGTCTCTTTACTGCATCTACTGGGAAGAGAGTGAAGAAATTTTTGACTAATAGAGAAGAGAACTCAAAGAATTTTCTAGTCAAGAGGATTATAATATTGTTTTTGGAAAAGTGTTGGGTCTGGAAAATAGTTTATGGGAACTGATTTAACTGGGAGTCTTTATACTGGGATTACTACAGGTTTTGAGTTTTAACATCTCTTTTTCTCTCTTCTGTTGCAAATAGCATAAAACACATTTTTCTCAAGCTCTTTCCTTTCTTATTGGTAGAGTCCTGACATTGGGTTGGCTGGTACTGAGGGTGGCTTGGGCCTGGGAGGGGCCAGCCCTGAGGATGCTCTCTCAAGCAGTCCCTAGTCCCCATTGTCCGTCTTTGTCTCCCTCTGTGCCCACTACCCCATTGGTGTTGTAGCCACTGCCCAGCAGTCAGAAAGATCACCTTCCTTTGCTTGCTGGCACACTGGCAGGGTCTCTGCTCAGAATGGCAAGGGCAAGGTGCTCCCAAGATGAGCAAATTGCCTTCCTTCCCTAGCTCCAGTTCATTTCCCACCTGCAATGACACTGAGTAATAGCGTCCCTGAATGACCTCTATGTGGGGAGCCAAGCGGCTGCTTTGCATGGTGGTGAGCTTTACAAGGTCTCTCTGTAGAAGGATGATGTTTCCCCATATGTGAAATGAGGTGGCCAGCTGAATTTATGAAAGAAACAAGTGTATAGGAAATAAATATCTTATGGACTATGCCAGAACTTCATGTATTATGAATACCACTCTTTTAGCCTGAGTTAATCCTATTACTTTAAGAGATATTCAGGACCTAGAATCATATCCATAGAAAACCTGGGAACCATGGGGACTTCAGGTTTGCAACTCCACCTTTGGACTACTAACTGATAAGATTTTTTAATTCATTATACTATTATATTTTACTATATTATATTATATAATTCTATATTACATTACACTATTATATTATACTATTATATTATTAATTCACTGTACTCCTCTCATCTGGGAATAGAAGAAGTTGGTAAATTAGTCTTCTTTTTATTACACCAATTTCTTTCACAGAGTGGCAGGGTTGTACTTGCTTTTTCTGCTAAGGTCTTAATATAACCCATTCTGTTAAATAGAGTTTGTATACATACAACCCACAGTCATGCCTACTGTTTTATTTCAAGTCCTATTTTCAAACGTAGCTACACCTACTGGATTATAAAAATCATGGAGTCTTTTATTTTAGCCTCTATAGGAACTATTTTAATGAAAAAAACATTTCTGTTTTCAATGTCCTCTGAAAATATTTGTGTGAAGATTTCAAAAATAAACATCCTAAAAGCTTTTAGAAATATATTTTTATCATTATCATTGATAAAGAAAGATTTAATTAAATCTCTGCAACTGTTGTGAAGGAAGACTTTCACACAATTCCCACGATACATGTTTCAGAAAAAGTGGGATAAGTAAGACTGTTCATGATTAATATAGAACAGCAGTATATTATCAGCTATTTTACCTCCTGACTAAGAATAAATGTAAATATTAAGTATTATTAAATGGTCAGAAAATTAAGAGCCATTGACAGTAATCAACACCTAAGAAAAACGTAGCAGAGAGTTTCAAACACCTTACCTACTTTTGGTATTACTTGGCTCCAGGTGTAACATAAGGATGTCACTGTGCTGAGCAGCCAGGATGCTCCTGAGGACATGACTGTGTGTATGTCTTCATTCAATATGTAAAATCTTTTCAAAATCTGGTCCCAAGTTTAAGATTTCCTTCTGAGTATGAGAAGTTTATTTCCCATTAAATTGCAATAGGATGTGAGTTCCAAACTCTTTCACTTCTTTCCTTTGTTTCCACAGCTTTAAAGTGATGACAAATTTTAGTACTTGCACTTTCCTTTCATTTGTTTCTGGTCTGATATAAAGAAGTAGCTTTTTTCAGGCTCATAAATGCAGGCAAGGTCTTGTGAGACTTGTCAGATTTTGGTTTTAGGTATTCTACTGCCACATGGAAACAATGCAGCACTTTCCTACTTGCAGTGTTACAGCTTGAGCAGGAGCAGTTCATAGGTGAAAAATACCCTTGCAGATGGATTAACCGGGTGAAGCTTGGATCAGTGATATCTTTACACAGGATAAAACACCAGCTGGATATTAGTGCTGATTCCATAGTGCTGTGAAATTGACTTCAGGAGAAACAAGTCACCATCAGCCTCAGTTAAGCTACAGTACAGGCATTTCCACATACTTGAAATCACACAGCCATTTCTCTGTGCTCTGGAGCACCAGTGATCCAATGTCCATTTATTATGTTCTACCAGTAAAACAGAAATACATGCAAGCCTCCCCCAAAAAGCCATCCAAGGGACAGACTAAAACATTTTTACTCCTAGCAAAAATTACAGCCCCTCCGTGCCTCAGAAGGTTATTGAAAAGTAGAATACAATATGCAGCATCCACTCTCAAACTTCCTCAAAATAAGCATTGGGAACACTTTAGCTCACTTCCAGGTATTCAGACTCTTATGAATAAGAAAAAAGGATTTACTTCATACTGAATTTCTTCAGAACTCTTGTACTGGTATGTTCATTAACATCACAAATTTTGAAGAATATTTATCTTAAGTTATTCCATCTCTGCATCTCTGTTCATTTTGAAATTATATAGAAATGATCCAAGTGTAGAGTACAGAAATGCATTACCAGAGTAATATAAGCAGTGCAATGTAAACAAACATTTAAGTTATTTTTAGTCAATACATTTTTCCTTTCCAGACACAAAAACTTCTGCATAAAACATTAAGCACTTTTAAAATATTACTGTTCTCCTCTGCATAGTTTTAAAGCTGAAGAAGAACAGGCTTTCAAGGAGACTGACTGAAATACCTCAGTTTAATCAAAGCTCAAGAAAGCCATTTGTGTTAAGTTCCCTTCCTCATTTTTTGTTCTTTACACTCACTCATTGCATTTTATTTCAGATTAGTTTTTAATGCTTTTGGCAATACACCTTACAAAACCCAGGAAATGGAAAGTGCTGGAAATAAACAGCTACAGCTATGGAATGAGTTTCCTAAGAATTTAGAACATGGAAGGATATGCCGCAAGATCCTGATTTCTATGGAAAATCTCGCAGTTCCATTACTTTTAAAACCTTTAGTCAACTTCTCCAGCAGTAATACATCTAAAATAAACAAACAAAATCTAATATTCTTCTGCAGTACCGGTGCTCTCAGTGCTGCAAAAACTATCAAAATTAAATTCTTTGTAATCAAACTTATTTGATCCAGTTGATTCAGCCTGAGAAACACCAAGCTCCATGCTCTCCTCCCTGCTAAGGACATTTCCTTCATTTGTAACAGACATTTGTATGTAAAAGAATGCAAGAAAGAAAAAAGAAAGATAAAATCATATCTTTTACTCCAATTCAAGAGTAACGCATTATGCAGAAAAATCACTCTAGCTATGAAGATACACAAAGGAACTCTGCTCCTGCACGATGTGCTCTGGGTCCAATTTGAGATTGCCAGAGTACTTGCCTCAAGAAGACTTGCTCAGATGAGACAACAGTCTGGCACTGGCACTGGTCTCTGTGCATGCTTTCAGATCCAGGTCATTAATAAAATCCAAGAAGTGTCCATGAATAAGACTTCTACCCTCCCACGTGAAACAGAAAGGTGCAAAACTTACAGGGAATGAACTTTACCATGTGTTCACCCATACATGGATACATGCTGCAAAGAAAAGACATTAAGAGGGGATAACAGGCCTGATTCTTCCTTTACTTGCACTGTGAGCCAGTTGAAAATCAGTGTTTTGAGGAAGAAGTCTCTGAAATTAATATCCCTAATGTTTCAGGAGGAAAGTTTTTACTCCTCATCCAGGGAGAATTAAAACAGCAATTTTTATCTGTTATATTTTTATTATAGACTTGGAAAATAAAGCAGCAATTTAAAATAAGACAAATATAACAACAGGAGAAACCTTTCAAGTAGAAGATGCCTTTTAGGTGCAGCACAAAACAAAAATACTATATGCTGTTTCAGACCAAAGCCACAAATATATAGGAGAGCTCTGACTTTCTGTAAACCTGTAGTACACTGCAGATTTACTGCTTCAAAGGAGAAAAGATACTGAGTATCTGAATAGGCAATGAATAACAAAATTCCATTAAATATAATCGTGTGAACTGTGTAACTAATATTTGGGATTTTTACTCAAAAAGAAGCAAGGAAATATTTTATTCCATATGAATGTCAAAGTGCTTTTCATTGTATGAGTATTTAAGGAAGGCTTTAATCACCAGTGTACATGGTGGAGAAATAACATGAGCTAAGGAAAGCCCAGACAGTTTGCCCAGAGTAACAAAGGGTTGGCCGAGGAGATGACTATCTTGCTGATGCTTTTTTCAGTAAAGTTTGGAATAGTTTTAAGTTCCTGGACTCCCTAGCACTCCCCAGAAAAATGCACACCAAACTACAACAGTGACAGGATGTGCTGCTGCCATCCAAAGGGGGCTTGTTCTGGGGGATGACAGCTGCTGCTATGGGGCTGTACTGAGAAAACCCAGATCCATCTCTTGCGGCAGCTGAACCTGGAATAGCCAATATTTCTAAGATCTCTTCATGCATCAGGCAGTCGGTCTGCAGGCCTGTTGGTCCGGCCATTATATCTGTAAAAATACAAAGAGTTAAGATTATTTCATAGAGAACTAAAGAGAACTAACGAGAAAATAAATAAGGCATATCAGTCAGCACAGTCTTATGGAAACAAGATCTTGTCAAACAAATGTGATATCCTTGGAGGGGATTTCACTTACAGCACATAAAGACATAATAGAGGCAGGCACAATAGAGGCAGAACCAAGACATTCATCTGAGTGCTGCACAACAGTCTGATTAAAAAATTAGTAGACACAGCATGCATGAAGCATAAGTTTAATACATTCGAATATATACAAGCAATGATGACAAAATGCTATTCTCAAGGGGGAATAATCATAAAACAGATGTATTTCCAGCATTTACAGTACTATAACAGACTGAAAGCTCTCAGTACTTCAGTGATGAGAAGCACATAAAAGCAATCCAATATTTGCAGATGACATAGAGCTGACATCAGTAAATACTGATAAGGAGAGTGATCAGAGAGACTGCTCTGAATTGTTTGTCAAACTAAACTTGCTTAAGCACAAAGTAATAGATCTATTGGAATAACAATATTCTGTGTGCTAAAAAGCAGCACCCTGTTAGAATGTAGCACGACTTCTGCAAAATTCAAACTTAATGAAATGACAGTAGAGTAATAAATCTACTTCTAGTTTTCATAAGTTTAGAAGTGTAGTAGAAATGAGACAATGCTGAGAACAGATTTTAAAAAAGACAAATGAAGGATTGGAAAAAATACTTACATCTTTAAAATTAAAAAGGATGATGAAATTTACAAAGTATATGTTTCTTTACAGGTAGAAACTACCAGTCATCAAACAGCTCTTTAATCTTGTGAAGAAAAGCACAATAAAACCAATAACTGAAGAAAACAAATTCAAACTAAAAGATTAGGCACAATTTTCTGTGACAGTGATTAAACCATGAAAATCAGTTACCAAGGGTTATACTGTTGCTTCTGACTCTTGTTATACTTAGATAAGACTGCCTGTCCTTTAAGCTAAATAAAGTTGGGTGCACTCAGCATGAGGGTAACTTTGAATGAGTCAGTCTCATTCAAAAAGCAGCAGTTCAGCTGTACCTTCTGCAATAAATTATGAGCATCTTAAGATTTTAATTGAGGTCATTCTGCACAACATCATTTGGGGTTTTTTTTTTTGCCTTTCAATGTGAAATTTTACCCTCTTTTTGTGCTTCAGTAATCCTGGCAATTCACTATGCAGTATTAATATTTCAGTGTGACATTTTGTAATACTGCATGTGCGGATTGTGTGTTTCTGCTGGAATTTTGCGAACTGTGTTTGATTTCACCACCTCACTGAAAAACTGCCATTAAATGGCTATACTATGAAATACAGCAGAGAAATCCGGCTGTAGTATTTTATGCATATTCCAAAGGGCACAGTTTAACTGTCAGATATCTTTATTTATGTTCCTTGCCTGTCTTGTGAACCAAGGTGAAGGGGGAAATGTGAAATAGAAAATATGGAAATATAGAGGGCTTTTTGGACCTTCAGAGGACAAAAAATTAGTATCACACAAATTGGCCTTTTAAAATTTTATTAACTAGCTCAAATAGCAAAGGATATTTATTTAGCCTTTTCATCATACAAATCCTCTTTAACTCTACTAAAATTATATACTTGAGTGCTTTTTACCTCAAAACTTTTTGGTCTTCCTATATATATTTATGAACCACTTCAGAATTGTCTGATTCTTTTATGAAAGTAGAATAGATTTTTTTTTCAGTGTGGTTTTAATTTTTTTCTTTTTGTTATTGAAATATTTTCACTGAATTTTATTTTAAATGAGCAAAGATAGACAGATTTACTGTACTAGCTGATCCGTGTCAGGAAACCGATTTTACAGCTGAATTTACATTTTGGCAATCTGATGTGTTGGGGATACTATGGAACCTGGACAATGCTGGTATCCTTTTCATGAATCTCCATATGAAATATAATGTTATCATTACTTTTTGAAACTCAGAATTTTAAAGTTGAATTGATATAAAACAAGAACAAAACTTAAGCAATTTTAGGTTCATGACAGCTCATTAATTAATTACCTATTCATTAATCAGCAATGTTGTCACTCAAGAACAAAAATAAGGAATTTATTAGAATAAATTAGAATGTCCTCACCAATGTCTACTAGCATATCTTTTATAACGTCATGTTATAATGTCCTAGGTTTATTGGAGCAGTATTTTATGCAACCACTGCAATCTGCAAAGATTTCAGATATCAATACATTGCAATGAAATATCACCTTCCATTTTCTGCCCATGGTTTAGATAGATGTGTATATATACCTGTGAAGCTCAGAGAATTGAAAACTAATGTGGAAAATTGCTGCAAGGTTTGCCTTACTGTACCTTTTAAAGTTCCAAAGTCTCCCCCTTGACATCAAAAATTCTGGCTGTGTTTGTGTTAGTCAGAACCTAAGCAGATGTTGCTTTGTGTACCAGGGCCAAGGATTATATTCTCAGTACATTCCCAGGCAGACACTCATCAGAGGCTGTTAACAACTGTTAAGCAGAAGTGGAACTTCTTAATCAGTTACTGGCCAAACAGAAAATCTGTTGGGAATGAGATTTTGGACCATGTATTTATTTGCAGTTCTTTTTTGAAGTAAATTGTTCTATGAATGTAAAATCTGCTTAAAATCTATTTAAAATCAACTGAGCTAGCTAGCCACAGAAAAATCCAATCAGTTTAAAACTACAAAAGTTAGCTGTTTCATTAGATTCTCTGGGTCACTCTGGAAATCCTGAGCCTCACTTGTAATAAAAAGAAAATAAGTGTACTATCAGCAATTTTATCTGTTTTAATTAAAATATTAGAGAAAGATTGTGTAATTGTGATGACCCATGCGCAATGAAATCATTCTATCTGCCGAAAAAATAGGCAAGTCCATTTTATGGAAGACAATCTAAATAAAAATGAAGGAGGTTAGTAATTCTCATGGATTATTATGCTGTGATTCTTTCAGAGATTTAAATAAATGATGAAGAAAAGCAACAAAGAAATTGGCTCTGCTTGGAATCACACAGACATATACAACTGGTTTGACTTTTCATACACCCAGTAAATGGGGATGCTGGTGTAGATACCCACTTCAGTAACACCTAAACTATCCATGGTCTGAATACAGTATAAATATATTTGTGCAGTACCTGTTATACTGTGATTATGAATCTGCAAGTACACAGCCTACAGCCCGAAGCATATAAATTTGCATAGCGCTGTTCTGTGCTACACAAGAAGAGAGGCAAATTTATCTCCTGAGATGATTTCTACCCAATAGAAGTATATCTTCACCACGATGCATTTCAAGCCACAGCCATGTTCATAATTACTGTTCTCTCTCCCAGAAAGACCTTTTTGCTTTTCCAGAAACCTGAGCTGGTCTGTGCAGCCCTGTGCATTCCGCATCTCATTTCTTGCTCCAGCATGAGGTGTGGAACTGCTTTATGACCTAAGAATGCACCATGTACTTCTGTCCTAAAAGTAAATTGTACAGGAAGCAAGACAGGGGCAGGAGACAGCCATTTAAAACTGAAGTTAGTCTCAGCAGTGACACCGGAATCAAGAGTTCTCATTCTTAAACAGTTATATGGATCCAAATAATGGAATCATATGTATGGAGAGACTGGATGGCTAGATTTCTAGTGCTGTTGGATAATTTCAGCTCTCTCTAAAGTCACATTCCAAGCAAAGTTTTCAAATTAACTTTTGCTAGAATTAGCACAGAAATTTAATCTTACGTAACTATATCTCATACAACTTCAAAATGATCTATGTAATTTTAATTTTTTCCTTGTGTGTATCAGGGCACAGTTTTCAATGATATCTTCTCACTTCATTTTTTTCCTTGGGATTCTTGGCTCATTGAGTAAAACCTTTGGATTCAGTAAAAGCTTTTTTAGTATTATAAAATCTGGAAAGGATCTATGACAGAAGAAAATATGTCGGGTATGATCTTTGCCATCTACAATAATAATTCTGAAAATTGTATTCACTCAGTTAGAACAGGGTCCTGTACTACAGGCATTATTGCCATTCAGAATTAGAAACGACAACATAAAATTTACAGAAGCAAGGCCAGACCAAGCAGAAATATCTTACTACTTAAACTTACTATTCATGGAAATAAATAAATCTTACTTGCATTTACTTTTAATGGAAGTAAAATTTCCATCGTAATTCCATTAAAAATGGAAGCACCTTACAGCCATATATGTAAGGTGGATCTTAGTATAATTTCACAGGTCTGCGGCTCATTGTACTAGGACCAGTTTTTCTAAAAAGCATTTCTACCTGCAAAGACACAATACATATTGTTATAAGTTATGGAACTAACTCAGGCGTACTGAATTTGAGAACTTTTGAAAGATTATCAGAAAAATAATACTTTCTACCTCTAGAAAAGGGACCGGATACAAACAGATCTGCCACCATAAACAGCCATCTTTTAAAAGAAAATGAACCCTCAGTGGATTCCGTTGTGGGAAAAGATAGAGTGAAAATTTATTCTGTATACTGAAAGGCAAAGAATGTGTTTTGCAGTGGTGTCTCAGCTGCTTTTAAATCCTAAAGGATGAGAAAGAGTAAACAATATATTCTTATGTCTTAATAGCAAGAAAAACATACGACATAAAAGGCCTCTGGAGTTAAAAATGGTCCCCCAGAGAAAGAACTCGGAGGGGAGATTTGGTAATGTAATAAAAGACACTGGGGGAAAATAGAGGCCTTTTTGTTGTTTCATAAAAACAGAATTCATCTCTTGCTCTCCCACAAGTGCAAGTTGGCCTTTAACTCTGGAGAGGTGTGACGAGAAATCTGCCACACCTTGGCACAGAGCTGGGATGCTCTGGCTCTGCCCCTGGCTCTTCTCTGACAGCGTTACAAAGTTGCCTTTCTTTCACCCAGAGAAGTCTGTAGCAGCCAGCTGACTGTGCAGGGGGAGAAAGCCAAAGCAGAGTCTCTGCAGTCTCAGTGTGGCTCTCCATTTGGAGATGGTTGGTGGTGCAGCTATTCCAGTGGTCAGCTACTTGGTACTCCTCTGCAACAACTGGACAAAAATCCCAACTCTGTGCCATTTATAATTGAACCACGAGGCACTGCATTTTCTCCATTGCCTCTGTGTATTTCATGGCCAGTACCAAAACAGATCTGTCCAAACAACTGACCTTTGGTTGATGTTACCAGTTAATAATCATTTCACGGAAGGTTGCCATGGGTGTTTTGGTAGAGGATAAAACCTCTTGATTACAGAGACAAATTGCCACAGATGTTAAATCTCTATTTTTTGACAAAGCAATTCTGCTAAAAATTGTGCGAGTGTAACCCAGAAAAAGAAATTCAGTCTTTACAGTTTGTAATAACAGTTGTGGGACAATTAAAAACAAGTTAGTGGAAGTTGTCAGGCAGGAGTGCCATATGTGGCAGGAAAGCCAAGAGGCTTGGAATAGCTCCATTTTTCTCTAGGAGCTATTTGAACTAAAATGTGCTCTATTAATCCATTTTGCCAGTCTAAGTAAGCTTACACATTAAATCACAATGAATGTTTAAGCTGTTTTCAGGATCGGTTTGGTTTGGTTTTTTTGTAGAAATCAGCTAGTGTTGGCCTCTCAGAGAAAAAGAGGAGAAAGAAAGCTTCTACAAATAGTACTACAATGAAAGCTGCCAATGAGTGAGATCCAAGAATCAGCTGGATCTGTAAGGATTAGAGATGCAACACAATGAACACATCAGAACTGTGCTTTTCTCTCAGGAGATGGAGCAGTTAGTGCTCCTTAAAATAATAAGGAAGATGAATGGGCAGATCTCTGCAGTAAGTCTGCATTGTATGTCAGAGGTTAGCCATGTGGGTTTATGGATTTGCCAAGTTGCAAAAGTGTAAGGATAGATAGAGTGAACAGAGGGGCAAGTGTATGTGATGGAGACAGAGAGTCTGGAACAGCAGCTGAAGGTCAGAAAAACTCCAGAGGGAATGAGTCTGTCTTGAGCTGTCAGGTCAGGATCTCCTTCCTCAAGTGTCTTGTGTTTCATGCTGATGACCTGTCTGTAGGTCAGGATTAAAGTGTTAACACTGTGCTCATGAGGAGGTAAGTGTCAAATAGCTGTTCTGTGGCAAGCCAAGCCAGAAGAAAATCTCTACTGAAGTTTGTGCCAGTCGTATGTGTTAATGTGTGAATGACTGGAGAGTCTAGACTTGAGACCAAGATGAAATATGTGCTAAGTGATAAACCTGGAGTTTCCTGGGCATGTAATTGAAAAGTCTGGTGGGTTTCCAACTGCTAGCTTTAATGACTATGGATTTGTTGTACATTTGTGGGAAGCAACAACAACAAAAATAGGATAAGTCCCAGATAGTTCCCGGAAGCAGCTATGGCAATAATCCTTCTGGTGAATGGACTGAGTTCCATCTTAAAACATTTGAATATTTTGCCTCTGAATCCAAAATGAAGGTGGACTTCTTTGGAAACTACACCCCTCCTGGTGTTTTACAATGTAAACTCATTGACTAATATACACAAATCTTCTGTTGTCTTCAGTGACAGGAAGATTGGTGGGTTTGCAAGTCTCACCATATCCAGTTACCGTATTTTGCAGCATTATTTTGGATAACTAAAATTTAGTGCCTTGTTTTGTAAAGTAACTTTAGGAGCATTGCAGCTGTATTTTATTGATTACTATCCCTTTTCTAATCCCCATGGAAAAAGACTTGTCGTTACCTTTATGTAGTTTTCTATTATTCTCATGAAGATTTTCACTTTTTCTGGTTTGTTTTCCTGCTGTTTGTTACTCTTTCATACATTTCTTATATAACTGACTTTCCTCTTCTCAGGTATCAACGTAAGTTCCCAACCTCCTCCCTTAATAGAACTCCCCTATAATCATGTCAGATCTAAAAATCTGTTGTTCCAGTAGTCACACAGTGTCCATCTCCCTAGGGTAGTTCCTACTGTGAACTTATTTCAGTTACAAAGACCAAAATCTCCTTCATATTCCTGGTACTTAAACAATCTGATCATTCTTTAGCACTTCCACTGTTTCTTTAGTAACATGAGGATGTCACTGAATCTCACCTAAATCTCTGAGAATAGTTAGCTGGTATCTAATTAAATAGGAACCTTGAAACATTTATTGTAAGAATATTAGGGGAAAAAAAGTAATAGTAAGGTAAAAAAAGAAAATGCCAGTTAGCCCCCTGCCCTGCACACCCCTCCCCGTCCTCACCCCCCAAAAAAAGTCAGTGAAGCAGAGACTAGCATTCAAGGATATCATATGGCAAGTAGGAAATAGAAGAAAACATTTTGAAAAATGCATACAAGAGGAAGAACATAAAGAGCAGGACTGAAGGTTAATACCAGCGTCAGAATCAGGCAGATTTATGTGAGGAACCGTAGACCTTTTACTGGAGGAAGGACAGGAAGGAAGTATTTCTGCCAGGGACAAGAACACCTATTTATGAAAAGCAATGAAGAATTCACTCTTTGTAATAAATTCAAGACTAATGCTCTTTCAAGGCTCCTATTTAATTAGAACAAGGCTGACAATTCCCAGACAGAATTCAGAGGATCTTCAGTGATACCAGCAGGTTAACCCTTCAAGGAAGTGCTGAGAGAAGTACAAATCAGGACTTTCATGCCTTCCTGACCATGCTAACTGGATGCCACTTGCTATTCTTGAACTACTCTGTGCAGGAGACATCTATACCATCATTCTCTATTCAAGTGATAAGAAAGATTATCGCTGCAGAAACCCAATAGACTTTTACTGTTCTCTTAATGTACCTTGTGTGTGATCTTTATATGTAATAATGCTGACAAAAATGAATCCAGCTTCTACTGGGTTTGAATTTGCACTGTGAAGAATACAGTTTTATTTTCTCTCCTTTTCATCTCCTTCCTAAACATAATGTAATAACCCCCTCTTCCTCAGACAGCAGTCTTTCCAGAAATCAAATTACATTCATTTTTTGCTAATTACATTTTAAAGTTTCACACCCTAATATGACCATTATGAATGTAATTTTATTGGCTCTTAACTCTGCCAAAAGCAACAAGTATCAGTTCCTGTAAAGTGTGACATGAACTGTTAATTAGACTCAGATGTTCAGCTTTAGTTCCCCATTTGGAAGCTATTAGGAACATGCTAATTGTAACACAGCAGGTAAATAATAATCTGAAACTCTATTTCATAGCAATTACAAAGAAGCCAAGATAAATGTGAGAGTTACAAATGGATTTAAAAAGCATAGTGTGCTTAATGACTGCTTAAACATATTACAAATCTTGACTGTTCCTAACAGTCAAACATTTATACAAGTTGTACAACAGAAGAGTGCATTTTGATGAGAAGACAGGAAGATCTGTAGTGTTACTGCATCTTCCAGGTTCATATATACAGGACAGGATAAGCAAATGTCATCCTTGATATAGAAGATGGAAGTGTCCTGCTCCTGATTGTCACTGTTCTCTGGAGCCATGTGTTATGATCCAATTGTTATTAAGGTTCTTTAGAAATTCCTCTGCCCAAATTAAGGTGCAAATGAGACCATATGCCAGTGACAATAATATGGGGTTTATTGATGGTAGATATGAGAGAGAGAGAGAGAGAAAGAAGGTAGAAAATAGGTGGGGAGGACAGAAAGAGAGTGACAGTGACAGAATAAGGAAAATACCACCATCCATGGATCCCAATGATGTTCCATTGATCCTCTCCAGCTGGCCTTCTTGGTGGTGAAGGTCCCCCCCAAAAAACTTAGAATTCCATGGGTATATATGCTCAGGCTAGGCAGGCATGTCCGGGCATGTCCCCCCTGGGGGAGGGGGCAGTCTCTTACAGCAGTCCCTGGATCTGTCACATCCGTGCAGTCCTGTGGGGCAAAGCCTCTCACATGAACGTCCCGTGAATGTGCCCTGTGGGGTTGGGGGTTCNCCAAACACAGCTGGGATGGCAGCTGGAGGCTTTGGCCTTTTGTGGATGCATACCTTTCCTCAGCCTGAGGTGAGTGAACGACAGGTTTCCTTTTATCTAATCAGCAGTTCAACTTACAGTCCAAAGTTCTTCAAGAAGGTTTCTGGGGCTGTAGCTTCTTAAAAGCTTTGTATCAATGTTTGAGGCATGAACTATTTTCAGTCTCTGACACCATGCAAGCACAAGTGTGACAAGAACCGAGAGGGGGCAATCATACCCATAGGTTTGACCACCTGATGACATGACAGTTCTAGAAATATGTTAGGAAATACCAAGATGACCCAATATTTCCATCTATTGGAGTTCTGACAGCGTTGCGGCAAAGTGCTGCATTGAGTTTTACTTTGATGTGAAGTAGCACTGCTTCCCACTGGCTCCAGTAAATTCAGTAAGCAGAGCATTCAGAAATAGCTCTGTCCTTAAGATTGAGCATTAAAGCTGTTTTTTTAACTAGTTGTAAACTGAAACTTTCCAGGTTCTGGGTTTGTTTATTTCTTTCTTTTTCACCTTGCCATCACACTTCTGCCCAAGCTCAGAGATTTTTTTCCCAAGTGACGGTTTTAAGGGAAAGAGACACAGCTGGGTAACCACAGTAACTTAAACCACCTTTTATTACAAAGCAGCCTTGAACATGAACCTACATCTTTACAAGATAAGCTGATATCACTACAGACAAGAAGGTTTGTATCTCACCATAACAGAACACTGTCCTGCAGCAAGAAAAGGGCAGATCTGCAGTATGCAGACATTCCCTCAGGTTCATTACAAAAAAAAAAAAAAAAAAAAAAAAGGGGGTGGTAAAGCAGTAGAAATATTAAAAACAAATACACACACAAGCTAAGAAATTTTTCATAAGAGGCATTAGGTGAACTAAATATCTGCTTTTTCTGAAGGACCACATTTTGGCTAGCTTGGATCCTCTGTGCTATCTTATGATTGTTTATGATACATTTCTGACTTTCCTGTATCTACCAAATTTTCATAATTCCCACTACATTTTATGATGCCTTTGGTGAATGTAAATTTCACTGGCCAGAGATTCCAGGTGTGATAAGAAAAAATCTCAGTACTGGAATTTCTTTCAATATATAGTGGGCTGGCTGAGACCTTGCAGGACCAGGAGGGAAACGTTCAGAAAGATGTGACCAAGGAGTATAAAGCTCTTTGAGAGGGGTGACCTCCGTATACCCAAATTAACAGCAACACGTCTGACATTGTGCATGCCTGAGAGTGAAATATCACTCAATGACATTCGAAAACTTACAGAAATTGCATTTCTTTTGTGATTTCTGAACTTTGAAAGTGGAGTTGGAACAGATTCAGAAGGGGTTTCCTTGAGTTTTAGAGTGTAAATTTTGGAAATGTTACTAATTTATTCCCTCTTTACTCTTCCATATGAAGTCAGTGTTAACACACTTAATTATCTATATTTACATGTCCTATTGAATTCCTCTGAAACAGATTCTCAGTTTTCCTTGGGATATGGATCTTTCATGGATGGCTGCTTTGAGGCCATATCCCTAATATTCCTCCTGCCTTGCAATGCCTAGCAAAGCAAAACTTCCCATGTGTACTCATTACTTTTTCTGTGATAAAAGATACAAAGTGAAAGGTAATTTCTTTCTGCTTCTTGAAAAGGTTTTGTGGTAAATAAAGAGTTGTAATCCACATAACTGCAGTATAGAGCAATACACAAACTACTCACAGTCACATAGAATTGTCAGCATTATCAAAAGCTCTTGACATGATTGAACTGAAAACAGATACTCTGACCTCATCCTTGATGGCTTGACACATTTTCCCATGTGTAGTCATTTAAAATCCAACCAGAACCCTGGTAAAAGACCTTTCCATGTCTGCTCAGTGTCACCCAGTGCTCTGCACATTGGTGCATTTCATTTAGGACTCCTGACTAAATTTATCTCCCATTCCCATCACTTTTCTGAAAATCAGCTCCCTGGCATCTCTGTAGCAGAAACTGGGATTGCGTAAGTGGAAATATATTAAATTATCCCCCCTTTTCCCTCTCTTTTGCAATAGTATTGGTAGTAAGATGCAAGTGTGAGTCAATGTTACAGCTTTCCCCAGAGGATGTTGCCCTCAGTCTAATCCTTTCATTAGAAAATCTGTTTGATGATCAGATCCTACTGGTTAAATCTGTTTCTTCACTAGTGAAATTATAAAAATGTAATACATCTGTTTTAAGAAATAAATAATTAAAATACTCTTAAAATTCATATTGATGGAATTCTGAGAGAAAATAGCATGAAAAAGGTAAGACAGGAGTTGCACAAATGTAACAGGGCAGGGAAAATGGAAGAGAAGCATAAGATAAAAATGGGCAGCATTTTTCCCCTCTCCCCTTCAAATGGTAGAGCAACTAAAAGGAAGCAACAGAGCCTGCAAATCACAGAGCAAGCATATGAAAAATGGAAACAGACAGAGGAAATTAATAATTTCCTGTACAACCAGAACAATATTTTCAAGATAAACAATAGGGTTACAAATGAAAACAACAAGGCGAGAAAAAAGTTTCTAGAGAACATTCTTTCTTCTTGAAATGCTAAACAGCCGAGAGTCTTTGTATGTTCTGAAAGAAACCTTTTCAAGAAAAAGCTTTGTCATTGGGCTAAATTTAGCTAATATATTTTCCTGGGTTTTTCTTTATACAATCAAGTAGGTCGGAAATGTATAAAAATATTTAATCCAGTAGATATATCAGAGTATAAAAATATTTAATCCAATAGATATATCAGAGTAACAGCTTTTGATGTGAATGCTAGGAATAGACAGCTAGAAAGCTCTTTGCATAAAATTATGTGTGCTTCTTTACGGTTGTTGTGTTATTTGCATTGAATAGCAAGTTAAGGATACATTATATTAAATTATATAGGACATTATTAACACATGAATAAAACATGCTTTTGGTAATGTAAAGTAATACTTCTGGCCTGTGACAGTCCCTAACATTTAATGGAGAGGAAAATACACTTCAAGGAGCAAAACACAGCGTGGGCCAACATACAGTTGGCTCTGCTCACGTGGGTGATACTGATTTGCATCAAGTGAGGGTTTGGAATGAAACGCTCCCCTTTCCCACTGACAGTCACCAAGTAAAGCAGATGCAGATATGATTTAGGGACACCAAGTGATGTGGTGTAAGACAACTGCTCTGTGGCCCTTAAATCTCCTGCGGTTTGTGAGCAACTCCGGAACAGCTCCCACTCCTGGGCAAAGTCACACAAATAGCAATGTAGTTTTGACGTCTAAAGGTTGCCAAGCAGTACACATTCCCAGTTTTGGGAACAGCTGAGCCAAGCACAGGCTAATGAGTCTGATGTCAGTGGCTGTCATGGTGTCCAAAGAGATCTCCCAGCATACACTGCAGGCCTCATAAAAAACATATGTCTTAGATACATGCATTTGATTTTAGGGTCACAGTAAATGGCTGGCACAGGGTAATGGACAAAGACTCAGGTCAGTGAGACAGAGACTCAAGGCAGACAGTTTGTTCAGGCTTCAGATTTTAATTCTCTTGCACCACTGGAAAACTGACAAAAGTAGCTTCAAGCTTGTTACTTGAGAACTAAGCACTCAGTATCAGCTAAAATCTGTATTTTTCCTTCTAGCTAGAACTGTATCAGAGATAAGACTGCAACTAGTGCATAAGAAGATAAGAAGTGTAGGGTTACTTTTTCTATGTTGCTGTACTTGAGTACTTCTGAATGTTAACTTATTTTGATGATCACTAAAAGTTTTAAAAAGAGTTGCAAATTAATTTCCTGGCCAGAGGAAAATGGCAGATAATTTATATAGCTTGTAGAGCCTCCTACTAGTCATGCTTGACAAGCAAGACATGATGAGTTTCTCCTGCTTCATTTCCCCTACTATTTTTACATGAAAATGAGGGAAGGATGTGATGTGATTGCAATGCATATGTGAGAAAAGGAGAGGAGGCACTGAAATTTTCCTACTTAATTACAAATCATATATAATACTGAATTTTTGTCTACTGTAGATTTTAATTTTTAAAACAAATTGAAAATAATTTCTGTTTAAAAGGAATAAAAACTATAGAAATAAAGAATATATAGACAATTTTCTGTTTGCTTAAGATTGTAAGGGATATCATCTATCCCTTAAACTGATTACACTGTAATTACACCAAGCTCTCATCTTCAGAGGATGTGTTGGCCCTAAATTCATCCTGTCAGGAGTCCTTTATTCTTAACAAAATATAATACTAGAAGAAGTTGATAATAGGACCAAACAATCTGTCCCAAAGAATATTGTGGATTTTTAGCTAGACCACCAGTCAGTCCCAGCAGCTGTCTGAGTTTACTTCATAAAGACAAGGAGTTCAAGCCTGTAGAATACTTTAGCTACTAAAGGTTTTTAATGCTGCAGCTGCAAAAAATTTTCTAGATTTTTCCCTTATTTATCTAAGATTGAGTTCTGAGGGTCTTTGGACAACATTAGTGGGGGAAGTCATTGTAAGTTAGAGACACTTTTGGGGTTCATAAAGGTAACAATTCTGTTTACCTTAATTACGTAATGGAAAGATGACACAAATACTTTGCACAAACACAAAAATGTGCAGGGATTACAATTATTTGTCTTACTAATTAAACCTCCCATTTGGCCTCTTTGTTACAAGCTTAATTTTATAAACTCACCATGCATGTCATTCCATGAGTCATGGAGTAGTTAAACCGGTAGACTACATATAAATTTCATCTCCTATTGGAGAATTTACTGGGATTCTCCTGTGTGTTTGGGTGTTTGTTTTTGTTTGCTGAAAATGCTCTGAAACAGTGGAAAACAATCAAAATTAAAATTAAGTGAAACACTGGAGGGTTGATTCAAAGGTCATTAAAATCGGTAGAAAGTTTTCATGGATGTCACAGCTTAAGACATTACAACAGTAATGCAGTTGAAACCAAGTTGTGCAGGAATGTTTATCTGCTGGAGGGCAGAGGACAGAGCAGGAATGTTTATCTGCTGGAGGGATCTGGACAGGCTGGATCAGTACACCAAGGCCAGCAGTATGAGGTTCAACAAGATGGAGTGCTGGTCACTGGCCTTGAGTCACAACAACTCCATTCAGCACTTGAGGCAGAGTGGCTAAAAAGCTGCCTGGTGGAAAAGGACCTGAGGGTGCTGGTCCCTCAGCAGCTAAACACGATCCAGTGTGTGCCCAGGTGGCCAAGAAGGCCAATGGCATCCTGACCTATAACAAAATCACTGTAGCCAACAGGACCAGGGCGGGGATTTTTCCCCTATACTCAGCACCAGTAAGGCCACAACTAGAATCATGTGTCCAGTTCTGGGCCCCTCACTAAAAGAAAGACACTGAAGTGCTGGAGCAAGTCCAGAGAGGACAACAGAGCTGGTGAAGAGTCTAGAGAGTCAGTCCTATGAGAAGCGGCTGAGGGAGCTGGGATTGTTTAGCCTGGAGTAAAGGAGGTTCAGGGGAGACCTTATCGCTCTCTACAAATGCCTGAAAGGACGGTGTAGCCAGGTGGGGATTGGGCTCTTCTCCCAGGGAACCAGTGATAGGACAAGAGCACATAGCCTCCAGCTGCACCAGGGGAGGTTCAGGTTGGGCACCAGGAAGGATTTTTTCATGGAAAGCGTGGTTAAGAATCGGAACGAGCTGCCTAGGAAGGATGTGGAGTCACCATGCCTAGAAATGTTCAAGAAGCAACTAGACATGGCACTTAGTGCTGTGTTTCCATTGGCATGGTGGTGTTTGTTCAAAGGTTGGACACAGTGATCTTGGAGGTCTTTTCCAACCTTAATGAGTCATTTCCTCTATGATTCTGTGATAAATACAGAAGAGTTTTATAACTTCATTTTAATTGTGAAAAAAGTTTAATAGAACTGTATTTATTTTTCTGAATTATATTTCCTTGAGTATGAAAAAAAATAAAAACTGTCTCTTTTTTCTTTGAATAATTTAAGTAAGATGAAGACTCTTCAAGAAAAGTTAGAGTTTACATTGTTTTACCTACAAAAAATTGAATATACACCACTCTGATAGAAACCTGATAAAAACAGAGGATGCCATATGGGGAAAGATAAGCACAAGGCAGCACAAAGGAGCACATGGTGGCACAGACCCCGGGGGGAGGAGGTGCCGTGGCAGACCCCTATGGAAAGGAGCCTGCCGAAAGCTGACAGACGGGTGAACAGCGCATGCTCACCCCGTAGAAGGACATTAAAAAGATGCATTGCTGATGTGACAACCTGGGATTGGTTGTGTAGTGAGAATTGCCATGTAAGGAAATGCTGTGTCTTGGGGAAGTGTATAAAAGCAGCTCGTTTCCTTTGAATAAATGATTCAGATCAGAGATCCAGGAACCACAACCAGACTCAGATTCAATCTGAATTTCAATCACCCACAATGCCATAAGAGGGGCCCGTGATTAAGGTCTATATTATAGAGTTGTTATTACAATTGCCAAGGGTGAATAACTCTTTGCACACACCAAATACAAAGTTATTTTGGTTTTGTTTTTATTTTTAGTCATACTGTCTCTACACTTTTTGATTAGGCACTCCTGAAATGACTGCTATGAATCCACCAAAAAACCCAATTCTCTGGAGTGAGAAGGTTGTAAGACACTTTATCTCACACCACAAGGAAAGATGTTAGTTATCTCTAGGGCTTACAGGGAAGTGCTTACAGGAAAATTAGCGCCATGAAAGTTGTCCTTTAATTTACCAAACAAGGTGGAAAAGTAGAAACAGGAGAAGACTTAGGTAAAAGGGACACAATTTTTTTATCCAAGCCTACATTTGCACCCCTCAATGAATACATTTTTTGATAGAATTTGAAGAGGTCATGTATGGGGAGAGGTAAGAAGCACATGGTAGCACAAAGGAGCACATGGTGGCACAGACCCTGGGGGGAGGAGGTGTCACCTGGCAGAGCCCTGTGGAGAGGAGCCTGCTGGAAGCTGACAGACGGGTAAGCAGTGCATGACCACCCCACAAAAGGACATTTAAAAGGTGCGTTGCTGATGTGGCAACACGGAATAGGGCACATAGTGAGAATTACCATGTAAGGAAATACTGTGTCTTGAAGAAGTTTCCAGCTCGTTTCCTTTGAGTAAATGATTCAGATCCAGGATTCAGATTCAGATTCCTACCCGGCAAAGTCTGAGTTTCAATCACTGACAGTCATGTAGTGACCGTGAGAATATAATAGATATTATAAGTTTTGTAGAAACAGCATCTTCATAGGTGATTCTGAGTAAAGTCAGGAAACGACAGAATTAAGAAGAAAGCTGTCAATAACAGGAAAGCGTAAAAATATTCAGGGCCTCATGCTTTGTTCATAATATTATATATGGTTATATCCATGTATTTATATATTATATGTATATTATATTTTATACCGAAAGAGTACACATATAATATAAAACATGCATCTCTACACACATATGCATATAATTTGATTATATTGCTTGATATATAACATATCAAAAAAATAATATACTATAGCCTAATATACGGAGAGAGAGACACATACACATACATATACATATACATATACATATACATATACATATACATATACATATACATATACACATACACATACACATACATATACATGTTCTGCATTTATGACATTTGAAATCTTGACCTTTATTTTGATTCCAGTATCTTTGAAACTTTGATCGCAGACTCTTCTTCAGAAAGACTTGCGTCTGTAAAAAAATCCCTATGTCTGAGGATTTTACAATGTTGGGAAAACCCTTATAGTTTCATAACTTGTATGTGTATTTTCTTTGCCAAATAAGGAATATATTTGGCCTAGTTTTAGGTAATTTTTATTAACATTATCACTAGTAAATAGTAACTTGGCACACAAGCAAGTACTAAACCAGAGTGCAGTGAAATTTGAAACAGCCAAGACCAAAGTAAGAGACAGCAGGCAGGTTATTGGCATCAAAACTTTTCAAAATTAAGAACCCTTAGAGTAATTTTAACTGTTTCCAAGAGTCTAAAACTCTAGTAGCTGAATCCAAAATAGCAACTTTCCTCTGAACCTTAATGCTTTGGCTTCAGAGAGCTTTGATTTACCAAAACACACACAAAATAGAGGGGGTGGGTGTGAAGGAACTTTTAAAAATAGTTCAATATTCCAAATCTTTGCTGTGTGTTCAGATAAATGCCTATATGCTTTGCTCATGAGTCTCTGTGCCGAATTTCTACCAGCAGCATCTTGCTGCCACACGAAGAACACCACGGACGAGAATATAGTGAACCAGGTGACAGAGTGAACCATGTACATCTGTTTGTCTCTGGAGACTGGATTGCCTGTATCAGCTGGGGACACATGAAGCCAAATATAGCTATCCAATGTTAGTGTCTGCCAAAACCCAACACAATTTGGCTAATTCTTTCCTCCTGATATAATTATCTGTTTAGCTGAAGAGTTACCATATTCATTATAATTCTGAACATCTCCTCAATCTATATTAATTATATGGATAATATTATTTAAAACACAGAGCTCACGGAGTCACATCACCAGTCAAGGAAGCACATTAGCCTCAGGCTAATTGCCCAAGTAAATTGTTGGGCTTCTGTATGTACAATTTAGATCATAATTCTGTTCACAACATAAATAATCACTAACTTTGCCTAAGTTATCCTTTCAGTATAAGTTCCTATTCATGCTTGAAAGACAGAATTTTCTCCCATGTGAATTAAAAAAAAGTTTTATTTATCTTCAGATATCTGTAATTGGAAAGTCATTCCCTAAGCAGAGTCTGTGCTTGCTTATCATGAAATGGAGGCATGATAAGAATGAAAGCAGAAACCAGTATGCACACAGATTTAATGGGATCTTACTTTATAAACCATTTGTAAATCTAAGTAGCAAATGTATTCCATTGCATAAGACAGGACAAATGGCAAGTGATAAGCCAGTTGCAATGCAAAAGTCACAAAGCCAATTATATCAGTTATAATTGATAGAACAATAAGCACAAAAAATTGCAGATACATTTAGTTGATTTTGTTGACAATCAACCAAAGCCACTAAGTTCATGAATTTTAGCCTTGCAGGGAGGATTAATCCAGATGTGTTTTGCAAAACAGACTCATAGAGCATTTTCCCTTGCACAAGAAAAAACAGCCAATATATCTGGATACACTAGGAAATCATACAGCACATGGATATAAGTGGCCATCATTCTTGGTACAGCAATTTAAAAAAAAAAACCAAAACCTGGTTTGGCAATAATTCCTGCCATTCCAGAGGCAATTAGAACCTCAGCTTGGTAAAAATTTCATGTTGTTAAAGACATCGCAACTAAGTCAAGCTGGCTTCTGAAGTGGGTCAGTAGTAAAGAGAAACGCATTATGTCTGCTTTAAAATCAATCAGGGTCTGTGGGGGGAAGCATGGGAATCTGGAACAGAAACATTAACTAGCAGATTCACTGATATCAGACCAAACCAGATCTAGTCCAGGATGCATTTTCAGTGCAAAAATGTGTTAGAAACAAGATGTATAGCTATTTCCACCACCAAAGTATTTAATTCTTTAAACTCGTCTTGTCACCAGTTACAAATTAAAATGGTTTCTGCTTTCTTAGACTGCTCAATGCCACCCTAAACACACCTCCCCAGACATGACAGGTAATCTGCACAAATGATCTTCTCTGCTCAGTAGAATTATGCTTTTCTGTGGGAAATTACAGAGGCTGGTGCTGTCGCTGTTTGTACTTCACATACCCTGAGTTAATTGATCCTTCAGCACAGGAGGCACACTCTGATCTGTTCTTGAAAACACATTCAGGTTCCTTTGAAGTCTGTAGTAGTGTTTCTGCTGACTTCCAACAGCTTGGGAATAGCTCTATTATGGGTAAACAGGGAAGAAAAATAAGGTGAGCAAGGAAAATTAGCTTAAAAAAAAGTACTGTTGGTACTGATCTAGAAAGAAAACATATACATGACACAGCATGTGATAACAACGTGTTCTCATGTAAGAGCTGCATCATAAACAATCCATTTTACATGCACAGGCATTTGGGAGGGAAATTTCAGCAAAATTATCAAGATTGCAAGTGGTACATTGCTGAAGTTAATGCTTCAATATAGTTCCCTGCTGAGGTAACGTTTCCCAGATGAGTTTCATGTCAGCAGACCTCTCAGACTATTGCTAGCATTACTCTACCCATCAAGGCTGACACCCTGGAAACTGTGTGCACCCAAGATTGCCCCTGAACAAACATGCCCTGCCTCAAGACAGCACCTCCTGCTGTGGATGTGGCCTCCCACACCTGCCAGGCACTGCTGCTGCACTGTGTGAGCTTGTGCCCAGTGATAAATTAGGGACTCCCTGCCTTGGTCTCCATTTGTACCACAAGCATGCTTTCAGGCATCCAGAGCATTAATAATCCATGGTATCTGCTGCTTCTGAAGATATTAAATTAATCAGGAGGTTTCATCACAACTGCACAAGTGTTCCAGGTATCCCTGGCTGCTCCCAGTCTGCTCAGATTTGCCCACTGCAAAATGAGTGTCTTTCTCTTTGTACAAAGCCTTCAGTAACTAAAGAAATTAGGTAACCTTCTGCATGAAGAAGTATTTGCTTGACTAGGACAGTTTTCTAATTTTGGGCTATTGTTTTGAAAATCAGAACCTTAGAATGCTGCAATTGAGCTTTAAAAAAAATTAAAAATACTTCCCAAGGCTGATTTAAATGCATGAGGTCATAAAGGGTAACTCTGCATTGCAAATATTTTGTTTAGCAAGCCACACTCACAATTCCAGTGCTATAAGCAAAGTCCTGATGTCAACTACAGTGCTGTTCTGATTGTTCATCTGCCCAGGTTTTGCATTTTGGAGCAGAAATTAGGAACAGCGGGGTGTATTACCACTCTCCAGATTATATAGCTGGAAGATATATACATACATATTTGTACATGGAAGCAGCCTTGCCCCATCTCCTTCAATATGCTTTATGAATTGATCAGATGAACTGGCAAGTGATACTGGTAATTCAGACATAAAACCATTTTCCTAAGCATTAGCTCCATCAAGCTTTCTTATCCTTATAAGATAAATCCTTCTTAGTGTAAGCTGACTGTTAGGAAACAACCATAAGAGTTTTTGGAGGAAGAGAGGAAAGGAGAGAGAACAGTATTGCAGGAGATGTACAGAAACCGATTTTCCCTTTTCACCACTACAAATCTACACACGCACACAATCCCTTGGGTCTGTTCCATGTGTTGCTACTGAATGCACAGTATACTGGCTTAAAAAGGTCGATTTGGAAATGCTGATGAAAAACTTGAAAGCTAGGAAGAACTAGCCCTTTCTTCGACTTTTAGTGTATCTTGAATTTCTCTCAGTCATTTTCATATTAACGTCAGTAATCTGAATTCGGCCAACATGTATTCCCAGAAATAATTCAAACTTCATTTGAAGATCTCACTCTTAAGTGTGATAATAAAAATATTGTTCTTGTTAATATTTACTGCTTATCTTGGTGGTTTCGATAATTGAGTAATTATGGTTTTTGTAAAAACTGTACTTTATTTTCTCATCTAAATTATTCCGGTTAAGTCCAGAACATTTACTTTCATTACATTTTACTTTCTTTTAGCGAGCTGGAAAAATCCTAAAATATGTACCATTTTCTCTTCCTGAAGATACTTTTACAACTGAATCATATTGCCTGTCACACTTCCCTTAAATATACTAAACAGAAGTGAACCCTTCAATTCTTTGGAAGAAAGCCATGTTTTACAGACCATTCATCACTTCTAGTCTTAGACCCTCCCTATGTGCAATGTTTCACAATCGTTCTGAAAATGTGGATAGCCATGAGATTCAGAGTGTTCCTTCCATAGGAAAAAAAAGCCATTTACAGAGGTAAATCGATGTATTTGCTAATTCCCTCCCTCTAAAAATAAGGATAACACTAGATTCTTAGTCTAACGTGTACACTGGTTTTTGTTTTCTTTTTAATCTGCTTCTTGGTTACTGATGAGTATATTGAGTCATGCTGCACTGAAAACCACTCCTTGAAAGTCTTCAATGGAAGTTCCAGCACTAGGTACTCCATTCACCTGTTATTTCTTATTAATGACAAGCTTTGAGAGCTTCAGGTCAGCTCTCATCTAATTATCTTGTGCATAAATGCCAGATTTCAATGTGAAGGTCATAAAGTACAAATCAAACTGCTTACTCAAAGGCTTCGTGTTTTACAGAGGCTTTATCAGCCAAAGTCATTATCTCAATTCAAATTGATGTTATATATTATAAAACAAATATACTCTGGGGGCGTTTTCTAGCTTCTGGGGTTTTTTTTCTGTTGTTCTTTCCCCACACATGAAGCTACAGTGGCTGCCATTTATAATCTTCTCTTTTATGGATTGAATCCAGTCTGAATTTTTCTGTTATTATTCCCAAGTAGGCTGTGACTCTCCAAGCAAAATAATGTCTCGTCTGCAGGAGAAGTAAAACAGCATTTGATGCTGGTGTCATGACAGGCTATCTTCAGAAAAAGATCAGGGTTGTTAATCAGTGTAATATATGCAATAGCAGCCAGCACAGTAGATTATCTTTCTAATTCATTGAACCTCCAGGAACTGGGAAAGTTACCACCAAAGAACCTAGACACTGCACAAAGACTTGCATTTCACAAGGCACCCTTTCATTTAGTAAAATTTGTTGTCTCAGTGGAAATGCAACCCAAAAGTTTCAAATTTACTTATCTGTGATCCTTGTACCTGACTTTGTATGAGCTCTGAATCCAAATGAAAAATTTGAATGATGATCACATCTTTGCTTGCAAACTTTGAGCACTATTGATTTTGCTCTTTAATTTTTGTCTCAGTCATATCAGTCAACAACAGCTTTTGAATGTATATGCTTGCTTATGTTGCTATGGTTCCCTTTGCTGTGCTGAGCAAAACCCTGTGAAATGAATTTGCATTTTGCTGAGAGAAATCTGTCTTTTGCTTCTTCTCACTAGGAGATAATTCTTTGTGATATTTCAGTCTCTTGCTGAGAATATTGTCTTAAAATTGCAGAGAATTAGGCTTTATATGAGGTGACAATAACAAAAAATAGATGTGGTTACTCTTAAAACTAATACTATTTTTTTCAAAATGCTGTATGGAAATGTAACAAAGATTGTTTCATCAAGACGAGATGAAACAAGAGGAATCAAACAAAACACAGGACACTGTATTTAATATTTTGTTATAATGCAATAAAAAGTACACTTCAAACTTTGTTTTCTTCTGTTGTTTTTTGTCTTTACAGATAGAAACAGGAAGAAAAGAACTATGGTATTGGAACAGGTGCAAGGAAGTAAAGAAAAATTGAAATAGCTTTTATTTTCAAAACTCCCTACTAGAAAAAGGTCAGTCATATTTCAAAGAAAACCTTCTAATATTTTAGGTTTTAACCCCAAAATTGAGCAAAAAATAGAAATAAGCTATCGCTTCTTTATAAATTTTGTAAGGCAACATTTTGTGTTACTGTCTGATACACCAACACTGATAAAATCTAACTAAAGTGCTTAAATCATGGATTAGGGAATAAAATCACTGGACTGATTGAATTTATAGAAAAAATAAAATCCTGTAACTGCAAAATGATGTGGTAGTTTTCCATGTTATTGAAAATGCAGGGGTATGATTTTGTTACTGCATGAGTCTAGAATGAAAAGGCTGCACCCCAGAAGTCTAAATGAGTCTCACTGCCAGGATCCATGTGAGTATGCAAAGGCAGCTATATATCTTGAGGATATATGACTTGCTCCTCTTCTTAGCAGGCAAACAGCTGACAAAATCTGGAACTGCAGCCTTCAGGACACTCTGGGTTTTCTGCTCATATAGCTACGCATACTGGAGTGCTGTCGCTACTGTAACTTAGGGCAAATTAAATGCTTTTCAAAGCAGAAAGGAAGAGTGTCAATTCCCCGCCTTACTGAAACATGGACTTTGGAGTGACAGGAGCTCACATTCATGACACTCCTTTTCCTTTGTCCTTCCTCCCCTGGGGCTAGTGAAGACACAACCGGGTATTCACAAAGTAAAGTGGTAGTACTCTTTCTGGTATTAATAGGTGATAATGCTAGCACGTGGAGCTGCAGTTTCTGTCAGAAGGGGAGAGAAAACTTATTTCTTACAGGCCATCATGCAGAGGAAAGTAGACAGCATGCTGCAAGGATCTCTGTAAAAGGAAAGGCTGTATTCATAAGTGATAATTTTAACAGTAGGGAGAAATGAACCAAATCCAGACATAATTTGAGATCTAATATTACATTCCAAAATATTTAAAATCTTTTAAGTTATTCTTTGTAGTATCTGTCTAGTAGCTTGAAGATGCTTAATACTGCAGTTCTAGCCATCAGAAGATGGTGACATCTTCAACTCAAAATGAGAAAAGCTGATGGCTAAAACAGCCATGTGTGGTATTGGAATTATTTTCCAATGCTAGACTTAGACTCATAACACCTGCAAGCCCTACAGCATCAGAAAACATTGCTAGAGTGTTTGTGACTAACATAAATTCTCTTCTCAGAAAGAAATCTGACAGCACATGTTCATGAGCTGAACTTCACCCAAGCATAAATAAGAGCAAACATCCTCTTTAGCTTCATGTTAAAGGTCATTCTTCTTCAAAAGCTGTCAGGTGCCTGATCAGATCCAGCAATTATTCAAGCAGGTAAGCCAAGATTTTGTCATTAAGGGAGATGATAATAGAACCACACTGATTAATGTAATTAAGTGTAATCCAGCATAAGTTTAAATAGCAGAAGGAAAGCTCAATAGTGCCAGTGTATCAAACATCAGGTCAATTGTATTGTTGCCTTTCCCTGGGCTTAAAATTAAAAGCCAAACACAGAGGGGAAAAAAGGGTTTTACCTCAGTATTTATTTAAGGATCCTCAGGTGCACCACATCCAGGTAGAATGCATCGAAATGCACCCCAGAATGTACACCGAAAATGCGCACATGCGATGATTCATGTATACAGTTATAGACCTTGCAAATTAGCGTATCTATCCAAGATTCCCCAGTGAGAGGCTCAAGAGAAGCCCCTGTCCTGAGGAACCTTCCCCCTGGCGGGGCCTATCTTAGTTTACAGAATGTGTTCTGGAGAGGACCTTGGTGTCTGGGGCTTTCTGACCCAACTGCGAGGTTCCCAAGATGTTTGGTCTCTTGGCTTAACGGAACTTTGGGTCTAAGCGAGTTATCAGACTTGGGGAATTACAAGTATGTGGGCTAAAAGCACTAAGGATACATGCAAACCTGTATAAAAGGGTATAAAAGAAGGTATATGAGAGGGGTATATGAAAATCAAAAAATCATCATGGCATCAGTATTCATTGGCAAGGCAGATTATGGAGTCACAATGACTGGAATTATCCATTTATTTCAAGATAGAATTTATATCTTTTTATCAGAGACAAAATATCAATGCTTAAATTTTCTGTTACAGAGAACTGACTTTAAAAACCTAGCAAGCTTTTAAAGTCCTTCTCAATTAATCTTATTTCAGGCTTCTCTGCTACATCTCTTTTTTCACCCCAAGAGATACAGAGTATTATTTAAGCCTTGGAAAACTCTTCACTGGAGATGTCCTAACAATATAAAAATTTGAACCTTATGGCCCCTTCTACAAATGTGCTGCTGGCTATTTGCACAATTAATACAAGAACATGAAATCGGATTCTAAGGAGCTATAGGTTCAGGAGAAAAAAATAGCACAGAAAGTGCTTGGATGTAACACAAAAGAACAAGAACAAAATGAATACACTTAGAACAATCTGATAAAGGTGATTTTGTATCTCTATGCTCCTGTGTGGGTTATGCATGCTTTCCCTTTCAGATGTCCCCTTAGGCATGTTGCAGGTAAGACTGCATTTAGGTCTTTGTTCACTCACCAACACGCTTCCCAAAAAGCAAGTTTGTGTCTGACTGTTTAAGACCTTGCTTCTGCTTTGAACATGTTTAGTTCCCTTCAAAAAACGGTCTCTACCTCCCCACCCCCTTTAGAGAAAACAAGTTAACTATTCATGCAAAAAAGTGTGTGTGTGTGTTGGGGGGCGGGAGGGGGGATGAACTGAATAAGAATAAAAGAATAAGAATAACAAGAAGAAAAAATTTTAAAAATTAGTAAGTATAGGAATAGGAATAAGAAAAGGAAAAAAAATAATAAGAAAAAGAAAAAAGAATCAGAATCAGAATAAGAATAAGAATGAGAATAAAATTATGTAGAAGAGGATACAGTAGAAGTAAATATTAGAAATAAGAATAAGAAAACTAATAAGAATAAAAAGTTAAATACGAATAAGAATTCTAACACCACCAAGACCTGATTAAGAGCATCAATGAGACATCGTTGGGACCCATGTAGCGGTGAGGTTTTCTACTTAATCTGTCTCTGTCACTCACTTTCTTGCCTCCCACCTCTTTTCTATTTCTTTCTTTCTGTCTTTCTCTCAATAAAACCCATACTATGGACTTTGGCATATGTCCTTGTTTGCATCCTAATTCAGGCAGAGGCATTTCTGATAATTTTAATAACCAGATCATAACAAGGGGCTAGAAGCCCACAAGTCTGGGGGCTGCTCCATGCTGCTTCCAGTGGGATCAGCTGGGGAAAGTGTGCCACCCTTTGTGGCACAGGCACATTGTTTCGAGGCCCTTGGTGATGTGGTGAATGTGGGACATTGTGCTGTCCAGAGGCCCTAGTGACACAGCAGAGCCCTGCCCTACCAGGGGGTACATAAGGGGCGCAGAGCCCTGCACTGCCCAGTCTCAAGAGAGACGGTCTCTCAGCAGGAAGCAGCTCCTGGGACCCCTCTGCACTAGATAACGTCAGAGATGGAGGAGGACAAGGCAAACCCCAACTCCCAGCCACCCAGCCCCTTGTCCCAGCTGGCTGGAAGACCAGGTGGCAGCTGAGTTCTGCCACTATCAGAGACTGAGGAGGAGGGGGCCTTTGTCACCATGGACAAAGAGTGGGAATATGACATGGATTAAGAGCTTTCTCAGTGGGCAGATGTCAGCAGCCAAGAGCCTTGCCTGTGGGAAGAAGTGACAGTCCGAGATTTTTACGAAAGGCAAGAAGTCCAGGAAGTTTCCCCAAGGGGAGCAGTGACACACCAGGATTGCACCAGTGGGAGGTAGGTGTGAGAGGCCAGTGGGGAGGTGGCACACAGCAAGAGCTGTACCACTGGGAAGAAAGTGTGACAGTCCAGGAGCTGTACTAATGGGACAAAGATGAGGACAGATTCCAAGAATTGTCTGAGTGGGAAGGATATGTGACAGGCCAGGAGCTGTCCCGGTGGGAAGGGGAGGGATACCAGGAACTGTCTCCTTTGGAAGGTGCGCGAGGCCATCCACACATGTACCAATGCGAAGAAGACAAGAGAGACCGAGAGCTGTCCCAAGTGGGAGACAAAAGCCACAAGGAGCTATCCCAAGGAAAAGAATACAATGTCCAAGAGCCGCCCTAATGGGAAAAAGACACGAGTCACCAAAAGCTGTCCCAAAGGGAAGAAAGAGTGAGCAGCCAGGGGAGCTCCCAGTGGGGAGCAGGCATCAGTTACAAGATGTGGGGCAAAGTCTGTGTTTGTGCTCGGGATTGCCTCAACCCAGGTGCAGCATGTTACACGTGTCCTTTGGAACTTCATGAGATTGATATAGGTCCACTTCTCAAGCATGTCCAGGTACCCGTGGAGGGCATCCCTTTCCTCCAGCACAGTCAGCACAGGGTCATTGGCAAACTTTCTGAGGGTGCCTCAGTCCTTCTGTCAGTGTCACCGACAAAGATGTTAAACAGCACCAGTCCCAGCACTGAACCCTGAGGACACCTCTTGTCACTGCTGTCCAATTGGACATCAAGCCACTGACCACAAATCTTTCAGTGTGACCATCCAACCAACTCCTTATCCACCAAGTGGCCCATCCATCAAATCCATCTCTCCAGTTTAGAGAAAAGGATGTCACACTGGCAGTGTTAAATATTTAGCACAAATCCAGGTAGATGACATCAGTTACTCTTCCCTTGTCGCTGCTGAGACAGTCACGACACAAATACACACATACCAACTGCTCCAAGCAAAGAAAGTTTTCTTTAATACTACGTAGCCTCTTTTATACCATTTCTTAGCATCCATGTTACACGTTCATTGGCTATTAGCTAACTACAACACAGTATTATTGGTTGTCTATAACTAGCATACATTCTTGTTACATAGCAGCCAGTTTACTCCCTTCTGCAGGTATCCACCCTCCTGTTATTTATGCTTCGTGCTTCTGTTGATATTACAATGCCCAAGGGTACAAAACCAAATTCTCATGGGTACACAGTGATTGTGCCCAAGTAAAACTCTGTGAGACTTTCAGAACAGCTGTTGGTTCCCACGTTCCCTCATCCACCAACACCGTTACCCCTTTGTTCTCTCAGTCCCTGATTTTCCTTTTGTCACTTGGGTGGTGTAGCTGGAGCACCTGCACTGAACAGAGGCAAAATAGCCATTGAGTATATCAGCCTTCTTCATAGCCTAGGCAACCAGTTCTCTCATTTCCTTCTTGTCAGAGAAATCTGACATTTTCCCTAATCTCCCTTTTATCTCCAACATGTTCCTTCATTATGCATTTTATTTAGGGCCTGTTAAAAGGCAGAAGGTGGTAAACTGATCTAGAGGCATTTAAACGTATCAGAAGGCACAGCTCTCACATTGGGTTGTGTTACCAAGCATGTCCTCATGCCCAGAGACCATTACCATTACACCTCCAGAGGCCTGTTCTCCCAGGAATATTTAATTAAACTGGAGCTTTCTAGGGCAAGTCTGTGCATGTGACACAGATCTTGCACTATTTGACTACTGCCACCCAGCCCTCTGACTGCACAAGCCCCTCCTGAAGCAATTATGTGCCCAAAGGAGCAGCCCCCCACCACATTAACTCGTCCTGAAGTAAGAAAATCTAATGAGGCACTCACTACCCACTCTCCTCAAGGAACACATAGTGTCAGTTTAGAAACTTTTTCAGAGGAATCAGCTTTAAAAAAGAGGGTTTAACTATCTGGAGAGGTACTATAGTATTTCTAAAGGATGTGAAAGAAAAAGAAAACAATTCCATAGGGATTTTTCTTCATTATCACCTTACCTTGAGAAGCGAGCACACAATGAGCAAAGGTCCACACATCTTGATTTTAGAGCTGGGGAAGTGTGCAGCTAACAGTTTTTTAAGTAACTCCATTTTCAGTTACTTCAACAAAATTACCAGTGAACAAAGTGAAAGTTATTGTAGTGAAACGGCCCAAACCAGGCAAGGAGGCACTTCAGAGACAGAGCCAGAGAAGTGGGTATTTGCTTTATTCAGCACACTGGGTGTAGGGGGATCGCTCCTCCCAAACCACACACCCCAGTGCTCCCTACAACGCAGTATAATGGATTAAATCATGAATATTCATCACATTCCTTGGGACAGGCGTGGTTATACAAATTATTTCTCGGAAGTCATTTATATCATTAGCATACATGCCACACATGCGCTGTGTGTCCTGGTGGTCGCACTGAGGAAGGCTTCTCCTCTTCCTAAGTAGTCTTCCTCACAATGCACTTTTCACCTTTCTCCCTGGGGCATGCATAGTCCTTTGGGGAATGATTCAGCGGTTTCTGAGATGATCCTTGTCCCCTCTATCTTGACAAGATTAGGGCGAATCCAGCTTCTTAGGTTTTGTAATTTACATTTGCTGTTAGAATTAACATTTGTCATCTCCTAATAGCTAACTGTGCTTACATGAGTTAGCTATTGACCACCCCTTCTTCAGTAGGAAATTGCAGACTAAAAATGATCACTTAGGTTGTGAAATGTTTCTTTCCATTGAAAGTAGAAGGCTTTCAAATGCAGGAGTTACTGTGGGCGTTTGGCAGCATTGTCTTCACCAGACATTTCCCAAACCACAACCTGTGCCTCTTTCAGGATCATAATCTTACACAGTTTTGTTGTGCGGAGACTTTTAAAACCGAGGAGCGCCTGCTCGGGGCGCCTGCCTTGGAAGGCCATGACCAGCCTCCGAGGAAGCGCGAGCCCCGCGCAGCACTGAGGAACCGAGCTGGGCCGAACAGAGGCACCTGCGGCTCCCAGTCCGGGAAGTTCCCGGGCAGGTCTGAGGGAGCAGAGCCCCAGGAGCAGAGCCCCGGGGGCAGAGCGCCCTGGGGTGCCACTGTCTCGCCCCAGGGCTGGCAGGGAGCAAGGGAAGGGGCGGGTGATCCCTGGCTCCAGTGCCCAGCAGCGCTCCCGCTATGGAGGCGGGCGAGCAGCAGGGGCAGCCGCGGCGGAAGGAGGCCGAGTACTACCGAAGGCACCGAGTGCCGGAGGGGATGGCGGAAGCACTGAACGCCGTGTTCCCGCTGCGCCACGGGGATCTCTACGGGGAGCCTGGTAGCGTGGGGAGGGGAAGCACCCGGAGAGGGCCCGAGAGGCCTCTCCTGGCTCCGCGTCCCGGCGAGGGGCGGCGCGGAGGGGCTGTGTGTGTGCCCGCCGTGCCCGTGCTCCCTCCCAGCCCTTGCCTTCAGGCGAGGGATTGCAGCGAGGAGCTTGACGGCTCTATGGTTACAATCAGTGGTTCCCCTCTGGCCTGGGCAAGGACTGCAATGGTTCTGTGTTAGTGGCCAGTGGCCCTTGGACGCTGCACCAAATATGTGTCCTCAGCAGCCGGGCTTCTTCTTGTTTGCTGGCTGCTTGTCTGGACACAAAACCAAAGCACTCCACAGATGGATGTCCCTAACTGTGAGAAACTGAACTCACACCTCAATTAAAATTTAAAAGATTTATTGAAAGACAAAGTCAACAAAGCAAAAGTAACAGCACTGGGTGCATAGCCACAGCCAGAGGCACACAATTGTTAATACTGGTTAACAATTGCAACCCCCTTATATACTCTATGTATTGCTCAGCCAAATACATATTCATAAACAATTATTCATATTAAAACCTTTTCTGAACTAGTTAACTCCTCCTCCCTCCGCTTTTTTAGAGCAGGTGCAGTCATCCTCGTCAAGGGCTTTTGTTACTTTTTGATACATTCAATAGGTTTTTCAATTCCTTCACTGGCTAAATGTTATCCAATTACAACAATCCTCCTATCTCAACACAACGTTCAAGTTAAAAATGGCTCTAAGCCCCAGTGAAAGCCCACACCCAGTTCCCTCCCCTCGTAACAGCAAGACCACTCCCACAAAGTCAATGTTACAAAACACAACACATAGTATCTATTCCAGTATTTGCGAAAGCCAGCACCATAATCCGTGTTTATCACACTAACAAAACTGCTCAGCAGTGATGACTCTGGGGCCAGCGGCATCAAGAGACTGGGTGCAGTTCACACTGCAGCTGCTCTTGAAAGGCAAATGGGCCTCACTGGAAGGGTTGAAAATTAGACCAATTTTATCTGTTCCCACTTGGCAAAATATTGTTGACATTAGTCCTAATGAAACCTCAGTTAGTGGCAATACTGGAATTACCAATACTGCAATAGTGAGCTACTCTTGAAAAAAAACTATTTCTAGTATGTTCTTTGATGGGAGAGTGGCTGGGGAATTGAAATATTTTGTTCCATCTTATACTGTTTCCCATCTCCAAGTGTTTTGCCATCACTAGTGGAGGGGACTAGACCTGGTAACACCTTTCCTTGCTTTTCTTGGTAGTTGGCATGCTCCTCTTCTTTGTAGCTCTTAGTGTTTCCTAGTTTTCCCACTTGGTAAGTCATGGTTTGGTGACTCTGATACCAGACTAAATAATGAAACTAGGAAGGAGGTGTGTAGTAAACCTCAGATAGCAACTTAATCCTTTTTCTAAACCCACACTGGTGTTTATCAGCTATGATCAGAGACCCACATATATTGGATCACAATAGTTCATCAGGCCCATTACAGACCATGTTGAAAGAAGAAATAGAACTCTGCCTACCAGAAGACTTGGTTTCCACCCTTCTCACAGGGCTCAAAGCTTGCTGGAACGTATAAAGCATTGAAAATGCTGAGTTGCAAGGGACCCTGAAAGGATTTGTTCGGTGGTGGATTTGATTGAAGCGTATTTAATGGAATAAAAACCTCTTTGCCTGGAAATTGACTTTTAATGAATTTTTTTCTCGTTCATTTAAGGCTAACTACTTGTCTAAATGTTCAAAAGCTCTAGTAAATGTGAACATTAGTTGGAAGAAAAGTTCTTGATGAAGTTTGTCAGCCAATATTAGAAGTAGAAATATACTATACAGTTAAAAAATATAAGAAGGTATGAGCTGCTTTTTCCTGTTTTGTCTATTTTACTAGGACAATATCACGGAGAGGCACTATTCTCACATCCCAAGAAACATTTTCTTTTCCATCTTTATGATGAAAAATAAATCCCTGTGACTCAACAACTGAGTGTTGTAACTTGGGGAAAAAAAAGGTGTCATGAAAAGCTAGACAGTGAAAACTTTATGAAAACTTTATTTTCCATGAATTAGACAATATTTTATGAGTGGGATCTGATAGAATATCTTCGTGTATTAAATTTTTTTCTGTCTTAATGATCATGTAGGTTTTCCTTACACCCCACACTAACCTTATAAGTTCACTTTCATTTCACCTTTTTTTTTAATTTTCAGATCCTTATATTTCTCTTTGTGTGACACTCTTTCAGAGAAATACAGTACAAGTGAAAAACAGTATAGATGAAGGCATGTCTTTTACACTGAGCTGATAGGTTGATATGAGTGATAGTAAAGTCAAATATATCCATTTAACACCTGCAATGCGTAATTGATGGCTCATCTCTTCCCCATCCTGAAACGTTCAAGTTAGGTCTTTGCAGCTCTAGCTTTTGTGGAGTAATTGTTTCTAATTTCCATCAGTTAAACTCTGACTCACTTCATTCCTGAATTACATGTAACTTCATAGATATTCACTGGATGTAAAGTTCATACTTTTAAAGCAGGCAACTCTGTGAAATTTGTAAATGATGTCTTCCTAAAGTGAATTTTCTTACTATCATTTATTCTTCATTAGTAGAGAAAGTTAGATTCAAATTATCTAAGAAAGGCAAAACTAACTGATCATGAGAAATGTCCTTAAGCATGAATGCTGATGAATCATGGTACAACAGGCTACCAACAGCTGCAATAAAAGGTGTCCTAATGACTGTATGGTCCTTAAAATTACTCCATTCCATTCTGATAGCATAATATGTATACATAATGCAGATCTGTCAGAAGGTTTTTTCCTATGTAGTTATAATTTAAGTCAAAAAGCTTGAATAATGTCTGCAATTGCCAAAGTATAAGAGGCTGCAAGGAAGGTGCTGGATGAGAAAAGGTAAGTGGAGCAAATAGTAGATGTGGAGATATGTACTTGTAGAGTTGGTAAGGACATACTTAGTCTTTCAAATGACATTTCCAAGTTAGAAATTAAATAGTGTTTTAAACCTTTTTACATCATTTTGTTGTTTGGGATCTTTTTCAGAGGACTTGTTCCACTGTAATGGCTACTCATTCTCAAATAAGTGAAAATGCTTTACCTGAAACAACTGAATCTGATGAGAAAGAAAGAAATTACTCAATTCATACTGCTGTGGAATGGGTCAATGAATCACTGTGAGAACAGAACTCACTCTTCAATTAAAATTTGGAAGATTTAACGAAAGGACAAAGTCAGCAAAGCAAAAGGTAACAGCACTGGGTGCATAGCCACAGCCAGAGGCGCACCGGTCAACCACAGCACCCTCCCTTATATACCCCTGGGTATTGCTTCAGCTAATTACATATTTATAAACCATTATTCATATTAAAACCTTCCCTGAACTAGTTAACATGGCTCCTCCTCCGTCCCTCCTTTTTAGAGCATGTGCAGTTGTCTTCATTGAGGGCAGTTGTTACTTTTTGATACATTGAAGAGGTTTCGATTCCCTCATTAGATGTTATCCAATTACAACAATCCTCCTATCTCAACACAACATTCAAGTTAAAAATGGCTCTAAACCCCAGTGAAAGTCAAGACCCAGTCCCCTGCCCTCATAACAAAACCACTCCCACAAAATCAACATTACAATGCACGACACATCTGCGAAAGCCAAGACTATAAAATGTATTTTTCACAATGACTGAACACAATGTTAAGAGACTTGGAGCCTACTGACCAGTGTCAAGCTGATAAGATGCTTGGATAGGTACTGCATATTATGAAAATTACTACATGTGAAATATTAACCATTAATTTATATTGTTAATGAAAAACATATAGAATATTCAGTGTTTTCTACTACTATTTTTTATATTTTTGGGATGTAATGTCTGTCTCAGATCCATTGCACTACATTATTGCCTGGTTTTCATAATAATGATAAAACATCATGCTGTTTTGGGCTGCCACACTGAACACAGACTGTAGCAAACAGACCTAATTGTCTTCCACTTGAACTAGATTTGGGAAAACGTTGATAAAGGGAATAAGAACTCAGCTGGAAAGTGAGTATAAATAAGATTTTAATGCATTGTTTACACCCCTTTATATATCTTACATACTCCGTTTGCCTGAATTGGCTGTGTGTGACCCATGGGTGAAGTTTCCACTTCACGCATGTAACTGAAATTCAGCCACCTCGGAGTTTGCAGCCTCTGAGGAGACAATTTAGTTTTGGTTTGTCTCAGCACTGATTGTCAGAGGCACTTGCGGGAGGGGGTGCACGTGTGCCACATGCAGAAGGCAACCAGACGAAGATGAGAGAAAACCTTGTGTCTGGGGGGACTTTGGGAGGAGCCGGGGCCATAAAAATAACTGTGTAACAAGCTCTTGGGGTTTTTTGAGACTTGTTGTCTGGGGGCTTTTTGGGTTTGGGCTTGGTGACTGGGGCTTTTTTGTGTCTTGTCTTTTGGGTTTTTTGAGTCTGGGGGCCTTTTGGGTCTTGTGTTTTTGCTTTGGCTCTAGCCTGCTGAGGGCTGCTCCTTTGCCCTGGCCCTAGCCCGCCTGTTGTCGTTTTTGCCCTGGCTCCAAGCTGCCTTTTGGCTCTCCCGCCCCCGCTGGCACTTGGCTCGCTCTCGCATACTCGCCTTCCCTCTGTCTGGGTGCTTGGCAGGACGCTGGCCGACCTCCAAACCTCGTGTGTAGCCTTGTGTCCTGCCTACCCCTTTGCCTGTCCTGCCTCCCTGTGTCCCTGACCGCCGCCCTTCCGCTTCGCTCCTGCATCACTGCCTGAGCCACCTGCGTCCAACCCTGCAAGCTCGCCAGCAGGCAGTGTGCACACACCCGCCGTCAGCGGCGCTCCCCGAACCTCCGGTGGTAACACCTGCTTCTTCTCTCTGTCTCCCCTCTCTCCCTTCTAGTGTTTTCTGCAATAAAGATATTTATAAAGGTCCTAAAAGACACCCTGTCTCATGTTCAAAAGGTTTGGTTACTCTCTCCTAACCTTTTTGATTACAGCAGTTTCTGCAGCAAAATGAGGGAGGGAAAAAGACAGTTTCCTGATCATTCACATGCATTGGTTGAACAGAGTTTCTGCCTTTGTTTTACAGTTGATTTAGGCAGGAGGTTACTCTTCAGCAGGAATAAGAATGGAAGAGGATGCAAATGAAGAATAAAAATGAAAGTGGTAAGGAAAGACAAGGAAATCACAGAACTGAGTAGGGAAATGGAAATAGACTTCAGATAGACGTTGAAAACAATTGAAAGAGGGAAGAAAGAAAGTTTCCTTCTAACACTGAGAAATGGAGGAAATACAGTGAAAAGCAAAAGAGAAAGAAAGAGGATGAGGTGGGAATGGTGGGTAGTATAGAGTAAAAGGAAGCAAGCAAACATCCAACTAGAGGAAAAAGGAAAAAATGGTGTAAGAGTAGAAAAACAAGGTAAGAATATATGGCAAAAAAAAAACCAACCCAAAGGAAAATAGCACCATATGTTATCTCCATCTATTCATTAAACTCAGAGAAAAAAAGGTTGTTAACATTTATTGAAAATTATTATTTATCAGTTTAGTTGCAGCTATCATATACTGTCAGTAAAACCTTCCAATTCATAATGCTGGATGTGTGCACAGTAAATTCACCTTTGACTTGAAATGTAAGTTTTGACTTTGGCAGGTCCATCCAGATATCATAATGGTGTATATTAAACTCTTAGTCAAGCTTCTGCTGATACATATATTACTTGTTTTCACTAATTGAGAGATTACATACGTTACTTGTTTTCATTAATTATGACATTGACTGTAATATTGTTGTTGGACTCTGTGCCTAACTGTTTGGAGTCGGTATAAAACAATCCCCAATACAGTGATTCTTGGGAATCAGACCACTTATTGCAGCTTCAGTAGATGCTCCCTGTAAATGTTCATGTAAGCTCTGTGGGCAATAAATGTGATAGTTGAACTGCTTGTGTTTAAGCATTTTGGATCAAACTGTATCTGAAAGGGAAATAAATTCCTATGAAAATGAAATAAGACTATGGATGTGTAATACTTAAAAGACCTGTTTCCTCTTTGGAAATTCCAATTGAAACAGGCCTAATTTTTTTCACAGTCATTATTAGAAGAAATCAAGTATGTGTACTCCCAATCAGGCTATAATGTAATCTTCCAAGTTGTTTATGCAAAAGCTGAACATTTAAGGGGCATAATAAAGAAGACTGAAAGCACTCAGCCCATACCTACTGGATTCGCAGAGGACAAGAGCTACCACTGGACCTTCAGGTGAAGACCAGACCCTTCTACAGGATCACCACTTCAACAGGACCACTTCATTTGAACTGCTACCAACACCCTGACTAACAGGGTGTCAGGTTGTATCCTGACTCTGTCAGTGTTCTTGTTCTTGTATTGCATTTATTTTAATTTTCCTATTAAATTATAATTCTGCCTTGTGATCCCCCACTGGTTTGTTTTCAAACTAGTACAAAAACTGAAATTAGTGAAAGAAGTTATGCTTATACCACCAGTTGCGTTATCACTGAAACACGTACTGTTTCATTTTTGGTTTTCATAAGTATATTCTATAGACATCATACTAACTAATTATGTACAGAAGTATATAGGTCTTTTCAATATAGTCCTTACAAACTACGTTTTTCATTTTTTTGTTAGCTTGCAAGGCCAAAGTTTTAAGAAATGTTGGTGCAGAATTCTAACACTAATAATATTCAATTAAGTAAAAAGATTATTTAAAAGGAGAACCATAAAGATTTAAGTTAAAAATCTATGTTAGTATAGAGGAAAAAATCAGTGCATTGAAGAAGATGTCAGCAATTGTATTACACAACAATAGATTAGAATGTGATTTTTTATTAGTAGATGGTAAATATTATCAATTGGTTGATATACCATACAAAACAACAAAACTCAAAACAAATTCCCAGGAAAACATAAAATATTTGGGAATAGGTTGCTTTAAAATGAAATTGTGACATTAGAAGGACATACAAAGAGCAAGAAGAAGGGGTGAGACAGATGCGATCAACCCTCTCTTTTTTGGTTTAGCCGTGTGTTGCATTAAAGAATGTATCTGCACAAGATGCCTCCATTAGGGCTGTGATTTCTACTTTGTGTGCTGGTGACCTGAACAAATAGCTGAGCTCGATTCTCTTTCTTTTTGCTTTTCCTTTAACTTTAACAAATTGTCCCCCAGAGCTGTTAATGAGGTCACGTATTAACAATATGAAAATTTTGAAAGTTTACAAAGTCCATTATATGTATTTAAGCAAGTCATTCTTCCTTGTGATTTAACCTTGTGCCTGAATTCCCATAAAATTATACAAGTCTATTATCTGTGAAGGAGCTATGATGACTAGATAAAACAGATTTTTAAAACTGATTTTATTTTCCTTTCACTATAATGATTCTCTATTTTATTCTTTCTACTCTTTCTGCTATTCTTCCCCTTCCTTTCTTTTTTTCTGTTCACTGTTATTTACAATAATTGTAATAATAGTAATTCATGCTCTCAAAACCCACATGGTATCCATGTAATGAATAAGTTGATTAACAAAGTGGTTGCAGAAACCTTTTTTGAGCCTAAAATAATCCGCCTCCTGGAAGACTGTCCTGTCCTGTGTTAGCAATGCATAGCAGTGCATAGAAATGCACAGAAATATTGTTGTATTAATATCTGGAAAATAAAACAGAGAAAGAGATTAGACTAGTATTTACAGTGCTTGTGATTAGGATTGTCTTTCTTCCCAGTCAAAGCAATCAAATGCCTTTAACATTATTAAGAACTAATACTGTGTTGAAAAGTAAATATATTTTGTTAATTTATCAAAGTGGATCTACAGATTCAGATCTAAATGAAAGATATTTCATTTATAATCATCCCCTCTTTTCTATAACTGCATATCCATTAGTTTAGCTCTTTCTTATCATATTACTGAAAATGAGATTGCTCATGTTTCTCTCGTCATTTGCAAGCAATTCAGTGAGAAAGAATGCTGAAACTCTCTTCTTTCAGTTTCTGTTTCCTTGGTCCTTGAAAAAGGCATTTCCATGGTGTGGCAGCTGAAATAGAGCAACTAATCCCAGTGATGGAAGAGCATTCTTGTAGCTCCCATATGAGTTAGCAGACTGTGGTAAAGAATGGTAGCTAATCAGGCACGTACCCTGAGCTGGTATCCTGGTAAGAACTACTGACATTACGTCTCTGCTATTCCATGCAATTCAGTGGCCATCATTAACAGCCGAAGGTTTTGCCTTGGGGTGCAACTGAGTGTCTACCATGGAAAATAAATAAATTAATTAATAAAATAGCTAGAGTGAAATAGAGCAAGAAAATATATATTTCTGTTACTAAAAGATGAAGTCCATCTCCCATGAAGGCAGAAAGTTCTCCTTGCAAAATTATTAGTACGTCTCTGGGATAAGTGGCCTTAGTTTCTGTCAAGCAGCTACCTCTTTTCAGATTGGTTCTGTAAGGTTTGATACCATGATTCTATTTTTCATTTAAACATTTGACTGAAGTGTTGACATTTCAAAACTGAAAAATGAACTCTGAGTTATCAGCATCAATGCATTGACAATTAATGCAACTTGTTAAATCATTTTGTATCCATGTCTTACTTTTATGAGGTTGTCATGGTCACAGATGACAACCCCATCTGTGGAATCAATGATTTCAACACAGTGAATACAGAGAAAACAGCCTTCTATCCACACTTAGAAACCTGGTAGCTAGAAAAATTATTTATCACAGTGTTTGTATCATCATTTGTACAAACTGTTATTTAATTACTCCATTGAATTTTGCTGAACCCTAAAAGTAATTCTAACTTTATCATATTCTTAGCTTAAGCAACAGGAAACAATGGTTGCTGTGTTGATGCTAGTATATGCTATTTTTTTAGTAATTGTCTTTTCCTGACATTTATGTTTGGCACAAATTTTTCCTCTTCCACACAAAAACATGTTTATTCGGGGAAGGATGTCTAGAAATTATAAACTATCACATATGGCTTCCTGCTGCTGTGCACTGATCTGGGTCAGCATGAAGGCTGTACCAGATAAGAACTGGGAGGACACAACTACACTGCCCTTCTGTGCCAGATCCCTTCCTGCACTGCAACTGACAGTCTAGTGCAACCTAGAGCAGCTTTAAAGTTGTTTTTCATTTGAAGCAGCTTTCTCTTAATTTGTACTGCCTCAAAAAATGAGCTGAAATGTAAGAGACCCTGCAACACACTGTCCAGAGATTATTGGCTAGCAATTAGCTAATTGTCTGGCAGGTGGTTTTTGGCAGACATATGTAGAAAGGCAATCAATTTGTTTTGCAAATAATAAAAAACTTGCAGTGATAGTGAGCAGCTGCCAATGAATCATTATCTGGAGCTTTCAGCAAAGGCACACAAGGCTTCTGTCCAATTCATTGTTTGAGCCTGCCTCTCCAAAAGGTAGTCTCGGGAGTACTTATCTGCCTATGTCATGGAAGCTGTTTCAGAAAATACCCAGATGTTCCCTGGAGCATGGTTCCTGGAGGATTTGGGCTGACTGGTTTCATTGACCATATACTGAGAGATGACAGTATCCACTACCCCCAGCTAGAATCAACATATTTAATGTCTTTCAGACAATCAAGGTATCAGGTGATTAGTGCACAATCTGCAGGTTTCCTCCCTTCCCAGTTGTTTCCAGGAGATGAGGACTCCAGAGAGTGCTGCATGTGTCAGGTGGCATCACCTAGAAATAAGCAACCTCCCTTCTTGCTTCCCAGCTATTTCTTTTTCACAGAAAACAATATACAGTAAATTGAGAACAAATCAAGCTGATACAGCAGCTGCCAAAAGTCCCACAGGTGCTGCATGGTTTTATCACGGAGTCATTATCTCTTTGTGCAGCTGCCTTCCTTGAAGCTATGAGAGCTTCTGCATGGCCAAAAGGCGTATGTGACAGCAGCCTAGACCCACTCACCAGGTAGCTCCAGCTTCTCCTAACCCAGGTCCCTGCCTCCAAAGTCACTGCTGCCTGTTTCATATCTTCAGGCTAACCAATCCCGAGTCACTGGTTGGTTTCATCTCCCTATCCCAGCCTTTCCTGTGTGTCCTCTCACATCCTTGTGACTTTATGACAGCCTCTTGGCATCTCCCTCTTCTTCACAGCTGGTCTGTCTTTTATCACCTACTTCATTCTGGGTAATGCTGGCAAGCGAATTAATCACTTCTCTCCTTCCCCTTCCATTCGCTTTTGTCATTTACTCAAAAGTCAAGATGGTCACAAGCAGATTGCTGTCTTTTTCCAGCAGGTAACTCTTGCTTCAGATTTAGGATCTACCATTCAGTACAGTGTGTGGAAACTGCTCATGGTCCACATTCTGCTAGGATTATTGGCTTCCCTGACAGGTTTAGTGGAAAAATGCTTTATAAAAGCTAAACCAAATGGTGAAAGGTAAGATGGGAGCATATCTTACTCATGTTAATCAGAAATCTAATTGGAGAATTATCAGACTTAAACTCATTGTGAGTCCCCAGAGAATGTGGTAGGTTGGAAGAGTACACTACTGAAAAACATTTAGGTGTTGAAACTCACTGCATAGGTTTCACCTCTTTGTCTGCTTACCACATTAGTGCCCCTTGTGATGCTTTCCTGATTTTTAAAATCCCAAATAGGGATTCAGGGAATACTTCCTCTCAAAGATGACCATTGTCTTGTGTGTGTCTTAGACAGCTGCAGTCACTTCAGTCATGAGTGATGGACTAAACCCCTGGTACTTATGGTCCATCACATTGCTGTTGACACACCAAAAGAGCACCCCTTTGCCCAACAGAGAATATTATTCTTTCTGCAGGGTTGACAATTCATTTCTTCCTCCCAAGAAAAATCCCATTGCTTATATTGATGAAAAACCATCAGCATAACAAAGGAGTAGGCTTTAGGCAAACAGCTAGAGGAGTAATTACTTGAGAGAAACATACATTGGGACACCTTTTTGGTCAGTTCTGAGTACATGAATACTTTGGAAATCCTGCATCAAAATAGATTATATTTTCTGCAGAGCCAGAATATGTGCCAAAAACTAGTAAAAAGCCACAACTCTGCTTAAAAGTACTTAAAAGTACTACACTGAAAACATCTGAAAAAATGAGGTTTGAGGTTGATTATGAAATAATGTTCTGGGGAAGTGAACTGGCAAAAAGTTTGAGAGTTTTTAGGGGATTAAGAAACTTCAAATCCCATTTAGATGTGTCAACAAAAAGTTTAATCCTTCATGGATTGCTACCAAAATGTGAAATTCACACCCTTGGGAAAAAAACCCTTAATTGGAAAAGCTACCACGGTATGTACTAATCAACCCTCTTCTTGACAGTTATTACAGATATGCCAACATCTGTATGAGCACGAAGTCTGGGAACAAGGAAACTGCTGACAGTTTTTGGAAATATAAGGTCCACCTGCGAAAAAATTTGTTATATGTTCTAGGTAATGAATTTTGTACTTAGAGGAGAGGACTAAGGCTAATATATGCAAACTAGAGACTAGGCTTCTGATTTTCCCCCTTCTTTTTTATGTAATAACCACCTTTCTGCATATTATTCTTTCCCTTTTTAACAGCTGAATAAAACAGTTTTATATATAGGGAATGAGAAATCAAGCAACACACTTTTTGTCAGTTTATCAAAGACACTTTTCAAGTGAAAGCTGAGGTGTAGTTCATAACATTTTTTTGTTTTAAGAAAGATTTCATTTATTATGCCAGGAAAGGGGGAAAAAAAGGAAAATATTTCATAAACTAATGTTTATATGGTTTAATGATACATCTACTTGTCAGCTCAGTGCAGGAGACAGTAAGCCTAAGTTTATAAAATGTTCTTATAGAAATAAACCATAAGATGGGTAAAATTCAGGTTGTCAAACCCCACAGTGTTATTTCCTGAATGGTAAATCACTGAGAGTCATAGAGTACACAAAAAGTAACCAATTTATTCATCAGCATTTACAGAAATGAATAAGAGTTATGTAGTAGATATTTTGAGTAGGATGTTATGAAAATATTTGCCTAACCTTACACTCAGGGTTAGAAACAGATAACATGACATTATTTTTATTAGCACTGGTTTCCTTCTGCTAATGCTTAAAACACCAAGAAAGAGTAGGAACCTTCAAAGGTACTGCATGTACACATATTTACAGGACAAACAGATAAGCTGGTGAAAAAAAAGGAAATAAAATGGGTGACATTTATCTTAAAAGCGTCATGCCCAGGAAAAGACTGCACCATTCCAGCTCTGTTTAACATCTTTATAAGAAACATGACAGTGGGACTGAGTGCACCCTTAGCAAGCTTGGCAACACCAAGCTACGTGATGTAGTCAACATGCTGGAGGGAAAAGATGCAATCCGGAGGGACCTTGAGAGGATTGTGAGGTGGACCTGTGCAAACCTCATGAAGTTAAACAAGGGCAAGTGCAAGGTCCTGCACCTGGGTCATGGCAACCCCTGGTACCAGTACAGACTTGGGGATGAACTGATTGAGAGCAGGCCTGCTGAGAAGGACTTGAGGGTGCTGGTGGACAAGATCCTGAACACGAGCTGGCAGCGTGAGTCCTGAACATCACTTGCAGCCCAGAAAGTCGCCCAGATCCTGGGCTGCATCAAAAGCAGCATGGCCAGCAGGTCAAGGGAGGGGATTCTGCCCTCTACTCTGCTCTTGTGGGATCCCACCAGGAGTACTGTGTCCAGCTCTGGAGGCCCAGCTTGAGAAGAATGTAAACCTCCCATACTGAGTCCAGAGGAGAACCACAAAGTTGACCAGAAGGTTGGGGCACTTCTCCTACAAAGAAAGATTGAGAGAATTGGAGTTATTCAATCTGGAGAAGATAAGACTCTGGAGAAACCTTATAGCAGTTTTCCAGTACTTGAAGGGGTCCTACAAGAGAGCTGGAGAGGGACTTTTCACAAGGGCATGTCGTGACAGGACAAGGGGGGAATAGCCTTAAACTGAAGGAGGGTAAGTTTATATTAGCTATTAGGGAGAAATTCTTTCCTGGGAGGGTGGTGAGGTACTGGAACAGGTTGCTCAGAGAGGTTGTGTATTCCCCCAGACCTGGAGATGTTCAAGACCAGGCTGGACAGGGTTTTGAGCAACCTGGTCTAGTGAGAGGTTCTCTGCCCATGGCAGGGGTTGGAAGTAGATGCTCTTTAAGGTTTCTTCCAACCCATTCTACAATTCTATGTAATTATTGTGTCCATGTTCACATTGGACTAGTGGAACATCCCAGCAGTGACCTGCGCTATAACACACCTAGAACTATCCAAGACTGGATGTGTGACTAGGAGAGTGACACTATACAAGCACTCAGAGCCAAAAAATAAATATTTTAAATTAACAATTCTGATTAGATTTACTGCTGATCATCATTTTCACCAGGGCAATCCATTTGGCATTAATTCTTACCAGTACTTCTGTGTGTGTGCATGTGTGTGTGTGTTAAGGGAGTGTTCAGAGTCTTGTCATGGGCCACAATTCTGTTCTCCTGAATGGTACTCAGACAGAGCCTGTGACTGTCAGGTGTACGTACAAAGGATTTAGTGGAGGTGTAGTGTATCCATCAGCAGTTTCCAATCTATGCATAAGACAAGCTATAGACGATGTTTTAGGGAGTGTAAGGTCTACTCAGCCTAACCACACAGCCCCAGGAGGGAGCAGAGTACCAGCACATTGCTGCCTTCATGTCCTGCATGCCTGAGAGCCCTGAGAACAAGCTGTCCCCGTGTCAGACTGCTCAGCTGGTGTCAGTGATGGGACACGTACTGTGGTTGCCAATTCTCCCAAGGCTGTTTTTTTGAAGCAAGCTCAGGCTGGCTCAGTCAGCACAAAAGGCACATTCATGCAGCAGGAGCCTGATGCTTCTCAATCTTCCTTGGGGCCTCAGATTCAGGCAGTTTTTCGAATGTAAAAACTGGGAAAAAGGTATTGAGGTAGCTTTTGCTTTCCACTATAGTTTGAGAATTTTTCCAGACGTGATCAGCCCTTGAAATTTCCTTTATCTGCTCTCAGTAAAGTAACAGTGTCCTATTTCAGTAAGGCTTTTAAAACAAATATAGGACCTCTTTGGTCAATACAGGATGCTGGGATTTACTTTTAAAAGTAAATAATAGTGTTTTAAGGTCCTTTTGCCTACCTTCTCAGCTACTTTCTTCTCTCTCTGTCATACTTCTAATAAAGTGCTCATCCAGATCACAGTAAGGGTCCTACCGCAAAGACCTACCATTCTTTTTTAAAATAATCACTAAAAAGAGAAGTTTCCTTTTTACTCCTTCTGTGTGGTAAGTTTTAGAGACTAGCCTTAAAATTATTGTATTCTTTCTTCCTGGAAGGCATACCAGTGCAGTAAGACTGTCTTGTATTTTTAGGCATTTTCCAACTCCAGGTCTGAGTGAATGTCCTACCTGTATCCCAGCTTCATATCAGCACAAGACTCTCTAACTTGCTACATCCTCCAGCACGTCACAGACAGTAGTCCATAGACAGCTTCAGGAATTTACCTTCCTAAACACCATAAACAACTTGCAGGTAAAGTTAGTTCTGCATAGTCTGTGAAGTCTCATATATTACCTCTTAAGACTTAAAGGCTGGTCTCAGATGCCTTCTTTCCCCATTCATAAAATTATAATCCTATGAGGACCATTAAATTTTCAAGTTAATGTTCTCTCTTCGATTCCCACCATGGTTAAAGTAGGTTTGTCTTGTTATTTGCACCATGGAGTTCTTCCAGAAAGGAAAACACTAACTTTGCCACAGGAATGGGGAAGGAGAGGAAAGGCCAAGTGTTATTTATCGCCATAGCCTGGGGGTGTAAAAACAGACTGAGAATATCATATTCCTCCCTTTTTCTTTTAAGGCTTTTCTATCATGATATTACTGTATAAAAGATTAATGTCTAGCTTGGGGGGCTTTCTTTCTCTTGTGGAGTTGAAAAACTCACTGAATTTAAATAGGAAGAAAAAAAATAGTTTTCTTAACTGCTACAGCACAAACCGCAGCATATGAAATTGTCCAGATGTTTCTCAGGGTGTGAACGATCAGAATGCCTGGCAGAGTGGAAAGTCCTTGTGTATACATTATATTGCAATACACAATTAGAAATGCCTGCTGAAAGGAAGCAAAAGAAGCTCCATCTCTGTCCAAAATCCCTGATGAGGGGTGTAGTGCTAGATTGTTCCTCTTTGTTCATGTCATGCTTTACCCATGCATCATCCTACAGAAAGAACTCCCCCACCAGGAAGATCTGCATATATAGCATTGACTTTTCTAGTTCCCCGTAACCTAAGAAAATACAATGAAGTCCCTGAAGTATGCTTTCCCCTGGACTCTTAAGTCCAGGATGAAACCAAGGCAGGTTTTCAGAGTAATGTCTCCTATTCTGGGGAATCTTAGGGGCTTCTTCTCTGGTACCTTCCTATTGTCTTCTTTCATTACTTCCTCATCCCATGACAGAGGAATTCCTTCCTATTGTCCTCTTTCATTATTTCCTCATCCCAGACAGAGGAATTCCTCCTTCTGGGTGAGCATGCCATTGTAGCACCCTCGTAAGAGCATGTGTAATGCCCAACTTGTTGGGCATGCTGAGCAGCTATTGAATTGCATGGGAAAGTCTGCAGGACTGACCAAACTCTTTTCCAGGCACGGAAGGGAGCTTTTATTTTGGGTTATCAGTAAAGCGTGCACTATGGTAGTGGTACAGTGTTCTCTGAGATACTCAACCACTTCTGCTTTCAGCACAGGTCTTACAGAGGTTATGTGTTTCTGTCCTGGCAGAACACCATTATTTGCAAATTACGGGGTTCTTCTGTTAATGAGTCTTTAAAAGTTAGAGGGATTTTCCACCTTCTTTTCTGCAACAGTTCTGATGATTATGGGGAGAAAGGACTGTGTACAGAAAACAAAGTGGGTTCATTTATGACTGCCCAGCAAACACCTTTCTTTTAATTGCAGGACTGTATAAATATCCAGGTATTCAGGCTGTGCGTAACTCTGGATGAGGGCATAGACATACACAGAGCAACACACTCTGTTGAAGGTGAATTACACATCTATGCTAGGTGGAGTGGGTTGCAAATAAAATGAACACCAATTCTGGAAGGAATGTGTAGACTACATTTGGATGAATAATTACAGCCAGATGAAGCACACTCTTAATTTTGATGTTGTTACATTAAATTAATAGAATTAATATTTAATATCTTAATTGATTTATCAAAAGACTGATAGTGATCTTGTTTTGTGGGGTTTTGTCAAGTGCATTTTCCTGGTGAGTCCTGTGCTGTTATCCATCCCCACTTCTGACCAATGCCATAAGGCAACACACTCTCTGAAGGGTACAGAAGCTCACGGTACTCCTATGGGAGTGTCTACTCAGCAGTATCAGGTATGTGATTTATTCTGGTTCTCTAGTAGGTATTTATGGCTTGTGACAATTTTGTGTCTTTTCAACTATTATTTGTCACTCAGTGAAAAGGTGCGAAACAGACTTGACATTTTCTCTTATTCTTTATGAGTACTGCGTGCAGACATTGATCCAACAGGATTACATGAAAGACAGCTGCAAAAAAGGAAAGTTTCAATCTATCTGACATGTCTGAAGGGTGTACCCAAGGACTATGCTGTGTATATTCTTGCTTCAGAAAGAAGAGAAACTGCTTTTGCATTAAACCTTTGTCTTGGTTCTGCCATTGTGCAAGCTCTGGGAAAACACTGAAGTGTTCTGATGTGCCATGGCTTCACTCGTTCAGTGTCTGATATTAGACTCTGTCAGAAAATATCTTTATTTTCGTCTGACAGACTGATGGAATAAGGACTTTTGCTTTCTGCCTTTCAGCCAAATTACTGTGTTGTGCTTGTTCATATCAATATCTTTCACATTAAATGAAAGCCATACATAATGTTGCTAAATATAAAGGCAATTCTCTAGTAAAAATTCTCAGTATACATGACAGATCCTTTAAAATTTGACCTTTTACCCATATCACTTCTTCATGGGGATTGTCAAATAGTTCCCTGGATTTAAGATTTATGCCAGAGAGTTTCAACTGGGAAGTTTGGGTACACACAGAATCACAGAATAGTCTGAGTTGGAAGGGACTCACAAAGATGCTAAGTCCAGCTCTTAAGTGAATGGCCCATATGGGGATCAAACCCACAACCATCGCATTATTAGCACCATGCTCTGACCAACTGAGCTAAATGGAAATGTTCTCCTCAAAACCAGAGAATCTCTGGCATTAAGTAAAAACTCTGATTTTTCTCTGCTTTTTTGCTTAGATTCAAGAAGTAGTGTAATTTTTCTTAAAAGGTTTATAATTTGTTTTTTTCACATGAAATGTGACATTTTCAAGAAAAATTGTTGATTTTTTTGTATAAATTCTTTTCTTGGGAAGAATTTCCATTTTTAAGACAATCTCAGTGGAAATCATCACACAGGACACTTGAGTTTGGTTTTCAGTTGTTCTTTGTTGGTTTTGTGTTTCTGTGGGAATTATAGAACCTAATGAGTTGAATAAATGGATTTTTAACAGGCTTATTACAATGAACACTTGCCAACATGTTCTCAGCTTGAAACATAAAGCTCTTAAGATTTAATTTTTAGCAGCCTTTCTTCAAAAGTAGAATTTAATTAGAACCCAATTATACTGAAACTGAGGTAACTGCTGAGGTAGTGCAATGGATACTCAGTCCCATATGGTCTGATTTATAATCCACCAGCACTTTGAAGAACTACCTTACTGTTTTCTCTATATTTATATGTATTTCCTATTAATATGAATTAGAATTGCATGGCTGCTTTGCATGTATTTGAGAAAAAAATTTAAATAAAATCATATAAGAATGTCTATTTTACTATATATTTATTATGGCTTTATACTGCCAAGAATAAACATGCATAAATTCATGTTGTATTTAAGGGTCTGAGAGTTTCTGTTGGAAAGAAAAAGAGGAAAGTAAAATCTTTCAGAAACATCAGTATCACCTCAATTCCTTTGTACAAAAAAAAACCTTCCTAGAGAGTACAAAATAAGGTTTCCTCACAGCAATGTGAGCCCAAAATAATGTTTCTGAACTCATGATTTCTAGTTACTCCAGAGTTAAAAAAAGGTGTTAACAAACATCTCTAAGTTATATGTTAATCCATTAACATAAAAGTTATTTAAAAATCCACCAAAACAACAAAATAACATAGATCCAGACTATTTTCTTACCTTCACCATTTTTCTTTGAAGGAATTCCTGACACTTTTAAGGGCTTTTATCTGAGATTTCTAATTAATTACATGACTAGAACTTAGAGCAGAAAACATCTTCATGCTCTCTCTACATAAGGCACAACATAAGGTACAAGACAATGGAGGATCAGAAGGGTCAAAAACAGTAAAGAAACAGAGCCCTGAACAAATGGCCCTTCTTGACTCATGCTCTAATAATTCTTGGTCAAATTCCAAGTCAAAAAATGCTAAAATTGCTTATTTTTTAATGTTTAACAGGAAATGTTAACAATTAAATGGTAATTAATTACCTACCTGATTAGCATTTCCTATGAGGTAGTTTGATGTGGACTTAGGTTAGTTTGTTAAGCTCAAGTTATTGTCTCAAAAAATTATTTTGTGTTTTCAAAATGGTTTCTGTAGGACAATAACCTATTTTTAAGAACAATCTTCTGGATGATCAACATGATGACAAGGTTTGGCAGGTTACCTAATTGGCAGTAGGGTAACAAGTACTAAGTGTTGTGTTACAACCTAAAAAATCTTTCCTTTTTTTTTGTAATGGAAAGCTCCTCTGACTTCCTCTCTTTCTCTTACATGCAAGAGGCTTCAAAACACATTTATTGTATCTATTTTCTCCAGTTACACATCTGATTGCAGATCTGACGTCATGGGAATTGCCAACAGCTCTGCTTGTTGGCAGCTCAGTGTCACTGAATGCTGATACTGTACATCACCACTTAACTTCTCAGATCACACTTGCATCTACAATCCAAGCACCACCACAGAAAGCTGATGAGTATTCCTAAAGAGAAGGAAAGACTGTACAACCTGCCATGTAAACAATAATTGATCTGCAACCTTCATACAACCATAGAATTGTTAAGGTTGGAAAACACCTCTAAGATCATCAAGTCCAACCATCAACCCAGCAGCACCACCATGTTCACCACTAAACCATGTCTTCAAGTGCTGTAGCCACGTTTTCTGAACACTTCCGGGTATGGTGACTCCACCACTTCCCTTGGAAGTCTCCTTCAGTGCTTCACAATCCCTTCTGTGATTTTTTTTTTTCCCAATAACAATGTAAACCCTCCCTGGCACAACTTGAGGCCATTTCTTCTCATCCTGTCATTTGTTACTAGGGAGAAGAGACCAGCACCCACCTGGCTACAACCTCCTTTCAGATACCTGTGGAGAGTGATAAGGTCCCCCTGAGCCTCCTTTTCTCCAGGCTAAACAATCCCAGCTCCCTCAGCCACTTCTCATGAGACTTGTGCTCCAGACCTTTCACCAGCTCCATTGCCCTTCTCTGGACTTTGTTCCAGCATCTCAATTCAGTGCTTGATTACCCGCTGTTGAAAACTACCAAAAACTTCTTAGCAATGCACTCGTTTTTTTTAGCCCAGTTCAGGCTGCTACTGTCATTTTAAAATAGTCATAAAACACATTTACATCCTTGAAGAGCAGTTCTGAAGTTGGTTGAATGCCTAGCAGGGGCTTGCCCATTTGGGACTCTCACAGGGTGTGATCATCAGCATGCCGATCCTCCCGTACACACTGTGTAAAAGGACCATTTCCTCCTCTCTGCACGTAGTCTTTGTTCTCTACTGCACTTGTGGGCAAAAGAGTCAAACTGGGAATTTGCATCTGCTCGGGTTTTAATAATATTATTCAGAAATACATCTTTATTAGCTGATTTTCTGGTCAGCTGCTGCTAAATCCTGTCCAGGTATAAGCTGATTTGAAGCTTTGATGTTTAATTGAAATGCGTTCTTCAGCCTGTTGTTAGTACTGGTCAGTATGCTGGAAAATGCAGCCTGACTTCTTGTGATACAAGCTGTCAGGGTGATGCAGACACTTTGTTCCAATAAAGGCTAAACCCATAAAACTGCTCTTCTCTGTAAACAACACACAGAGCATCCAAGAAAACCATAGTAAAAGGTCATTTTGTAAGTGGCAAAGCAAAGATGTCCAAAATAAGTAAATATTGGATTTATAGTGACCCTTACAATGTTCAGCTCCTTCCCTGTGCAATGCATAGAGAAGTGCTAGGGGAGTGGAAGAGTTTGTGCCTAGAAGTAACGATATCAATAATGGCTCACTCAAATGTTAAGGAAGACACACCCCTGATTTTAGCCTTTTCTTCTTTGTCGGTGCTCTGATCCACAGCTGAACCAGACTTCTAGAGCAACCATTTATCATAGAATCATGGAAGGGACCTTAAAAATAATCTATTTCCAATCACCCTGCCATGGACAGGGACACCTTTCACTAAACCAGATTGCTCAGAGCTCCGTCCAACCTGGTCTTGAACACTCACAAGGATGGGGCATCCACAACCTCTCTGGTAAACCTTTTCTGGTGCTTCACCACTTTCTTTCAGTTTGAAGCCATTCTCCCTTGTCCTGTCACTATATGGTCTTGTAGTCTCTCTCCATCTTTCTCGCAGGCTTTTTTTTTTCCTCTTTTACACCTGGGACTTCGCCTAACTGCCATGACTTTTCAAACATCAAGGAAAGTGACTTGGTAACTACATCAGTCAATTCCTTCAGAACTCTGGGATGCGTCTCATCAGGTCCCACTGACTTACATTCAAGTTCCTCAGGTGGTCATGAACCTGATCTTTACTTACAGTGGGATCATATTGATTATATTGCACTGTCTTGAGATCATATACGCTTAGTTCTGAGTATAACTCCAGACTTTCAGTCTCATAAAATACATGCAAATTCTAGTTTGGCTCTTCTAGTCTTCTCCCTACATAACCTTGCAATATCCTTATAGTCCTCAGAAGTTACCTGACCCTGCTTCCAGAGATAATAGATTCTCTTTTTTTCTCTAAATTCCAGCCTAACTTCTCTGTTTAATCAGGCTGGTATTTTTCCCTGATGACTTGTCTTTCTACAGTTGGGGGCAGCATGCCCCTGAATATCTAATAATTCCTTTTTAAAACACATCCAGCCTTTCTGAACTCCTTTACACTTCAGAACTGACTACCAAGGGACTCAGTAAATCAGTTCTAAAACAGGCCAAAGTCTGCTCGCTGGAAGTCCAAGGTGGAAGTTCTGCTGGTACCCCTCCTTATTTCACCCAGTACGGAAACTCTAACATTTCCTGGTCACTATGCCTGAGACAACCATGGACTAACAAATCACTCACCAGTCCTTCTTTGCTCACAAACAGAGGTCTAGCAGGACCCCTCCTCTGGCAGGCTCATTTACCAGCTGTGTTAGGAAGTTGACTTCCACACACTCCAGAAACTTTCTAGACTGCTTCCTCTTTGCTGTGTTGTATTTCCAGCAGACATCTGTCAAGTTGAAGTCCCCCATGAGTACAAGGGTCAGCAACCATGAGACTTCTGCCAGCTGCTTGTAGAAGCTGCTCTCTCTCTTGTAGAATGCCTCCTCTCTCTGTTCATCCTGGTAGGGTGGAATATAACAGACTCCAACCACCATGGTGTCCGCCCTGCTGACCTTCCCCCTGATCTATGCCCACAGGCACATGCAGTTCCACCCCACCACCTCTCCTGCTTTGCCTGTTTCTTCTAAAGAGCTTATAGGTATCCACTGCAGCACTCCAGTCATGAGAGTCATCCTGCCATGTTTCCATGATAGCAAATACATAACTGTCCTGTTGTACAATGGCTTCCAGCTCCTTGTGCTTGCTACCTATACTGTGTACATTGGTGTAGATGCACTTCAGCTGGCCTAGTGGTTTTGTCCCCATCACAAGCCTGCTACCCCCTAGGCTGATCTCTAGTGAGCCTGGTCTTATCCCTTTCCCCCTCTGAGCCTGGTTTAAGACCTCTCAATCAGCCCTGCTCATTCGTGACCATAGTTTCTGTGAATGTTTCGACTGAGTTAAGAAAAATATCTATGGGGCAGGTATGTTGTAAAGATTTGTCCTGTATTGTAAGTGAAGTGGCTTTGTTGAAGATAATAATCACATCATGGTGTAATGCTAAATGAGATACCTCAAGTCGTTTGAGAATTTAACCATACTGACATTTCACGATTCAGCAGTGTATGTCATGTTTCTAGTATTGACTGGGTGGAGCGAGAAGATGCGATCAGACTTATTTTGTACTAGCTCTGGTCTATAAAAAAATAAATGTCTTACACTGAGGAAACAGTAACTACGTCTATTCTCTCATTTTTCAAAGACTGAGAAGAGATGGTAGTTTTCTCAGTCATTGCAAAAATATTTTTGAAAGAAACCATCTCAAAACTCAGGAGAAGAAGATGGACAAGAACTGATGCTTCTGAAATAAGAAAATTTTCATAACAGAAAAAAATCCCATGGCATTTTAACAACTGTTTTGGCATAGATCTCAATGTAGTGTGTGAAAAGCTGACGTGATCTTATTTACAGTTTTCCTTTGTTTCTTTGACTACAGTTAGAAGAAAATACTTCATAAAATGCATTCTAGAATAATTTTAATTGTTAGCAAGCAGAGTTGTCTGAAAATAGCTTTATACATACAGCTGTACTTATATACAATGTATACAGAAGCACAGTAACAGACACTTCCAAAATGTGCACACTGGGTTAGCAACATGCCTAGTAAAGCTCCAGACAGATTAACTAATTCACCCACACCATGCTACAAGAATTTGAGAGGCGCTATATACAATTTAGTTTACATACTTGAAACGGACTTCAAAGGTTAGGTCTGGGAAATAATGAACCAAAACTGTGCTGATTTCCTGACAAGAAGGAGTTACAGTCTACCTCAGAACACCTTCCCTTCACAGCAAAAAGGAACAGACTGTAGCTTGTCATTCTGCCAGAAAGCTGGCTTATGCTGTCCACACCAAACACAGCAATTTAAGACACTGAGTGGAGAGCATGAATCAAACAGAAGCATAAAATCCACTACAAATTAGATTATTATTTTTCTGTTAGGGTACCTGTATCATCTGGTAATGTCCACATCAGAAAAATTCATTTAAGAAATAAAAACCACAATGGATTTAGAAGCTCTGTGAAAGGCTATGCAGTGTAGAAAGATTGCCAAAAAGATGAGGAGCAGGGAACAAAAAACCCCAGCAGAAATAAACAGAAAACTTGATTGAGTCAATGATATACATCAAGAATTGACAAAGGAAGACTTTAAGCTTTAGTACTTTGCAGGTGTAAAATATTTGTGAATGAAAAGGACTCAAGAATGACCAGAAGAGCAGAGTTCAAAACTTTCTTTGGCATCCAGGAAGAATTAGTGGTATAAAATTAAAAGAGTTCTAAGAACATGTGGGCTCACACAGAAATAAGGCATGAAGAAAGAGAAGAGGCAAAATGGAGAAAAAGGAGGATGAAGCAGTGTTAGGCAGTTACAGATGTGTCCTGGTTCCAGCCAGAAAAGGGTTCACTTCTGCAGTAGCCAGGAGGGACATGGCCAGGACCCTGAGGTTATTCTATACCACCTCATGCCAAAGCAGGGGGTGGGGGAGGCATGGGTTCCTTCCAGTCAGGCCGATGGTGAAGTGAGCGGCTTAGCGCCAAGTTCCCCATGGTGAGCACTTGCATGTGAATCCTTCACCTCTTGTTACTAATTTTAATAACAGTCTGTTATTAATATTCTTGTTGCTACGGTTTGTTGCTTATTTCATTGCTGTTTCTAGTAAACTGTTATCATGTTAACCCTTGATATTTACCTTTTGTGCCTCCAATTTCTCCTCTCCATCCCGGTGCAGGGGGAGGGAGAGAGGGAAGTGGGGAGTGAGACAGCAGCACATGGTTTGGAGTGTTTCAGTGGTAACACTAAATTGGGGAATGCCATTCCTACACTATGACAGGATGACAATTTTCTAAACCATTCCATATAGATTTACAAGTTCATGTTAATCAGCTCCTTTGTATAAAGACTTCCAAAGAGCCAGTGAAGCCACAGGGCAACTGCAACCAGCTAGGGTAGGCCATATGGAGCCAGTCTACACTGAACTTAGTAAGGTTTCTCATTTGTGTGCTGCACACAACTTTAACTACATTGCATCCTCCCATGGGTCTCCCCAACTGGACCATGCTGGTTGGCATTAAGAACTTCGATCTGTTACTTTCCCTGTTGAGTGGTCACAACTGGGGATTTTTTTTCAGATAATTAGCTAGAACACTTATAGATTACATTAATATAACTTCTTACTGCTTTAAAAATTGGTGTAGGGATATAACTAGTCTTGAAGAAAGAGGAATTGAGAAAGAAATTTTGAACTTCAGGTGGTTCACAGAGTTACAAAGAGAACTAAATAAGCTCAAGTGTATTATTAAGGACAAAGGGAACAGCGAACTGATACACTGCATTAGCACTTCAGCTTTTGAAATTATAAGATTAGCAACTAATTCTGAAATCCAATCTAAATTTCTAGTGTACTCTCTAGTATTCACCTTAAAGAAGTCACTGCACAAGTACAGGATACAGTGTAGTGACAGAGACAGCTCTGTGCTGGAGCAGTTTCACCCAATTGTAAAGAAAAAGACACTTAAAATGATATTTGGCTCATGAACTGGCCATAAAATCTACTTCCACAAGGTGCCTTTGTCTGCTATTACTGCCCCTTCTAAGAAGGATGCTGTGAGCACCTTCTCTCTGGAGCTCAGACACAAAAGCTAACCTCTCATCTGGCTTGGGAATGATTATTTGTCAGATTCTATGCCACTGTATAAGGGGGGAATCATCTCTGAAACCCCCATTCAAAACTTTTATATGAACAGCCTTGCATAAGTAGCAGCAATAAGCTTCAGTCATTGTGTCTATTTGACTACCTGTGCTGACATGTGAGCTGATTAAAGAAAAAATAAATTAAAAATTAAAAGTTTAATTTAATCCAAAATGCCTAACAGTCTTAATCAGCAATGCTAGTACACACCACTGAGCTAAAAACATGCAAAATCTATTAAAGCAAAACACAAGCCTGGATCAATATTCAGTTAAAAATACACATTTTCAGATCAGAAAATCTATACTTTTTAAAGCAATGTTATATCAGATACACTGCTTTCCTTTATGTTAAACATATATTAGCATCTCCTTTAAAATACAATATGATGCCAGTCAGTTTTGTTTTCTCAATAAAACATACTCTTCATTCTATCTAAGTGTCAGACTAGGTGTGAAATAATGTCAGATTGGCCAGAATTTAACAGATCCTCTCTTCTGAGGACTGTCAAAGAACAAGTGCCAAAAGTGAGTTGCAAGCTGCAAAGGAAAAGTCCAGATTTGTTTCACAGTCAAAAATCACACCCATTAAATCATAATGACATTTCTTGTTTCAAGTTGTGCCCATTCAGTTGTGTCATGGTAGTTACTGTGTTCCTGGTATTGCTTTTCAGGGAAGTCATTTGAATGGCAGAAGAGTTGCGCAAGTAGCTGGCAGATCTCTCTTTCTGAGTTTTCTTCCTGCAGCAAAGCTGGTTGTTGAAATGTCTTCTAAAACTCTCACTGAGAAAATACAGTGCAAATGGGTTGACACAAGAGTTGCAGAAGCTTAGCACTCGGGCCACTAAGGTAACAACCATATGTCCCATCGATGGATCGATCTTATTGTAATGAAAAGATCTGTACATGTATAGCACATGGTTAGGAAACCAGCAGATAGCAAAGAAGCCAACAAAAACTAAAACAATTTTTGCCAGACGCTTCCGAGTTTCCATCTGAAAAGATGAAGAGAACCCAAATGAACAACAATGAATAGAACTACCCCACATAACAGACTTAATTAATATGTGTAGCATTTTACTCTATAGTAGCTTCAACGATTATCGTAAGTAAGGACAGCAAAAATGCTTCCTTCAGGGCCTGAATTACTTTTGCTATCTCATTTACTTTCCTTTTCCTCTTTCAGTTTACTTTCAGTGAAAGATCTTAGCTGTTTGCAGTTACAGAAGATTGCTCTTTCTATATGATACACACAGCAACAGCGATCCATGACCCAAGGAAACACTGACTTTTAGCCTGTAAGCATGCACCAAAGGATGTCATGAAACATAACCTTTTCTGACAAGATCCCAGTGCTTGGCTCGAAACTTTAGTTCTAGTTAGAAAGCTATTTAGAAAGTGCTGGCTTCAAAATCTAGAGATATCATGAGATAGGCATTACTAGGGTGTTAGCTATACAGTGCTACTCATATCCCTTTGTTTTTCACTAAGTGTCTCAGCTCGCACCTCTCCTAGAGAAACCACCAAGATTGCATTCCCTGTCTGAAGCATCTTAATTCCAGGGTAAGGTGAAAAGTTCCATTAATTGCAATAACGTCACAAAATGTACCTTAATTGCAGTGCTAAGGTGTAACAGACTACAATGTAGATACCGAGAGCAGCTGAAAAGATGGCAGGATACAAGCCTACACAGTGGTTCCAAAATGAGAGAGGGAGATAAACTGGCCAGGTAGAAGGCACCAAAGAGAGGCAGTAAGTTTCTCCATATTCCTCCTAAAAGATTTATTATGTATATCAGGCATGAAAGTTTTGTAAAGGAAGGAAAGTTTTCTATTCTGCTCAGTTTTCTGGGGAAAAAAAAATCAAGTGAATTTATTCTAACAGTTTTTCAAAATCTGTGAAATTAAATGGTTTTCCTGGGTCTGTCTAAACAAAACACAGTGAGGAATTCAAAAAAGATGGGAAAACTTTAACATTCAAATTTGGTACAGACAGATTGGAAGCAGACTAAAAGGTGCAGAAATATAGTGTGAATATTACACTTGGCCTAAAGAAACATGAGCTGATAGCAATAGTCTGAATTTATTTCCTCTTGCTGGGAGATATGTAAGTACACCAGAATTTTCTATTCTTCTGAGCCTCATAGATTAACAAAGAGAAAAAAAACTCAGTAGAATGAAAAAATATGTTCTTACTTTGAAAATATATGTGAGTACAGAAATGTGGTATAAATTAAATATTGTTTCCATCTAGAGGGTTCAGCCAAAAGGCTCTCTATATTTCACAGGAAAATAAAATAATACATGAAGTGCTAATATGTATGCACTTTTGACAAGAAACAGACTATAGTAGAAATGAAACATTGATCAAAAAGGACGTAAAGGAATGTAGTCTTTCTAAAAGAATACGTGCATGCAAGGAGATTTCTGTGAGTATGAAAGTAGTTCTTTAAATTACTGGCAGAGAAAATTGCTCAAAACTGTTTAAATGGGCATAAGTATTTTTCTCTATCAATACTAATGCTTTTGCAAAGCAGTTGAGGCACTTCCACTGCAAAAGGTGTTGTTTGTACATATGTGTGTTCCTGCTAATGTTGCTATCTTATTGCTTCCTATGCCTTATGGAGAAGATTGGCTTTGTTCAGCATTTTAAAATGCTTTGTCTCAAAGGCATACAGAATCTATACTAAGAGTTTTATAGCATCTATAACAGAAGGGATATTAGAAAAACCCAAGTTCAGTATTGTATCCGAGAAAGTCAAAAAAAGAATCACTTAATGCTCTGTGTTTACATTTCCAGCACTCCTTCATCTGAGAAGAGTCTTAGATCCCCTATGTAAAATTTTCCCTGCCTGTCAGTTTTCTCATTTCCAAGCACAAATAAAAAGGGACAATTCTCAAAACATTCATGTAAGATTTCTTTCCTAAAATGACTGCCTATAGAAATAGGTGGAGCCGCCATCATTAATTACAAAAACATCATTCCTCAGTAAGAATACAAGTAATGGTTACAGTAACAGCACATACAAACATATATACCAATCTCATTTACTGTTAGGATTGTGCACGGATGGCAATGGATTAATAATTTTCCTTGTTCATATTCATTTACACAGTGGGCTTAATACTGAGTAATTGTGAAAACAAGGAAAATTTTCAGATAATCCTTGGCTTAGTTCATGTGGAAACTGAACTAATCCTCTACAAAATCCAACAATTTGGATGTTATAATTCCTTAACTTTCATTTATAAGTGTATACAGCACACAAATCTTTTACTGGGATGTAAAAAGCAATTTGCTTACCTGTCTTTTGGAATGCTCACTGTGTTCCCCAGGGATGTTGTGAGCACTTTTTATTAAACTCTTTGCAATATGATAGTAGTAGATACTAATAATCACAAGAGGAACAAGGAAATACACAAGGAAAAGCAGCACAGAATGGATCTTTGGGTGCATGTCGTCTGTCATGGGGTATGGTATGCACGCTGTGAAAGTGGCATTATCCGTGTCATTGATGTGAGCCAGTTCGGAGAACACTGCTTCAGGAACTGCTAGGAGCATGGAGATTACCCAGATGGCAGTGGCTTTAAGACAAGTCCATAGCACTGCACTGGAGGTCTGGATGTCCATGGGATTTACAATTGCTTTGTACCTGAAATTGATCAAAATGCAGATGCAAATTAAAAGATATTCAAATTCAACATGTAATGCACAAGCTTACTTCATATCGTTGATTAAAATAATGTCATGCTTTTTTCTTATTTGAAATGTCAAGGGGCTTGTAATCTTTCTTAAACTTGCATTCTCTAAATCTCTACCTTTTTTTGTACACACTAATCAGAGCAGGCAAAAGGAGCCCTGGATACAGCCTGTGGCTGTAGGTGCCCATCCTGTGCCAGTGTGGTGAAAGTGAAGAATCAGCCATGGCTCTACCCTTTCCTTCTCCAAACACCCCCAGCAAATCTCCATATGTGCATCCTACATCCCATACTTCCACCTCACTCTGGTACCAGCACATGCTCACTTAGTGTTCCCTTCCTTCTTTCCTTGGCTCCTGAAGCCCAGGGTTCTCTCCTGCTGCCACCACAACTTTCCCACTCTAGGATGCTCCCAGCCCCCCTCAGAGGAACAGATGCATCCTCATAAAGTCAGGCATAAATGACTCCCAATGGCCTGTGCAGAAAGTATTAAACTCTTACATAAAGTAAACATTTCCACATCAATAGTTGGAAGCTGCTGCTCTACACTGCATTTTGGAAAACGGTCTCGCACTGTATGATTGCGATATAAACCTTTGTGGAATTGATAATTTCATAGCCCTCGCAATGGAAACAGGAATAACTGCAGAGAATGGAAATATCACACTAGAGCAATGCAAAATAAATTAATAGAAGTAGACTTTGGTCAGGAAATTTTTATTTAAAAAAAAAAATCATTGCAGGAGGTGATACAAAGTCAAACTTTCTTCATGAAAATGCACATGCTGTAAGGACAAATATAATTTGAGAAAAATATTTCAAGGATACCTTAAAGTTCTACTTAGATTTTTAATTTATTTTACATTTGTTTTAAATGTAAGTAAATTATGCTTTAATGTTTTTATTAAAAACTAAACCTTAAACAAAACATTTCATTTTGTCTAAGCTGTGGCAATATGGAAACTCATGGGATTTTTTTAACTTCTTTAATTTTTTTGCTTCTACTTTCAGTTTGATTTGGAATGGCTGAGTTTTTTCTGAAAGAGACGAAGTTCTGAGAAATGGAAAAAATCATACTTCTTTAATATTCAAAGAAAAGTTTAACAGGAAGAGGGGAGTCAGGAGAGGTTCATACTCCAGGTACATAACTTTGTTCACCCTCAGGTGTTTGTAGTGAGTGGAGAAGTACTTTCAATAAATCACCCTCTAAGGTGCTTATTTTTTTCTCTGTTAGCTACACAGGGATCTTAGATTAAGGAGAACAGTAACTTAGATGCCTCTGCTTTGTGATGAAACTCCATATCCATGCATGTAGATGGATGTACATGCATATAGGTGTATAAATATGTACGGGTATGAGCACACATGTCAATACTTGCCAAGGATTAGTTTGTACCCAAATATAACATGGTTGCTGAAGGGAATTTCTGATAAATGGAGCTGTGATCCCAAATACCCCTTAGGGCTAATTTGCAGGTCCTGACATGTAGTTCATAGCCCCTCAACACCTGAAGCAGATGTTTGCAGCTGGCTAGGCCATGAAAGTGTCTGGAGCAGAGCGCTGTTGTGGTACCAAAGGAAACCTCTCCTTTAGAGAATGTGTGAGTCAAAATGTGCCTTGGGGTCCTCTTTCTCAGGATTGTGATAAATTGTTTAATCACTAAATAATTAAAAAGAATGGCTATTAATGTTCATATGCTCTCTCAGTTCAGAGAGAGAATTTTTACTCTATTTTCACCATGATCGTGGAGTAGAAAACAAAACTCAGCAAACTGTGTCTGTTAATTTATATTTACCATTTCTGCTAACACACGGTGAGAAACTCCCTGGACACCAAGGTGTAAAGAAAGCCTTTATAATGCCATAGGAAGGACAGAAGCTTCTGCACAAAGCATGAATACTCCCCAGCACAAACTGTGACCTTATTATTCAATAATTGCTTCCTATTGCTGTCTGCCTTTATTTCATTACATAAAGACAGACCCTCTATTTTTGAGGTGACGTCAAGTCCTTGCATCTGCTCATTTTTTAAAATGTTTGCATTCTTAGGGAAGAGCTGGTTTGGGGATTTTGGGGCAGGGGGAGGGCATTGGATAAAAATAATGTTTTGTACTACAGATTTTTTCCTCTACTTTTCCATTTCATTGCTTCAAAATATTTTGACCACAGTCCTATGACCCAAGAAAGTGACCATGTCACAAATAATTGTTTTAGCAGCAAATTGGCCTAGTTAATTTCTAAATGGAAGACTTTTTCAGAAGCCTTTACATTAGCAGAAGATGTGACATGTATCTGTACTTTGGCACATAGTGCTGTTTCAGCAAATAGTATGCCTTTCCCTGAGCCATGACTTACTCCAAGTTGGAAGGCATTGGAGCAGAGTGCCTTTTTTCACAAAACAGCTGAGTTTAGCACAAATCCCCCCTCCCCACTTCTTTTATTCTACTTGCTACTTTACTGACTGCAGGTGGCACTTTTCTTCCTAGGACTCAGCCCTCACAGTACTCAGTGTCAACAGGAAGAAAAATGCCCTAAATGCTTTACAGAACCTGTCATCTTGTTTATATATTTGAAAAGCTATAGAGTGAAAAGAAACAGGTTACAGATAAAATGAAATGTAAACTGAGTGTAATGAGAAGTGTTCCCAAAGAGAAAACCCAACCTCTTCCTTTGTGTAAAACCAGTGTAAGGCTAAAACATGCCACCAACCATTCAAATTACAGAGACCATATGTTCTATCAATAAAAACCATGTCAGTAAATTAGGCTAAGGGCACAAATTAGTCGAATTAGTAAGTAAATTCATCTTTTCTTTTACTTCTCTGATGAAGAGCAAATTATATGTTGCCATGAAGCTCAGGAAATAATTATAAATATGCATTTGGTTTTAATTAAAAGCCTTCTTGTAAATTCCATCTTCCTATATCCTCTATCATTATCACTGCTGACAGAGGGACCCCAACTTGGGAAACACTTCCTATCTTTGGAGCTGTGGTTTCTGCCAACAGACACAAGCACAAACTTGCCCATTCTCATTCTGCAGACTGGTTTTTTTTTGTATGGTGTTTTTTTTCCATTTTAAAGCAGTCTCCTCCCTTCTACACAATCCCAAAATAAATTGATGAAAAGAATATCCTCTTCCTCCAGAGTTATAACATTTTGCTACCTTCTAAACTCCAATCTATTTTATCTACTTCTCCTAACCTTTGTTTTCAGAGGCTTTCTAAAGATATTTCTCAGCTTCAATTTAGAATGGAAGGCTCTACTCCTGCCTCTGCTGCATCCAAAATGCAGTTCTCCACCCACACACTTGATTTCAAAAGAAGATGCTCCTTGACTAGGCCTAAGCTGTCCTTCCATTGCTTTGCTACTTTTTTTCTAGAGTACTTTGTTGTGATGGCCTTAAAAATTTTTAAAAGAAAAACCCATAACAACTAGACAATACTTAGGCAGCCACTGGAAAATAGCCTAACATTCTAACTAGATTTGCCTTAACTCTTTGCCCTTTTAATTCTGCATGGTCTGTTGTCCTTTCTTAAAAGCCCTTCAGGTCAAGGACTTTCTTCTTGTTTCTTTTTATATAGTACCTACCACAAATAGGACCCTAATTTATCACCTAGTTTCCTCCATGACATCACAATGAAAATAAATATAATAAGTGTCATAAGCCAAGCAGGGACACAATTGAGGCAGGGCAGATTCATATTACTTCGCTTTAATTTTTATTTTAATCCTGGAGCTGGAGGGGTTGGTATTATTTGCCTTATTATAAATAAGCTTTTTAAAGTGATGTTGCTGTGCTGTAGTTCTATGTTTCCTGCAAACTAGAGTAATTTATCAAAACCATTGATATGTTAGTCTTTTATTGTGTCTCTGCATGGTGCTTTCAAACACAAAAATCCTAACATAAAAGCCTATGAATATATCTGAAAAGGAAACATGGTTGTATGATCAGTATTTGTTAAAAATACTAATATGGTGTCCACTTGTAGTCCACTCGACAACAGTAGAATGAAATTTTGGATGAGACCAAAGCCCTTTTCCTTGTATGGGCAGTTCAATTGGCCCAACTCCAGCTGAATCATTAAGAGAACAATTTGTCTAGCTGAAAACAGTGTGGGATCATTTGATGTCCACCGTTGTGGGAGCTTCTTTCACAGCACACAAACGGACTGAGATTTGCCTTGTTCTATTTTGTTCTTATAAATCCTTGCAATGTAAAGCACATTTCTTAATTTTTTTACAGGTAATATCAATATTTCTATTCTGTGCTTATCTCTTGAAAGCAGAGAATTGCATTCACCCAGGAATGAGCATCTCTGAGGTCTGATAGTGAATATAATGAACACTACTTGAAATGCAGACTAGAAGACCATGTGTAAACACACTTAAAGTCAATGTCAATGACATGTGTTCTGTGTTTCTCAGGGGGAAAAACTTAAGATTTTCCTAAGTGGAAAAAGTTTTCCATTCTGTAAAAATACACTCTGTTGAGCCAAAAACTATCAATAATGCTTCAACACTTGTTGATGATTTTTCCACCCTAAAAAGAATCAAACCAGAACTTTCCCAGGATGGTGAAGGGATTTTTTTCTGCATGAAATATATTACCTGTCCTGTCCACCCAGTGTTTCAGAGGAGAAATTTTCTCTTTCCTTTTCATTTTTTCTTCTCTTTCTACTTCTGCCTCACATTAGCCAACTATGCTTCTTACAAGCTCATGCAAATCTTGCAATGCTAGTTCATTGCCTGCAATCTGGATTTTTAGTTCTACTTCTCTAAAGCCATTCATTTATAACTGCACTAGTTTAGTTAAAAGTACCATCAGTGATTTGTTCAATTCTGCTCCTGAAAACAGTATTAGTAAATTGTTTCACCAGCTATTATTCAGAAAAGTTCTTATATGTCAGCATTTCCAGTAAATTTATATTTAAGTTTGATAATTTCAAGTCACTGATGAACATATTTTTACATATCTTAAGGCAGACAAATAGGTCTTCATTAGAGTTGCAGTTTCTCTAAGTTTCTACTGCGAAAAGATGGGGAGGGGAGATGAAGTGGAGGAGAGGAGAGGAAAGAGGAACCAAATCTAATAAAGATGCTACATCTATATGAGTAAATTAAACATTGCCATAGTCTATTTTTAGGCCTGGAGGCCAAGTGGCATTGGCTGGACATCCATGACTATTTAATTAATCTCTTTAACATCCCACTACAAGACCACCACATCCAAACAAATTAGGCAGCTTACACTTCTGTTGGTAATGGCCCCTGGGCTTGTCTTTAATCCCAAATCATGCCTAGAAATTGTTTAGGAGAATACTGATGGACCCAAGTCCAAACCACATCGTGGACATCTCCAAAACCAGTTTGACAAGTGGCTGACTGCCAGTCCTCAGTCCAATGCTCTGGTACTGTTGAATATGGGTTTGTGCATATATATATAGATATACACAGACATATGCATGTGCATAGAAAAAAAAACACTCACTTTCAGGTGCCTGAAACCATCATCCAGAAGCCTCACACAATGGCTGGCCCATCCCAACCCAGTGTGCCCATTCTTTCTTGACTTTTAAAATAAGCAAGCAGTTGTATGTCCTCTGCTGAGCACGCCAGGAGCGCCCCAGACAGCACCTACTCTCTTTGCACCTAAGCTTCATTACAATCCTGAAACTAAACACAGCAAAGTTGAGGATTCTGATCTCAAAGGTCTGTTTAAATAATGGCTGGGCACACCAAAGTCACCAGCCTTCACAAAACTGCGACGGCAAAGGCAGCTCTGGCACGTGCCTCTCCAGGAACAAAATGGAGCCATTCATGCAGCCAGGGTGCCCAGGCCTGCTGGACAGGGGCTCAAAATTAACACTTCACCTGTGAGGAGATAACCTCATTCTTAGCCTGGTGCATCACACAAACCATTGGATGTACTATTTCCCACACAGCAGTATAAGGAAGCTTAGCATGTGTATTCTCTTGGCTTCTATTGCCTTTCTGGAGCATTTATCTCATTCCAACATTTATTTGGAATTCTAGATTTTGGATTCTGCTCAGGAGGGGTGGATAGGACGAGGGGAAAGTCAGCACCTAGGCTAGATACTAGGCATTGCAATGTGCAGCCTGGACAAGCTTATGTATTGTTTGGGGGCTTTGTCCCCTAGTTCTCTGTTCTCTTTTTAAAAATTTAGAAAACCACAACTAACCTTGTTTAATTCTTTCAGGGTTTGTATTCTCAATCTTGAAGAGTCTGAGAAAACAGAAATCAATTTCTCCAAGTGGGCTTGATCCAAATCCCCTTGATACCCCTACCTTTAGACTGACTAGACAGAGTTACATGCTTGCCTGCATATTTACTCTGAGCTTACTATCTGTCTCCCAGCAAAAATATCTATACATACTTGAATGAAAAAGATCTCATAAAATCATCACTGCTGGAGCAGAAGGTCAATAAATATATCAGTTACAGAAACTAAAGTGCCTGGAAGAAGAAATCCCAAGTGTAAAATATGCTTAGTGCCAGTTTACCTTTATAAAATTTTTTCTGTTACGAAACAATTCCTCCAGTTTCCTTGATGAATTCAGTTATATCCAGGCCATGGAAGATTACATACTGTTGTGGAGAACATTACATGGTCTGATGATTTTTAGAAATGCTACAAGCCAGGAAGAATTAAATAACCAAACCTCTATTAATATATCTAGAACAGACTTATATTTTACCATTTGAGAATCTAGACCTTAAATGTCTAATTTTTTAATTCAAAAATCAGCAAAAGTATTTATTTGCTCCAGTATTATCATGTAGAAGCTCTGGTCTGTCACTTTTAAACACATTTCCAGTTCAGTTTTATTTGCAACTTCTGATCTTGGTCTGCCCTGAAATCAGTATAAATGGAAAATAAACAAGTACACACCATGGTAAGAAAAGGAATATAAAAACATTATAGAGGGAAAAGTTAATATAGCAATCCTTAAAATCAATCAAACAAATCAATCAAACTTGGAGCCAAAACACAAGCATGAAACTAATTTTAAAAAATATTGTGAAAAGAAGTTGGAAAAAAATGAAACAATATTTGGGATATTCATGAGAAGGAAAAACCAAAATTTTGTGAGATATAAGGACAACAAATCAGAATAACCCATTTCTTGTGTTGTACACACACACCACTATAACTTTGATATATGCTCTTACAAAGCTGGAAATACACAAATTTACATGCAGCAGATGCAATTATGAAAAGCTTATGTGGACTGTTTGTCTCGTAGTTATCGACTCTGATATCTGAAAAGTTGTATCAACTTAATTCCCAAATATACTTCTCTTCAATGGACACCAAAGTAGGTTTCCTCTTATTTCCACAAATTTAATGAACTTGTAAGAACTTAGCTGCTATTTGTAATTACACTGTCAAATTAGGCTGAATCTCAGCATGGATTTAGAAGTTGCTAGCGGAACATGTTTAGACCTAGGGATTGTGACTGCATATATGTTGTTTCATTAATACATATAAAAAACCCATAAAATAACGTAGCACCATAAATATATAGTCTGGAAGAATGGCTCTGCAGCAAAACTCATACAAGAAATACACAAGTTCTTCTATAATTAAACAATTTTAAATGAAGATTCAATTAAATTATCCCTTTTCAGGAGGATATTGAAGAGTTCCATCACCCTGCACACATACAGAGAGATGTATTATTTATTCCCTAACAAATTTATTATATGAAATCTTTTCCCTAGAGAAAGTATTGGTAGAGCCTACTTGTCCTTTGACATCATTTCTGAGGATCTGCTAAATGCAGACCTGAGAATTCCAACAGTCCAATTTATATTAACCCATCACAGTGTAATAGATAATGGAACTGTGTACCATGTTATGCTGAGGGGCAAACAAAATAAATGAATGGTGATTTACATGCTTGTTAAGGATTGGGCTGGATCTGCTGTTTAGCAGCTGTTTTGTCTGTCACAGACACAGGTTTTTACTGAATTGCTCAAAGCAGCAGGAAACAGGAGGGACAGTTTTGAAGCTATTTCTCAGGGCTTAGGTTGCAGCCTACAAAAGGCAATGGGACACTGGCATTTGCATTAGTTAAAGCAAAGTGGCTGCTGCCAGGACAACACCAGCACTGCACTGATCACTGACTAGGATAAACACCTCAGCCGTTTATTTCTCACTTTGCCATCCTCAGTCTAAGCTGTTTCTGTATGGGTTGGAGAGCACACACAGGACACGCACAAAGGCAGGAGTTTAACAGATGCATGGGTCTGCATGAAGTTTGAGCAACAGTTGCCCGACTTGGGAGGAAAATGTTATTTGCTGAGAAATCATTATCAGCTGTGCAATGACAGTCACAAAAGGAACTTCTCCAACAGCTGATTTGAATTGCCTGGCTTGGACAATATTACCCTAAAATCCTTAACTCCTTAATCTACTCTAGACATAAAATTCTTTCTGCATTGTTGGGGAGGGGGTGGTTCTCCCATCTCTTTTTTCTTTCTGGAATATTTTACATCATATTCCTTTTATCTGTATAAAATGGATATAAATTAATTAGAAAATTTTAGGGTGGGGACAGGCTTCATTGTTTAACTTGACAAAGGTGTTCTGGCAAGCTTTATTTTGTGAGCCAAGTTTGCACATACGAACTAAAAGGCAAGTTTAAAAAATGTGACAGATAGAAATTTAAGAGAGCTTTGGCAAGATTTTTTTCATTGCCTGTTATTGCGTAATTATAACCATACTGCTACAGCCTACAGTGAGAGAACTATCTGGACCATCATTTATTTTAATGTACTTCAGTAATTCATTCATTTAATACATTTACCTCAAGTGTTAGGTTTTCTAAAGTATTTATTTACAGATCTCATAGTTGTACTTGGTCCATCTATTTTTGTTTTCCCATCTACTATATACAGCTAAGGCATTGTTTTTCCTCTTATACAGATAATTTTTCATTTTACCTTTGATTATTTTTTCTTTATTCTTTGGTTAGTTAGAAGTAATTTTCAAGATGTCTTTTAATACTACTTTCCTCATAAGGACTCCTTAGTCCCTGAATATCAACTATTAGAGCTCAAAAGGAAATCATGTCCAATTTCCTGCTTCACCTGCTCTACTACATGTAATAATAAGAAATGAGGATTTTATATTTTTTCAATCACTGTATTTCAGCCTGAATCAGCATCTGCCATAATAAAAGAAGAAACTATAAATAAATTCTGAGAAAAGTAAAAAGTTTTTATTGAGGTGACATTACTAATGAAAAGCCCAAAGTAGTTACTAGGGCAGCTTTTCACACTTCAGAACATTTCCAGAGTCCCCAAAAAGGAGGAGATAATAGACAAGCAAACTGAGCCAAAACGATTTTGTTATCAGATGTCATCAGAAGTCAGCACAGAGTGCAAACTTGCAAAAAATATTTTTGGTTTTTTTTTTAAATACAGATTGCAGTCTTTGAAATCTAAAACAAAGATTTTTTTTTTTTAAATAGAAGGATNATTTTAATGTACTTCAGTAATTCATTCATTTAATACATTTACCTCAAGTGTTAGGTTTTCTAAAGTATTTATTTACAGATCTCATAGTTGTACTTGGTCCATCTATTTTTGTTTTCCCATCTACTATATACAGCTAAGGCATTGTTTTTCCTCTTATACAGATAATTTTTCATTTTACCTTTGATTATTTTTTCTTTATTCTTTGGTTAGTTAGAAGTAATTTTCAAGATGTCATTTAATACTACTTTCCTCATAAGGACTCCTTAGTCCCTGAATATCAACTATTAGAGCTCAAAAGGAAATCATGTCCAATTTCCTGCTTCACCTGCTCTACTACATGTAATAATAAGAAATGAGGATTTTATATTTTTTCAATCACTGTATTTCAGCCTGAATCAACATCTGCCATAATAAAAGAAGAAACTATAAATAAATTCTGAGAAAAGTAAAAAGAAGTTTTTATTGAGGTGACATTACTAATGAAAAGCCCAAAGTAGTTACTAGGGCAGCTTTTCACACTTCAGAACATTTCCAGAGTCCCCAAAAAAGGAGGAGATAATAGACAAGCAAACTGAGCCAAAACGATTCTGTTATCAGATATCATCAGAAGTCAGCACAGAGTGCAAACTTGCAAAAAATATTTTTGGTTTTTTTTTTAAATACAGATTGCAGTCTTTGAAATCTAAAACAAAGATTTTTTTTTTTTAAATAGAAGGATCAATTAGTTTAGCCATGCAAATCTATAGAATACATTTTAAGCATCTGAGGCACTGTATTTAGCTGTTTAAATATGAATTTAAATTTTCAACCTGTTACCTGTTAATGAAGTATTTGTCTCAAAGGTGTCCTTATGTCGCATTACTAAGGAAGGAAAGCAAATACAATGCTATTTCTATTACAGTAGGGCAAGTTCAGCTTTGCTGTCTCCATTAGAGTGCAGCAGAACTGCATTAGAGCTAACACATTTAAACCCTTCATTAGAAACAAAGTTCAACATAGGAAAAGAAACAGAATTAAATTTAACCATATTTTTACAGATCACGTAAAAAATGAGGCATAAATGACAGCTAAAGAGAAAAGGAAAGACAATCTGGAAGAAATCTAAAGCTGTTTGAAGGGGCTGCTATTTATTCCTCCAAAGGGTATTCACTCCAGATGACTTCGCATTTTGTGGGTAGCACACAATAATGCAGTAATGGCCAGAGGGGCACATTGTAGCACCCAGTCTTAATTCACTGCCCCTGAGCTGTCCACACCAAGGTTAAAATGCCATCCAGACCTCTAACTCTGAAAAGTATCCTGGAAACACATTTCCATACCTCCCCGCTTATGTTCTTACCCTACCCAGATTCCTTCCCAGGCACAAAACAGCAAGATCTCCCACCCTGAGAAAAGGATGAGGAGCCCTATGGGCCCAGTTTGCCTTCTGAGCTAAATGTATGGTCCACCATGGACACAAATTGGAAAAACATTTCATGCAGCAGTGAGCAAGTTCATTGGATGGTTCAAATCAGGTTCATCCCTGGCTTCTACCCTTTTTGCAGTGAGAAGATGCTGGCACACATTTTCTTCACAGGTGCCATGCTTCAGTCCCTCTGGCAATACTTCTCACTTCTTTATTTTTATCCTCCTTATCAAAGACCACACCAAGTCCTGAGATTTTCTCATTAACATCCATTAGTCCTGGCCAAAACTGCAGTCCATGGACCCTGGAGAAACAAGTTCATCAAGGCCCCATTTTTAATTTCTTGTCCTACCACATGTTTAGGAAGTGCATCCCTGGCCATCACCCTACCAGCTCTGGGCACTTTCAGGGTGTACTGAGTGCTATTGGGAGTGTTCTGTCCTACACTCCCCAATGGTTTTTTTGGGTTTTTTTTTTTTTTTTTTTGGTACATTTTTGTCTTTCAGCCCTCTTCCTTTTTCTCATTTGCCATCCACTTGATTAAGTTTTCTCTTTCTGTTATCCACCTTCTCTTTCTTCCTTGGTTTTATAAAGAAGATAAATACTTTGGTTTGTAGAGGTGATCCAGTTTCTCCACAATAGAGAAAAATCAGTGGCTGTGAGGGGCAGGGTTGCTGTCCCTACATATCTCCTGCGTGGCAGTGAGAAGGGACAGCTGGCTCAGCAGCACAGCTCCTGTGCTGCCTTCTCCATCCCACAGGAGAGGGAGATTGCATCCTGCTCTGACACCAAAACCCTGCACCACCAGGGCTACCACTGCATCGTCTCCGCTGCCACTGACCTGCCCCAACATGTGCGGAGCTGCAACAGGGCACCACTCCCCACACCTGGCAGCCAGACCTCCAGGAGCTCAGGGGTGGGAAGGACTAGCTGCTATTCCTGTGATGGGGATGGGCAACCTCAGGCAGATATGCTCCTGAATTCCATCTGCAAGTCTGCTCTAGGGAAGTCTGGAACATACTGTTAAAAATTACATATTACGTTTGTACACACACACAAAAACCCCCAAATTAAAACTCGAATAATCTCAGTACAAGATAATGAAGCTTCCAAATACAAGGTGCATGTTTGTCACACTGAAAGCATTACTGATGCTGAGAAGAACTTCTGTGACAAAATAATCCATACGAAATACATGCAATTAGTACTACTTTTCCTTCCTTATAGCTTCAATTTGTTGGTAACACTCACTGGGAGTTTGTAGCTTCTGTAGCTACTTCTGTTAAAGGTATCACATACGTGGAAATTGTCATGCAGAATTTCCACATCAACCATAAGTGCTAATTACACTGTGGAAACCAAGACAACCTCCCTTACCCTAATTCACGCAGGCATGCTGCAAAGAACCCTAAATATTCCTAAATCTGTTCTTAAGTGTAATCAATGCCTGGCATTCTATACAGTCCTGCTGTAACAGGGAGTAAAAAGCAGGAAAGGCTTTAATTTTCCTATATTAAAATGTACTTTGAGCATTATCTGTGAAAGAAGGAGCCACTAAGAAGACATTGTGTACCAGACCAAACATGCACTGGATTATAATGGAGCCCTCTTGGTGCCATCACCGCTTACAAACTGCTAACATCCTACACTAGATTCACTTATCTGGAGAAAACACCGCCCCCCAGACAGGCCTCACCTCCTCAGCACCTCTTGGGTGCAGGATGCGGACACCACTTCTGATCTGCCAGCATAACCACCCACAAGTGATCTAGTTTTGACACACATTAGAATCTGGCTACAGATTAGTGTGGCAGAAACCCCTCCACACCAGTGCCTCCCCTCTAGTCCAACACAAGTGTTGCACAAAGACGGTAGATTTGACTCCAACCCAAACTCCCCTGAAAGTTCAGCCAGCTTCACGCAGCAGTCTCCTGGGCCCTAGGAGACTGGTCTCTGAAGTAAGTGGAAGATCTTCTGACTGGAAAATAAAAGTTTTTTTGTTCCCAGTAACCAAAAATAAAACTACAAAGGTTAAAGAAACACTGTTAAATTCCTAGTTTAACCATTTCTGACATTGGCATATACTGTGGACCCCAAAATGCTGGAGGAATGTAGTTATTATGAGTTTATTTGGTGTCAGCACAAAAACTGTAGCTGTTTTCTAGTATGTGCAGTTCTAGATGCATTAAGTGTAAACAGATTCAGCATTATAAATTCTTGGATCTTTACTGATATAAAAAGGATATAAAATTATCTGGAAAATTAAGCAATGAATGCTGCAAAGCTATATAAAAAGCAAATTAATGAATCCTTAAACATAAAATCACCAGCATTCCCTCACATTACATTTCACTAGAGAGATGATCTCCACTAACTTCTTCCCTTTTCAAATAAGGTACCACAAGATTTTAAGGAGTGGAAATAGAGCCAAAAGAGAACTGCAGGGTTTCCTCGGCTCTGTAAGGACAGATTTTTAAATGCTATTTAACTGAGGTAATCAGAGAGTTACAGGTGTTCACTTTAAGGTATGTTTTGCAAGCTATTCTTCAAAACCATAATCCATTTTCACAAGTTACAAAGTCTTTATAGACAAGTATGTTAGGTCTTGATTCAAACACACCTGAAATTAATGTTCACTGAAGACCATCCTCAGGTGGAACTAAACAATTTACTGAATTAGCTAAAAAAAAAAATTACTTATCCTCTAGTAAAGAAAATAAAGGATTAAAAGTTTTAAAGAAACATTGTAAGTATGAAGATATATTTCTACATTTCAACCCTTCACATCATGCACCAATATAGTGCAGTGACTCAACAAAAGAAAATGAGAGAATTTCTGTGGAGAAAGAACTAAACATTTTAATTTCTGGCCAAAAAAACTTGGTTAGATAAAAGAACAGTTTCACATAATTTTAAGTTTGCAATTATGCGACAAGATTTTGTCTTTCAGAGCCTGAAGCATAGTCCTACAGCCACTCAGTTGCTATAAATTCCTTAAGTACCCATTCACAGTAACTGGGAGGAAAAACTGGGGATCCAGCTCTTTGTTTCTTCCTAATTTGACAAGTACTGGAGATGAAAGTGTTACTTTCTAGTTTGTTTGGGGGTATTTTTTTTTAAACTTTTCTAAAAGTTCAGAAGATAAGAATAGTTTGAACTAAAGTTTAAGACAGACAATTACAAGAGAGCATTTTGGTGTCTCTGAATCCCCAGCAGCTAAGCTAGTTCTGGCAGTCACCTCTGGTAACCTGCTCTTCTGCTAAGGCACAGACACACATACACACACACGCATACAGTTTCTCAGCAGAAAGAAATAAATTGATTAAAAATACATCTGTGCCTAACTTGGTTTAAGTCACTCACTGCCTGCTCATATAACATACGTAACTTGGCAAGAGTCACATCTGGCATCTAAAAACCTTACTCTAATAAGTAAGATTTCAATATATGGACTGTTACAGGACCATCCCAGAAGTGCAGAAGACTAAACCCAGTTCTTGCAGCTGACACCCTGGAAGCTGGGGGCCCAGGCACAGCCATTTCCAGACACCTTTTAATTTCGACTAGCACCACTTGCCATCAGTTAGTGAGAGAAGAAGCATGGACACCTCACAGGTTGGAATGAGGGGACTGCAAACCAGGGATACCTTATCTAGGGGGGTGCTTTGCCTTTCATCTAGCTCTGGCTAGCCTTAGCCCAAGTTGCAGACAGCTGAAGTGGCAGCCCAGCTTTCCTACCTGTCAGCACTGAGGGCGGTGAGGGTGAAGACAGAGACACCAACGGAGGTGAGCTGGATGACAGGGATGAGCTTGCAGCCCACTTCCCCAAAGAGCCACTCTTCAGAGAAATACCGGGAGGCATCCACAGGCACACAGGTCACTAGCAGGAGCAGATCGCCAGCAGCGAGGCTGGAGATGAAGATGTTGGGCACGCTTCTCATGGCACTGCTGGAAATGAAGATCTTCATGAGGGTGATGTTGCCCAGCAAGCCGACAGTGATGATGAGCAGGTAAAGTGAAGGGATCACACAGCGGATGATGAACATGGCCGTGGCTCTCCCCGGGGACAGCAGTGCTGTGTCGGGCACCAGGTGGACACTCCCATTCTCCCCGAGGGGCACTGCTGTGAGCTCCGGCGGGGGCTCTGGCTCCATCCTCCAGCTTCGCGTGCACTGAAGGTCTCCAGTGCAAAGTGCAGTGGGAGCCACAGGAAAGCTTCACCTCTCGGCAAGTCAACCAACTTTCCCCCTTTCCCTACTGTCTTTCGTCCTCCCCCTTCTTTGCCGAGTTTTCTCCCTTAAGAAATGCAGAGGAATGTCCGCCGGCGCAGTGGCGGGGAAGGGAAATGAAAATTCCTATGCGCTCCCCCTCGGGTCTTCAGACAAGCCTCTCCCAGTGGGCAGGGGATCCTGAGCCTGGGGGGCAGAGAACGCCGTCGGGACAGCCACCACCTGCCCGCGTCCCCGAGAGCACCATCGGTGCGCAGCTGCCGCGGCAAAGGCGCGGTCCGGCCGCCCCCCGCCCCCCCCGCGGACCGCCAGCGTGGTCCAGCGGCGCCGATGCTGCACGGGCCACGGGGGCAAGGCGCAGAGCGAGCCCGCTCCTCATTCCGCAGCACCGGCTTATANCTCCCCGACCCGCCCCTCCTCCTGCGAGCGCCTGTGCCCTCGCCCCAGCCCCGCGCCGCCGAGGTGGATCTTGCGGTGAAGGGAGAGGCGGATCTCGGAGCCGCCGCCGTCCCGCAGGGTCCCAGCCCCTGAGGGCGATGGGAACGACGGCGGGAGCGGGAGGGGCAAGAGAAGCCTCTCTCCCCGCCGCTGCCCACCGCAAAGCCGCCCCCGCCAGGCTCTGCCCGGCAAACCGGGGAGCTGTCCGACACGCCGGACAGAACGCGGGATACCCTCCGGAAACCTCTCTTTCAGCATCTTACCCAGGTGAAACCACCGTGCTTTGAAACGCAGGGTGGTGGGGAGTGAGGGGCTTGAGAATGAAGAGATTTTATTCCTGACATCCACCTGTGGGTTCTGCATAGATCCTACTCAAAGACATCAGCTGTGTTCAAAGTTTTAAGGTTTGATTTGTGAAGATGCATTTCATGAGTGGTCTCAGCTATGGAAAGGTGGACAAGTGATGTGTTTTATCCATTACTTACTCTGCAATGGTATAACACAGTGGAGAATGAATGTTGTTTGGCTCTTTGAAGATTAGCATTTGTCCCTAATGCTTCTTGCTTTTCAGTGAGGTCACATCTTTTACTTCCGAGTGTCTGTACATGTATAGGCTTTCCAAACAGCTCCATCTGTTTCCAGCAGAAGCCATGAATGTAGGTAGCCATGTAAATATGCTGAAAGACAGGCAGACCCACTGGACTAAAGTTTTCAAGATAAAATGTTAAGGCAGAAGAATAGCACCATTTGCAAGTTACATGCTCTGCAGACTGATTCCTTTATTTCTTTTTCTCAAAAGGGAAGGTACATGAGCTTGTAGACAACTTGCTTGTTCATATTACTACAACAGTTCTCTTGAAGTTCTGTGGGTTTATGACAGTTCTACGGAGAGTCTGACCACTGAAATATCAGAAGCAAAGCATGTCACATGTGCATGGCCTGTCCATGGCATGCTGTCTAGTGTAGGAATTAAATCAGCAATTTTTTCCTAAATAAACTTTTACTAAGATTATCAAAGAAAAATAATTAATGTTACTTAAAATTACACCTCTTTATATCTATTCATTGATCATTGTGACACTTCTCACATCCCTGAGTATATAAATCTGTTCAAGTCATGTAAATTAATGACTCATATAATGCTGAATAATTTGTTAGAACCTAACCAGTGCTAGGCCTCAGCAAGGGCCAGGCTAAATACTTCACCTTTACCACTAAGCAGCTCATCAGAATCATCACAGAGCTCCTCTGGAGGTGATTCTTGTTACTGATCAAGTTTCCTCCACAGGGTTCTGAATTCAGCTATGCTCCCCCTGAGGCAGCCTTACTGATGGCTTACAAATTTATCTTAATTGCTGTGACCTTCTACTTTGCTGAGCATACATGAAATTTTCTGACATCAACAATAGTCATGTTTCTGCTAACACTCCAGTCTTTTTGGTTCCCATTGGCTGGGTCCAATGTAAGTCTTTAACACTGAAAGTATGGTCCTTTTGCTAATTTGTATGAAAATGGGTTTATATATGAACAAACAATATGATTCCCATTGGGAGAATAGTTAAAATTCAACATCTTTAATATTGATTTTCTTGGGACAAGAGGAAGTTGAGTCTTTTTGCATGAATATCAACAAAAGAACACTTTAAAAACTTCTATTGGTATAAAGTTATTGCATGGAGTTTGCATGGAGAGAGGTGAGACCCCTTGCTTTTTGTTGCACACCATCACCACTCCTACTGCTGCCTTCCGGAAGAATTTCTTCTATCCCAGTGAATTTTATGTGTCCTTTAGTCAACAGGATGAATTCCTAAGGTTGAGGAATTAGAAACCTTTTCAGTGGAAATTTATATTCCTGGTTTCTATCGGTACTTGATTTTATCTACTCCATATTTTTCAGAACTCTGAACAGCAAGGAAATAAGCTTTGAAGAAAGTGAGTGTCTCCAGCTCAGGGAAAACGGAAAGTTAGATTATGCTTCTAATGTTGTTCAACAGATGCCTGTGTAAAGATAATGGAATACACTTGAACAGTACGAATATAATTTCCTGCAGAGGTGGAAAGGCGTGTGTGGGGAAGATCCACAGACCCTGACACAAACCAGTCAGAATTCAGATCTCCACAAACTGTTCATCATTCTCTTTGCAAACAAGAGTCCACTCATTTCTTTAGATGTTATTTCAGGTTACAACCTAGAGACAATTTCACCGTGCAGCGTGACACAGTACTTGGCACAACAGTGAGGGAGAGTGCCACAGGTAAGTCTCCCCAGTGGGAAAGAAACTGCACAGGCACAATCAGCCACCACAAATGGAGTGCGTCCAGGAGTGCAACACCATAGGGCAGAAAGCACAACAACCTGGAAGCATGAGAGGCAAATCCACTTCATCAGTAATTCCCAAATGTAGGGATTCAGAATCAGTTCACGTAGGAATGAGGAACTCCACACATCTCACTAACGCCCTCTACCGATAAGTGGGTCTCACAGGAAAAAAGACTCTTTTCATACATTTATGCAGCTCAAGGCACTTGATAATTCTAGGACTAAGTCCAGATTTGCACATCTCAACACGTGTAGTCCCATGAAGAGACAAGCATATCTGCCACCAAAACTATCTGCAGTAAGCAGCCTTTAATTATGTATGTGTACTTGCACATTAAATGAGACCGGGTTCAAATGGAGCCCTGGAAGTGATCATGTTTGAAGGCCTGATCATCAGTCAAATATTAAAAAGAAACAGGGCAACAACCAAGGAACAAATACTACTTTATTTTAAACACTGAGCATTAGGAACCAAATCTTCAGTAAATTTTGTAATATCACACATTAGACCAGTAGATACAGCTGGAGTAAGTGGGCATGCATTGTAGTAAAGAGTGACTTCTTCCAGACAGTCAAAAGTACAATAGCCTTAAGTAATTCATGTTTTCTTTCTTGTTACTTCAATAGAGGCTTTCTTATTTTGATGTAGGGAACTCTGCAAACCAAAATGGAAATTCAGGTGCTTCCAGCAGTAGACAAAGCTGGAAAACTGGCAGAAATGGCTTTCTCCAATATTCAGGCATGCAAGCTCTCTTTTGGCAAACAAAACCTTATCTTATTGATACCAATTCAAATTTTTGTACCATTTTCATGGTGCTGATTTTATTCATGGCACGAGGATAATAGGTACCATTACACTTAACCACATTAATAAAGCAATGAATTCAGTGCTTAATGTTAAACATGCAGCTCATCCCTCTAAGCTCAACTGCAGCTTTATGCATGCATTTAGATTCCATTTGTTTTACACTGATTATTCAGTAGGACTTCAACTCATTAAAAGGTTAAAGAGCACACCGCTGAGCTGCAAACTGAAGTCAAAAGCCAGGCTTCAGACTCATTTAGAAACAAATGTGATATCAACATCTTCCATCCCATTTGTCCATGATAGACAACTAACAGACAGCTGCTCTTATAGATTCAAAACAAATAATAATTTTCTGTCAAGGAAGTCCCAAGGAATGGCTTGAGTTCCCTTGGCAGACTGCACTCAAAAGGACTGCACAATGCCAGCTTACTCTACTTCCATCTCAAGTTATCCTCCTAATGTGGTGTTACAAAGCACATTATTGAACACACATGACAAAGAAAAACATTGCTATTAGTTCCTCCTAGTGCGAAGATAATGGGATTCCTGTGCTTGAGCTCACATGACACTGGAGCCGCTTCAAAGAAAGTGACAATTTTATTGTGGGCCCATTCATCACACTCAGTGGGATTTCACTGCAGACACCCATGGGGTTTGTATTGGGTTTATCTGACAACCTCTCCAGAATTAATTTTTTTTGTATTTCAATGCAGCTGTATTCCTTATGTGTTCCTAGAACAAAATCAGAACATTGCCAGCTAAGTCTTCTTTTAGCACCTTTATTACAGGACAGAAATTCAAGTTCCTATATTGTTACTGAGGTTGATTGTTGATTGTCTTATATGAGACAATCCAGTCAGGTAAGTAATCATGTGATTCTCACCTAAAAATAAAAAGATACAAAGTAGCATTTGTATCGTGCAGATTTTTACCTAAAATGTGTTCTGTAATATTGTTTCTATCTTTAGTGGAATCAAATGCTGACCAAACTTCATGGGTTCATGTTCATCAATTGATGTGCAAAAAAACACTACTGTACCAAGCATAATAAAAAGCATTGAAAGATCTATCTCCGTTTAGAAACTAGGAGTCGTTGAGATTTCCTTTTGGGTTTTTAAACATTTCTATTTAAGAAGATCCTAATAAATAAAAATACAACTATTTTTGAAGTACTCTCAACAGCAGGTTTTCAACAGGCAATTCACATTTTAAAATAATTCAATTATTGAAATATTGATATTAAACATGCTGAACTAATTTAGTCATTTCATAGTATTGTGGGCACACTAAAATTGCACTTGGATGATAATTAAGCTCCATATGTATTACGTATTGAAAAACAATTCACTGTAACCACAATCACTGCATTTTGGTGAAGGTTAGTCACACATCCTGAGAACCACAGTACTTTATTGCAAATCACACACCACTGTGAGACATTACTGCTTTTAGTTCATTTGACATACACAAACCTCAGCATTCTCTCTATGCAGCAGAGCAGCAGATTGCCTTAAAAAAAGTTTGGAAACCCAGTCTGAGTGCTACCGATACAGCACCTTTTACAGTACTCCAGGAGATAGACATTTAATTAACTGCCTGAACTAGGAGCTAAGTAAATAACATGCACTTATTGGAGCACTTTTCACCTTCTTTGTAATTTAGCTACTTCAGTAGATGCAGGGCAGGTTCCCTTTACAAAGGGTGTTCTGATGTCATACAATAGTCATTTCAACCATGTCATTAATACAGTCATTGAGGCACCTTTTAGAGACACAACAGCTAAATCCATACATAAAATGAACACTGATTCCCATCACTTCCCTTCTTCTGCCTGTTTCCATGCCTATGAGCATCCGTGACAGAGGGAACAATGCTTTTTGATACATCAGCTTGAAGTCATGGTGCAGCCAGTTGCAAGGGAGGCTCTCTTTTGAATTTAGAGGCAAAAGAGTAACTACCCCTGTCTGGGTTTGGTGACTGGATTTCACTTTCCTGTGCACACCAAATAAACTACTGCATACCAGTGAGTGAATGACAAATTAGCATTTCCCCTTTACTGGTTTCCCATCTCCGTCCTTCCTCTCTCCATCTTCTCATAAAACTCCCACTGAGTTCAAACTACTGAGTTGAAGTACTTCCTTGCGGCAATTTACCAGCAGGAGTGTCTGGCGCATGCATGGGCTCGCATGCACAGCTCTTCTGGAGCTCCAACGTCACATACTGAGTATGCTGGCAAATTATTAATAGCAATTATTGCCATTAAGTTATTTGTAGCAATTTAGAAGTGGTTAATATTATTTGTTTTAATTCAATTTCTGTTTCTTTGAATTTAGAATCGTGGATCTACAGCTTCCAAGTCCTGCTGCATCCTTTTTTAGTGGACTTAGTTTAAAAGTTAATAAGCTCTAGATGCTCTGGCTAGCCCGGTCCCGGCTCTTCCCGCCGGCGGCGGCCCCGAGAGCGCTGCGCCGGGGCCTCAACCGGGACGAGGACGGGGACCGGGGCGGGGAGAGGCTC